>JAEQBH010002420.1:0-451357 GCA_016808115.1 Tetrastigma voinierianum | reverse complement strand
CAATATAATACAATGACCTCACCGGATCCACTTTCTATGGGTAAATGATCAAGACATGGTCAATTTATCTGATGTTCATTTAAACATTGTACCAGTACGGTACATAAGAAAGCTTAATTGATACTCACTTGTTAAATATTGCCATTATAATAAGATTATTCCAAAATATTTTACAAAACGGTAACGAAACCGTAATTGTGAAGAAGGCCGACATGTGGCCTTGTTACCGTTTTGTAAAATATTTTGGAACAATCTTGTTCTAATGTGTAATATTTGTAAGAATGTTGTAATTAAACTCTTATGGATTGTTTTAAATATACTTTAGGCGTTTTAAATGAACATGGATAAATGGACCATGTGTGTAACACCCCAAATTGTACTCTCGATGCGAGTAATATGTTTAGGTATAATAAAAGTAAATGTATATTTTTCCTAATAAAATAATGCTAAAAAAATAAGTAAAACCCGAAATTAATACAAAAGTCAAGGGTAAATTGCAAATTGTCAATTACCCAAATGAAATAAGAACAAAAGATCAGATACCAAAGTACGACTAATAAGGGAAGTGCAAATAGAAGTGGAGTTTGGGGACCAAAATGCTAAAAAGGAAAATATTAAATCAATAAGGATATGACCAAAATAAACATCTCATTTTGGTCTTTGGGGATAGGGCAAAAACGGATAGAGTTAGTAGAAGAGAAGGGAAGAAGAAGAAGAAGAAGAAGATGAGAAGAGAAGGAAGAAGAGAAGAAGATCAAAGGTATGGAAAAGTACAGATTTTTTTACACTAGTAAGGATGCTACGATTTTGTATGAACATTTCTCTACTAATTTGGGGTTCAATGCAGTGGAATTTGGAATTCCGTGTGATTCAGTTTCTATTTTGGGTTCATCTTCGGTCTTGGGTTTGGGGTTTTTCTCGATGTTTCCCGCTTTTCTCGTCTGCTAAGTGATTCACGCCGGGTTGTCGTTAATAGTTTATCATCGGGTTTTGATTTGCTACTTAAATGCCACCGGATTGAGTTCCCGTTATGAGTTCATTTTATATGTTTGAAAAGTCAATTCCACAATGCATGGTTAGAGCGTTTTCTTTTGGTCGTCGAATGTGAATCTCACCGGTAAATATTTCAGATAAGCGAATTATTGGTTTTATGAGAGATGCTGTCAAAATTTCTCCAAAACCCATGTCTTTGTCTTTGTCATAATTTCTTCGTCTGAACTCCGTTTCGGATGTTCTTAGACTCTATGGAAAGTCCTTTGAGTCTAAAATTCATCCATATATAGCTTGATAAAATTGAAACTCATATTAGCTCCATAAATCATGAAAACAATAGGCCTGCTAGTTCTGCTCGTAGTCACTGTTCATAGGAAGCCTCCAACTTCAGATGGTCATAATTTCTTCATCCGAACTCCGTTTTCGGATGTTCTAGACTCTATGAAAAGCCCTTTGAGTCTAGAATCCATCCATATATATCTTGATAAAATTGGAACTCATATTAGCTCCATAAATCACGAAAAATAGTAGGCCCTGCTGGTTCTGCTTGTAATCACTATTCATAGGAAGCCTTTAACTTAGGACGGTCGTAATTTCTTCGTCCGAACTCCGTTTCGGATGTTCGTAGACTCTATGAAAATCCCTTTGAGTCTAGAATCCATCCATATATAGCTTGATGAAATTGGAACTCATAGTAGGTCCAGAAATCACGAAAAACAGTAAGCCTTGTTGGTTTTGCTCGTAATCACTGTTCATAGGAAGCCTTCAATTTCGGACGGTCATAATTTCTTCGTCCGAACTCCGTTTCGGATGTTCTTGGACTCTATGCATATAATAAGATATGAAAAATGTAAAGATACGAATAAATGATTGTAAATATCGCATATGATCACCGAATGACAATAATTATTCGGGAATATGAGATATGTACTAAACATAAAATACACATGGATTGTCCGCTTTAGAACCTCGGTCGAGAGGGAGGATGCGCTGCCTATTAGGAAAAAAGTTTATAAGATACCCATCAGTTGGCCCCGTTTGGGTCATTACAGCGCCTTCGGACCCTTATAGATGGTCATTGTCTTGTACAATGATAACAACACTTTCGGGCCCTTATAGACCATTGTTTCATACAGTAAGTACAGCGCCTTCGAGCCCTTATAGTTTCCTTTATCCACTTATAAGGTTTATGCAGGCATGAAACATAAAACAAATGACTTGAATATGACATATGAAATGATATGATATAAGAGAACCATATCATCGCTATGCGATGACAAGTATATTGTGATAAGAACATGAAGCAAAGTGTAAAATGATAAGAAATGAAACATGGTATGATAAGTAAATATGAAATATGTATAAGCATGTTTAAATGATATGATATGTTAGATTTGTATGCATGTGTATAGAAGTGTGATGACCCTTATTAGAGGTCATCCATATGTATTAATTCCCACTAAGCTATAAGCTTAGCACGGGTGTTTCATCCGTGTAGGCACAGGAGAAGCGGAAACGAGAAGTCCGAACACTCCACATTAGCAACCAAGGCTAATACACTACTAGGTGCCCACTTAAGACCTTTTGGTCTATTTTTGTATATGTTTTGTTTTTGTAAACAATGTAAATATTGTAAATGTTGAACACTTCCATATATGGAGTTTGTATATATTTTGTAATCCGCTGCTACATAATATAGTACAAGTTAAATGTTTAACATTATATGAATGAACAAGCTTAAAGGTTATAAGTTTATAAAAAAATGACACTCTCGCTTGACACCGTGTGCCGAGTTGGGGGTCACAGCTTTAGTGGGTATCAAAGCCCAGGCTTAGGCTTCGAAGAGTTTTAGATTAAGGATGTACCTACATATTAATGTCAATGCAACGCGATGTCCTTGTTTCTAGAGTATTGTTTAGAATGGATTGGTTATCCAAACATAGGGCCATAGTTGATTGTGATAAGAAAATAGTCCTGCTTAAATGTCCTGACCTATCCGAAGTACCAGTACACGGTATCCGATCTGAACCAATACCGAAATTTATTTCAGCTATGGAAGCCCGACGTTTTCTAAGAAAGGTTAGGAAGCCTTTTGGCTTTGATCCTGACTCCCAAAAGAGAGCAAGTGAATTTCGAAAATATTCCCGTGGATTAGGAGTTCTCGATATTTCCCAAGGAATTACCAGATACCACCCGAAAGAGAAGTGGATCTCTATTGAAGTCAGATAAGGAATGACTCTATTTCGAGGGCACTTTACGCATGGCTCCAATCGAATCAAAGAGTTGAAGACTAACTACATGTCATCGGATAAGGGTTTCATCTGACCTAGTGTCTCACCTTTGGGTGCGCTGGTTTTATTTGTTAAGAAGAAAGATGGCACTCTACGGTGGTGTATCGATTATCGGCAGATCAATAAGGTGACAATGAAAAACAAGTACCCATTGCTGAGAATCGAAGATCTTTTTTATCAGTTAAAAGGAGCCGGTGTCTTTTCAAAGATCGACCTACGATCTGGATATTATCAGTTGAGAGTAAAGGAAGTAGATGTGTCGAAGACCGCATTTAGAACCCGATATGGCCATTATGAGTTTTTGATAATGCCATTTGGGTTGACTAATGCACCGGCAACATTCATGGATTTAATGAATAGGGTATTCCGACCCTATGTGGATCATTTTGTGTGGTCTTTATTGATGACATCCCGTGTATTCTAAGGATGCAAGAGGAAAATGAACAACATCTCGAAAATAGTCCTGGCTGCACACTAAGAGAAAAGAAGTTATATGCTACTAATGCGATTCACAAATAAGCTTTCCTTTGTGCCATATTTGTCACGGAGGGCATCAGAGTTGACCCTACAAAGATCGAAGTCGTTGTGAATTGGAAACCACCAAATGTAACCGAGGTGGTGTTTCGGGCCTAGTGTGTTATTATAGAAGATTCAGGAGGCTTTTCTGCCATAGTCCGCCAACAAACTCAGAAAGGAATAAAGTTGGAATGATGCATGTGTCGAATAGTTTTAAAATGCTTGAAAAGGATGTCGTCATACTAAAGACGATGCAGCCTACTACTAAAAGAGATAATTTTGTGGCAGCGGCTGCTCGTGCATCAATTGGGATGCGGTTAATGCAAGATGGGAAAGTGGTGGTTTGCGCGGGCCCGCACGCTTGAAGCCACATGAAACGCACTATCCCACCTATGACCTAGAGTTAAGCCATGCGTAGTGTTTGAGCTTGAAAATATGGCTACACTACTTATGACGTGGAAAAGTGTGTAATTTACAATCGATCATAAGAGTCTCAAGTACTTGCTAACACGAAAGAGTTAAATTTTAGATAGCTGAGGTGGTTGTAGAGTTATTCAAGGATTATGATCGTAACATGCATCACCACCCCTAGAAAAGGCTAATGTAGTAGTCGATGCTTTAAGCCTAAAGACACAGCAATGTCACTACGCATTGATCGGAAACTAGCAGATGATGGAGCTATGTTGAAGCTCAATCCAGAAGTGCAAATCCCATTTTAAAGCAAATGATTATAGATGCTCAGAAGACGACATGCCAAGTTACATAAGAGATAGTTTAGTTAGTCACAAGATTTCAGAGACAAGACTGACTATGCCACATGAAAGTGGAGGTTTATTATACAAGAACAAATTATGTATACCCTAATGTTATGGATCGAGAAAGAAGAATCGACAATGAGGGTACAATACCCTTTAGCTTTAGTCTGTGTAATTTCAGAGGATCTAAATTTATTTTATGAGGGAGAGTTGTAATATTCTCAAATTATACCCCGACGCTTTTATAACATGTTTAGGTATAATAAAAGTAAATGTATATTTTTTCTAATAAAAATAAATGATAAAAATAAAATAAGCAAAACCCGAAATTAATACAAATGTCAAGGGTAAATTGGTAAATTGTCAATTAAGGACCCAAATGACATAAGAACAAAAGATTGTAAGCCAAAGTAGGAATTTGAATACGTGGAAGTACAAATAGAAGGGAGTTTGGGGACCAAAAATGCTAAAAGGAAAAATATTAAAATCAAATAAGGATATGACCAAAATAAACATCTCATTTTGGTCTTTGGGGATAGGCAAAAACGGATAGGGAGAAAAGAAGAGAGAAGAGAAGGGAAGAAGAAGAAGAGGAGGAGAAGAGAAGGAAGAAGAGAAGAAGATCAAAGGTATGGAAAAGTATGGATTTTTTTACACTAGTAAGGATGCTATGATTTTGTATGAACATTTCTCTACTAATCTGGGGTTCAATTCAGTGGAATTTGGAATTCCGTGTGATTCAGCTCGTTTTTCTAGTTCATCTTTCATTTCGGGGTTTGGGGTTTTTTGGATGCTCGGGGCTTTCTGTTCTTGGTTTTGAAGTGATTTGAGCTAGTTAGCTGGTTAAAGAAATTAGAAAATTGATTAGTTTATCATTGGTTTTGATTTGCTACTTAATTGCCACTAGATTGAGTTTCTGGTTATGAGTTCATTTTATATGTTTGAAAAGTCAAATCTCAAGAATAGCGTGGGTTGCCTGAGCGTTTTTTCTTTCGGTCAAGGATTGTAATCCTTAATTGAGGAACATTTGTATTAAGGAATTATTGGGGTTTAAGGGGAGATGCTGTCAACATTTCTCCAAAACTCATGTCTTTGTCATAATTTCTTCAACTGAATTTGCTTCTGATGTTCTGGACTCTACGGAAAGCCCTTTCGAGCCCAGAATCCATCCATGCATAGATTGATGAAATTGAAACTCAGTATTAGCTCCATAACCACGAAAACACAGCCCTATTGGTTCTCGTCAGTCGCCTTCATAGGAAGCCTTCAATTTCGGATGGTCATAATTTCTTCATCCGAACTCCGTTTCGGATGTTATTAGACTCTATGGAAAGCCATTTGAGTCTAGAATCCATCCATATATATATTGATGAAATTGGAACTCATATTAGCTCCATAAATCACGAAAAATAGTAGGCCCTGCTGATTCTGCTCATAGTCACTATTCATAGGAAGCCTTCAACTTCGGACGGTCATAATTTCTTCGCTCGACCGCCGATGTCTCGACCCAGAAAGCCCTCGAGTCTAGAACTATCCATATATAAAGTTAATGAAATTGGAACTCATAATAGGTCCAGAAAGCACGAAAATAGTAGGCCCCGCTCTGTTCTCTCATATAGTCACCATTCATAAGAAGTTTCAACTTCTGGACGCAATATAATTTCTTCGTCCGGTCCCGTTTCATGTTCTCACCTATGGAATCCCCTTTGAGTCTAGAATCCATCCATATATATCTTGAAGAAATTTGAACTCATATTAGTCCATAAATCACGAAAAATAGTAGGTTCTACTTCAATCATCGTTCATAGGAAATCTTCAACTTCAAACGGTCATAATATCTTTGTCCGAACTCCGTCAGATGTTTTGACTCACAAAAGCCTTGAGTCTAGAATCCATCCATATATACGAATTAAATTGAATGATATTAAATATCTCATAAGCATACATGGTAACCATAGTTATTCATGCATATAATGAGATATGAAAAATGTAAAGATATGAATAAATGATTGTAAATATCGCATATGATCACCGGATGATAATAATTATTCTAACATGACATTTACTAAACATAAAATACATATGATTGTCTCGCTTAGAACCCGGTAGAGGGATAGATGGGCATGCCTATTAGTGAAAAAACAAGTTTGGTAAAGTATAATGACACATTCTATTTCAAGTCATTATAATGCTTTCAAGTTCTTATAGATGGTCATTGTCTCGCATAATGATAACAAATACTTTCTGACTTTATAGACCATCAAGCTTCAGACAAAGGAGTACAAAGCGTCTTCGCCTTATAGTTTCCTTTTATCCACTTCTAAGGTTTGCGCGCCATTTAAACATATAACAAATGACTTGAATATGACATATGAAATGATATGATATGATAAGAGAAGCATAGCACCGCTATACGATGACAAGTATATTGTGACAAGAACATGAAGCAAAGTGTAAAATGATAAGAAATGAAACATGGTATGATAAGTAAATATAAAATATGTATAAGCATGTTTAAATGATATATGTATTAATTCCCACTAAGCTATAAGCTTAGCACGCATGTTTCATCCGTGTAGGTATAGGAGAAGCAGAAACGAAAAGTCCGGACACTCCACATCGCAAACTGGCACAACACACTACCAGGTGCCCACTAAAGACCTTTGACCTATTTTTGTATATGCTTTGTTTTGTAAACAATGTAAATATTGTAAATGTTGAACACTTCCATATGGCCACATATTTTGTAATCCGTCGCTACATAATATAGTACAAGCTAAATGTTTAACATTATATGAATGAACAAGCTTAAAGGTTATAAGTTTATAAAATGATTGACCCCTCACTCTGACACCTGCAGCTGGTCAAGGTCACATGCGCCATTTTTTATTTATGCGGACCCGTGAGGTCATTGTATTATATTGAGCCCCTCGAATGGCCGTCATGTTACTATGTTTTATACATATCGATTTTAGATAGAGCCTCGTGACAAAGGAAACTCTATCCGATTTTAGAGCAAATTATGGATCCTTTGGGTAGAATGGACATAACAATGTGGTATTTGGTCATCCGACATCCACGAAGCCTTCCCGCAAAGGACATTGTTGGTCAACCCTCGGTTCTTGTGGTGTCACAATCCGATCGCCTGAAGCCCAAGAAACAACCAATTGCCCGTGGTTCCACTGGCCGAGCATCGCGCCGTCTCAACCACTTCTTGCCAAGTTAACTAGATCCAACATCTTCTCCAAGAACCGCATTACCACTTTTGCTCCATTAACCATTTATCGTGATAATATGGGAGCTATTTATCTACTTCCGGCCAATCCACTCTTCACTCCCGAATCAAACACATTACCATTGGACTACCACTTTGTACGTGATTAAGTCCCTTGCCGCCAATCTCGTGGTTTGTCATGTTGCCTCATCCAACCAACTTGCTAATTCCCTCACAAAATCTCTTCATCGACAGCCATTCCTAACTCATCGTGCCAAGCTTGGTGTTTGTCCCAATACTCCCTAACCCTAACCTTGCGAGGGCATATTAAGGAAAGTGCATCAAAATCACATCCCTGGAATCACCTCCAGGATCAACCAAAAATCAAAGGGTAAAATATACAATCACAGGATAATATCATCAGATAATATCAAGGTATATCCTTATTCATTTTCTCATTCCATAAACACACTTTTTAATCTGTATTTATTCTCATCCTCACAACAATACAAACACGATCATTTTTATCCATTTATGATTTGTCTCTTTCACAAACACTGATTATGATAGTTGATGTTCTTAGTTTTATTTTTTTGGCTCTCAATGCATCATTGTCGTTTCTAATAATTTTATGGGTACCAAACATGGATCAGATAGCTGATGTTCTATTTTTTTTTTTTGGATTTGGCTTGGATTTATGTATTTTTTTTAAAGAAAGAAAGAAGATTGATAGGTTTAATACAATATAATTTTGGAAAAGAGAATCTTTAAACCATGTTTGGATTGACTCTTCAAAAGGTAAATTTATATTTTATTTTTTTAAGAATATTTTTTTACCTCTTATATATACATATATACTGAAATTTTTACCTAAGTTTATTCTTTATATATTTACCTTATATTATATGTTTTTTAATTCTTTTAAAAATGTTTTTTTTTCTTGGGATAACCCGTTTAAAATGGACAAAAGGGAAAATATATTGCAAATCTAACCACTTTTGTTAAAACTTCAAAAAGAAGATAAAAACACATGATTTAGATAAAATACCCTCTAATGACGTAATGGCAACTCACTCTCATTTCCTTCTAATTACCTTTCCTTATTTCTTCTCCCACAATTCCAACTCTTCTTCTTCACCCGTTGTTTTTCCCTCCAATCTCTCTTGCACCAGTTATTTACAACCATAAAAAAATAAGTTAAATGAAGAAAGCGATTCCCTCCAACTTTCCTTTTTCCCTTCCTTTTTCCCTATATTTTCCTTTCCTTTCTCCCACTATTCTAGCTCCTCTTTCACCAGTTCTCTTTTAGATTTGATACTAAATATCTATTTTGTTACAATAGTTAAGTCCAAGAATTGATACCAAATTTGTTCAAATATAACTTAACTATGGTTAAGTCCAATCTAAATAACTATTGTAAGAGAAACCTGTGACTTAACTCCCCTTCAAGTTGTTCAAATATAACTTAACGATTATTAAGTCTAAACTAAATAGGGCTATCAAGTTACAAACATAGACTCTAACCCCTTCAAGTTTGAATGCACCAAATATAACTTAACGATGGTTAAATCCAAACTAAATAACTATTGTGTTACAAACCGAACTTAACCCCCTTCAAGTTTGTTTAAATACTAACTCGAACATGTATAGAAGCCGGTTAGAAACTTGTAGACCCGATACACCCTTCAAGTTTGTTCAAAATGTTAACTTAACTACGGTTAAGTCCAACATGTATAAAAATTATTTTTGAAACCTCGACACCCTTCGTTTGTTCGATGTTAACTTAACGATAGTAGCTAAGTCAACATCAATAGAAAATGTTAAAAACTCAGATTTAACACCTTCAAGTTTGTTCAAGGTCGCCAACGACGAGAACAAGCCTGAAGAAGCTCCGTCCGACTCAGGGATCGAATCACTTCTTCTTCACAACATTCAACACGACTCTTCTTCTTGAACTTGGAGATGCTCTTTGAAAGAAGAAGAGGAAGAATAATGACAAGGTGTGAAGAGAAATTGTTGAGATTCTTTGAGTGATAAATGAAGAAAAATGGGAATCCAAGTTTGTATTTTTGAAGGATTAGAAGGGAGAAAGCCTGAAGGAATGAAAAAACCGTAAGAAAACAAGATACTAAGGGTCGAATTTTGGGGTGATGTGGAGAGACACATTGATAGGTAATTTTGTCTAAAAGGGTGATATTTATGTTATAAAAGTATGGGTTAGATTTGCAATTTCTTTTCCATTTTGTTCCTTTTAAACGGGTTTCCCTTTTTTCTTCTATTACTCTCTTTTAGTTTTTGTCTAATTTATTCTTTAATCGTTACTTAAATATAATTTTTTTTTTTTTTTAACACCTAGTCTACTTACATTATATTATTGTAATAAGGATTCAAGCTCAGGAACCTCTTGCCTACCCATCCCCTTTTACCACTTAAGTTTGCCCTCAAGAGCCTTAAATATAATAATTTCTAAAATATATTATAAATGAATTTTGTATTGTGAACTTGACTAGTTTGAATTAACTTGATCAACCCGAGTTAATATGATCAATTCGATCAACTTGAACTTAACCCGACTAACTTAAGTAGCTCAAACTCGACTCAGGCTCAAAACAATAAGATCAAGCTGACTTCTAAGTTGATTGTTTCTTAGTTTGGTTCGATTCAAGTTAGTTATCAGTCCAGCCGACTCCACCCTAGATACAGTTCCTTTAATAAAAGAAAGAAATTTTAAATTTTGTTCAAAAGATATATAAGAAAATATACTTATTTTATAAAGGAAAAGTGTTAAAAAACTGAAGAGAGCAGGTTGAGTTATTGGGTTGGTGTTTGTTGTATGGACTTTAGACCCAATGTTTGGCCTGTATTATTACATAACCTTAAACTTGTGTGCATATTTTTCATAATAGGGGTGTGGGCCTGACTGGGCTGGGCCTAAATTTATGTCATTGAACTGGAAAAAGGATGTTTGGGACTAAACAGGTTGGATACGGGGTGGGTGAATTAATTAAAAGATCTTCTGAAAGCCCAAAATCGAAAATTTGAACCTTAATAAATTTTTGGCATGATTTTAATGAAAACGTCTTTTCTTATTTTTTGTAAAGGTAACTCCCTCCTTTAAAAAGATATTGTCAATACATTAAATAAAAAAATAGCATTTTTGTTCTCAAAATGTTATTTTTCAAGAAAAAACATGAAAAATGTTATAATCACAAGTTTTGAATTATTTGATATCTTTTAACCAAATGTTTCTTATTTAATTAATCATGCACACTTATTATAAAATTATTAAAAATATGGCATGAGCTATTATTATAGATGATATTAAAACCAAATTTTAAGTATCAAATAGATTATCATCATGCTTAGCTCAAGCAATAAAGCTACTACTATTTTAAATTGGCACACGGTATAGGAGGAAGCGTTCGTGTTCGAAGTCTCTTAAATGAGACAAATGCATTACATTGAAATCAAATTATAATAAAAAAGAACCAAATATATTTTAAAAATAATATTTAAATAATTTATTATTAAGATGTTTCACATAAGATAAAGAAAAAATCAATTTAATGTGAACACTTTTAATATTATAAATATATATTGAAGTAGATAATGTCTGCTTGATTGAGTTCTTTAATCTAAAGTTGAGTAATTTCTCATTGAAATATATATAAAAACTTTATATATATATATATATATATATATATATATATATATATATATATATATATATATATATATATATATATATATATATATATCATACAATAAGGTTTGTTTATTAAATAAAAAGAATGATTTTTATTTGTACATTTCTTTAGATATCATTTATTTGTAATGGAATTTTATTGTACTTTTAATTTTATATTTATTTAGTTTTTTTTTTATTTACAAATATTCACTTTATATTATATAGTTATAACTTTGTTCTTATAGGAACTCGAGCCTAAAACTCCCATACACCTATCCTTAGTCAAGCCTCAACCCATCTTATATTTATTTGCTTGAATATTTAGTTACTACAATTATATATTAATGTAAAGGAAAATATATATATATATATATATATAATTGGCATCCTCTTCAAGCCCACTCGATTCAGAAACTTGAGCGTAAGGAAGTGATTTATCAATATTATTCCTCACAATTAAGCAATTAATTAATTAATTTGTGGTTGGGGAGTACTGCCACATATTATATATATATATATATATATATATATATATATATATATATATATACATATATGCATGATTACACCAATACATGATAATAATAATGCCTATGATTTGATTCTCTTGTTCTTTTTCTGGGTGATCAATAAAGTGATCAGTTGAAGGTCCATTCAGCTTGTCAATATATCGAATATCTTCCAGTGTTTGTCATATTCAAATTTTGTTTGCCCATTTGATTTGTCCTTTCTTCAGAACCTGGATTTTCAAACTTTGTTGACCTGCTTCAGCCTCCTTCACCTATCCATAAATTTGAGATCATGTAATTACGGAACAAAATTTCCATTTTTTCGGCCCAAATATCTTCGAAATATTGGTTATTTACAGGCTTCAAAACGATATTACTAATTGATAGTCAATTGGTCAAAAAAATCAAAGAAAAATCAGAAATATTAGCAAATATCAAAACTTTTCGATATTTCAACGAAATTTTTAGACTATATCTCATAATTCATGCCAAATTTCTCAAAAAATATCAAGTAAATATCAAGATGATTCAAGAACATCGATATATATCGGTAACATCGTAGTATATATCGCAGAAATATCGAAAATACCAGATATGCGCCATTTTAACTTCTTAAATCAAATCCAACGATTATAATTAAATCACAATTGTTACTAACTAACGACTATTTCGATTCCAAAAATTTTATAAATACTCCTAAATCATACAATTTCTTTACAAACTCATCCACGCACATCCAAGCTCCACTACTCAAATTATTTTTTCTTTCGCGAATTATCTTAATATTTTCAAAATTCATATTAAAATCGTCTTCATCAAGACAGATTTTTCATCAAATAATAATATAATTACCACATCGCTTTTCATTTCTTTGCTTAATGACTATCAGAATGTAATTCTCGACATTATAAATGCACATCGTCTTCATTAAAAAACAGATATTCGTTTATTTACGTTTTTTTATACTAATAAAGTGATTTTCATTCATTTCAAAAGATTTTTATTAATTTTCGCTTACCGATATTTTTCTTTATCAAAATATCTACCGATATTTACCGATATTTCTTATATTTCCGTGAAAAATCTAAAGCACGACATATCCGTAATTACGATATTTTGTTTCGACACAATCGCTGCTATAAGCTTAGATAATGGATATCCTCATCTCCTTTGCAAATCCTAACCCTTTCCATGTCAATTCTATAAGAATTTTAGAATTTCTTATTTATATTTTTGGATTTAAGTCATATTTGATATGATTTATCATAATACAAATTTGTTTTTATGTTGAAAAATAAAATAAAATAAAAATATTATTTTAGTAAAAATTATTGTCACATCAAATTAATCATGTGAGTTTCAATTATAATATCTAAGTTTTGATGATTAGATTTAGCTCTGATGCCAGAAAGGCTTCTAGCCAAATAAGGGTTCCTGGTGAAACCTTAAAAATCGAATCAATCGAAAAATCAAACCGAAATCGAACCGATAACAAGTTAATCAAACGAACAGCTTCGGCAGGTTGTTTACACAAATCTTGGTTTTAGTTTACAAAATACAAAAACCGTAGTTTCGATTAACCAACCTAAAAATAAAATATATATACATATAAAATAAGTTTCCCAGCTTCTGTGAGTTGTGACTTTCCCATTTTTATCCATCGTTTTTACTTTATTCCTTCAAAGCAAGATTTATCATTTTCCTTCAAACCAAAGCACTGTGATTTATTTGAATTAGTTTCTTTTTCTACTCATGAAGTTGTTAAATTATGTGGTTGATTAAAAAAACCGATTAAATTATCTAATCTCATGTGTTTCATATATTATTTTGTGAATGTATGGCAATGCATTAAATGTCATGAGATTACAAATGAATAGATTGTAATCTTTTCTTTTTTTTGCATTTTTCTATTGTATTTATAATAGTTATTAGTAATTCTCAAACTTTTAATATATGATTATGAAATTACAAATTTATTTTTTAATTATGATTAACCAAAAATCGGCGTATGGTTAATCGAATAAATAGTTAACCAAATATTTGCTAACCATATTAATTGTTAGGCTTTTTAATTTAGTTTATATAAATAATAAACCAAAACCGATAATCGGTTTTTGCTTTATGTCATGATTCTAAGTAACCTAACCATGCTACCCTAGAGCCAAAATACTTTAAAAATTCTTAAAAAAAATACAAAAAAAAAAAAAAAAAAAAAGTACCATTATTCCTGAAATTCACAAATAAGAAATTTGGACTATTGATGCTTTTACCTGACACTAAAGTTAAATATGGATAAAAGGCGTGTATTTTCATTATTCATGATTGGTTGAGTTTAATATTAACACAGAGAGGTTAAATCTTATATTAAATCATTCTAATTTACTATATTAAATTGAAAAAATAAAAGATGTTGAACCCTAATGAAATGGCTTGATGAAAATCCAAATTATGAATATTATATTATTTGAATATAACTCAATATGGATAAGGAATATTATATTGATGGAATAAAAATTCAATGTGGATGAAAACAAGTATAAAATTAAAGGGGAATTATGCTTCAGGTTAAAGGAGACCTTGTATTTAATGAAAAAGTCTATCAAATATTACACTGTCGAAAAACCCCTAACAACATATAAAAATTAATAACAAAAAACATAAAATATCCAAAATACTAACACTATCCTCATGCATCCACACAACAACCCCCTCTCTCCCATTGTTCCTGTTCTTTCCTTTCCCATCCCCCCCACCTCTCCACAAGCCCTAGCCTGGGTTTTTTTCAATCAATTTTCAAGTTTTTTTTATTGTGCAATCAATATTCAACCTCTATTTTCCACATTTTAAAATAAATTAAATTTTATAATTTTTGTAATTAATTTTATAAGATAACATTTATTTTCTCATTATTTTAAATATATACTTAATTAAAAAATTATTTTAAAATTTTTATTTATTCATTATTCTTTATTTTCTTTTTATTATATTTTTGTTTTGTTTAATAAATGTAATAAAACAAATCAACTTTTAATATATAGATACATTCATCTATAATAATAAATAAATTAATAAATTGAAGATTTTTAGTATTTTTTAATATTTTTATTTTTATTTATAATAATAAAAACCATGAGGATAATATCTTTCATTAATATATATATATATATATATATATATATATATATATATATATATATTTGTAGGTTGGTATAGAGCTGCATCTCCCGAATTTTCGAGCCATCAGATCGTCTGGAAAGATCAACTTGTCAAGATGTACCTACAAAACAAAACAAGAGAATGGGCACTGATGCTACCACCTCTCCGATGCCAAAGTCGATTCAAATCTAGAGAGAGAAATAACCGTATTTTCAGTCAAAAGCTGCCTACCTTCTACGTGTCACCCCTCTTCTTTTATGGATGGCGGTCAGCATCCGCTTAAGTGAAGTGGGCGCATTTCCTTCTCGAAACTGAAGGGGAAGCGGCGCTTTATTCACTTACATGACATGT
The DNA here is from genome assembly GCA_016808115.1 of Tetrastigma voinierianum. NCBI lineage: Eukaryota > Viridiplantae > Streptophyta > Magnoliopsida > Vitales > Vitaceae > Tetrastigma > Tetrastigma voinierianum. The sequence goes on along the minus strand of JAEQBH010002420.1, from coordinate 435,884 downwards.
TCTTCCTTTAGATAGCCAACCGCTCTTATCTTCTCAGGTTGATCGCCATCGTGGTGGTTACGTAAAAGACTCCATAGGTGGTTATTTGTTCAAGCTAAGAGAGGTCAGCCGGCTGCCTCCTTAAAGATGGTAGCCGACCAGGAAAGATTGTACCTAGGCACTATATCTCTCACCTGGCTGAGGAAGTATGTTTGGGCCCGACTTGTAAATGAAGATGATCGGGGTCTCAGAGATTGGGCCTTGTAGGTTTTTAGCTTTGGGCCCGTAGACGACCGGGCCATTAACCCGTGAATGGAGTCTGCTAGCCTGCTGCCGAGGATCGTTAAAGTTCATGGTACCCACAATGCCCCTTTGCCTACCGAGGCTGCTCTTCCCTGGTCGGGAAAAGAGAATATTTGGGACATGCTTGTGTGGGGATTGGTGGGAAAAGGGAATATTTAGGGGTTGTTTGATGTGGGGATTGGTGAACCGTTAATGCAGGGGTGTTCCGATGTGCACATTACTGGGGAATTTCCTAGTTTTTTGATGTCACATTTGATGCGCTTGTTGGGATTCCTTGAAAGCCGAGAGATCTCATAAAAGGCTTGGGTGTGATAAGAATTATTTCAGGCAAATGGTTATTACTCGGTTTTAGGGTGGCTCGGGTGAGTGCACCGAGTCAAACTTCCTGATCACGCATGGACGAGGCTTATGAGAGGGTTAACTGCGATTGTCAAGTACGGGCAAAAATAAGCAAGGTTTGAGCTTTATAGGAAATGTTTCGCGCAGGAAGGATATTCCTGAGTTACGTGCCCTAGTTTGTGGCTACGTAAACTCGAATGGAATCCTCTGCAGCCAAGAACACCCCCTCCTAAATCAACGGGGTTCTTAGTGTTCCTTTCCACCTTTTGAATCAACGGGGTATCTTTATGTTCCTTGCCACCTTCATAGGACTTTCTTCCCTAACCTTTGCTTCAACTTGTTCTGCCTCTTCCTTTCTTTCTCTTTTCTTCTTTTATTTTTTTATTTTTTTTATTTTTTACCTTCCGATTTTGTTTCTTGGAGTGGATCAAACATAATATAACCATTTCGTGTAAAAGGCCGTTTTTTGTAGCTATGAATCGCCTTTTGGTGTACTAATGAATTTACATTTTCTCGAAATTTTTTATGTTCCCACACTTATCGCTTCTCTTGCTTCCCACCCCTGCTAGTGACAAGGACTTATGGTATTTGATATGCTTCTCAAAGGATCTCAGATAGAAGTGATATGGTTAGCCTTTCTCTTCTAAATGTGTGACCTGGCCTGTAATATGGTCGCCTGCGAACGTGGGTTGTTAGTGCACCCAAAGGCCCACTTCCATCCTAGCCCACGCTCATTCATCGTGTTCTAATATACTAAGCGTCACAAGATTTAAATTGGTTATGGAGGTGATGAGTTAGCAGTGCATTAAATACGACTACAGGCTCTAGACGCTTAATATATAGGGAGCCATCATTTGATTGCACCCTTTCCCGTACTTGCTTCTTCTTGGTTATCTTGTTTCCCTTTTGTTCGAGATTTTCTGTGGGTACTCTGTCGCGACGTTGCATGCTTTTATGAACTGCTCTTCCGTGCGCTTGTTCAATTTCCATTTTACTGTAAATATTGTTCCCGTTTCGTGTGTTGATTTTCGACACGGCATGCCTTGGCGCAGGATAGCGTGGGGGATTCCTAGAGTCTACTAGGCTGGGCCAACCTTGAGCAAGCGGCCGATAAATGTCCCAAGGGCCGAGGATCGGGCCAACTCGGCCTCTTGACGGTTCGTGAGGTGCAGCCATCACATCTGTTCGCTTGAGATGGGCTCAACGACCACCAAATTCCGGGAAACATTACTCGCGGAGTCCAAAGAGTATCCCCGATTCTACCGCCATCCAGTGGTCCATCCTCCCGAAAGCATTAGGTCAATCGGGACAGGCTGGCACACTGATCGAACGTAGGAAGCCACTGCTTCCTAATAGTATGTTAGTGAATTCGTGATTCTCCGCGCCCGACTTCCATGGAGTGAGGTACGCCGCCAGGGTGCTCGTGAGATTGTCGACAAAGGAGGCCCTTCAATCGAGGCGACCGACAACCACGGCACGTATCTATAATGATGATGCTACTGATGCTTGTAATCGCTCGTCGGGGCAGGGCGAAGAGTATACCATCTCGGTCCCTGCTGGTACTATTAAAGAAGATCTCCAACAAATGATTGAAGATGGGATGCAGGTTCGCAACCGCAATTTTGCTCAATCGATCGAATCCTGGGTGAAGCTTAGAAGCGCCTATTTCATTCTAGTGTTATTTCTTAACCATTGTTAGTATCACGATTATGTTTCTTCTCGCAGGCCATTGTCGCTATCCGCACATGGCTCAAGATCGGAATTCCGCACTCAGGTCAGGGAGGCAGAGAGGCTACGCTTCACGCCTGGGCCATGCTTTCTCTCGACAAAAGGCCCCGAAGCCCCTAATGGAGGCGTATAAAGTCGCAGGCAGCTTGGAGTTGGAGTCTAGGAGAAGCTGCTTGAGAGGGCAAAACAGGCCGAGGCTGAGATGCCACGCCATGAAGTGGCGATGGCCCGACCGAGATCAATGCGCGGTAGCACCCATAGATGGAACATGAGCTAGTTTCTAGTCCGTGGCACCTCGTTGCTTCAAAAGATGCCCGCAAAAGGTGGAGTTTGAGTTAGACGTGGCTCAGCAGGCTTTGGCTGCCTCTGGAGAGGCTTGTTGGACGGCGGATGAGGAAGCCAACCGCCTAACAGAGGAGCGAGTTTCCTTACTTGTAGAACTTGGGGCTAGCAAAGATGAGTTGTCTGCTTTCTACATAGAGGTCGGTAAAGAGAAAAAGGCTTTGGAGGCGAAGTATGATGCTGGCTTTGAAGTCATCTTCAATTACGGATACGGCTGTTGTTCCTTTGCGCACAATATTTGTGGAAGTAAGCCTCGATCTCAACCCGATGCGGCAGACTACATTATCTCCAGAGTTCTTCTTTAATCCTCGATGCCCGCCGGATGTTGTTCCTGTTGGGGCTGTTGTTGCTCCAAAGGCGAGCATTAGCGAAGAGGTCGAGCACTCTTCTGCCTCCAGGGCTGAAATAGGTGACAACCCTAATTCTCTATCTAGGGTAGCCGGGGAGAGGGAGGAGCCCGGTGCATTTGGCGAGAGTTAGGGTTTGTATTCCGAGCCTAGCCCCCTCGCCCCCATTTTGTATCTGACATTTTGATATAATGTAACCAGGCTTCTTAATGAAGCGTATGTTATGTTACAACTTTGCTGATCTCCCTTTTGAATTGAGTAGTTTATTTTTGTTCTAGTAGGACTATCGCGATGTGTACGAGTAAGGCGTAAATCTGTGCCTGAGCAATCGCCTCGAGTCATTTGCTTTCTTTCTAGTCCGAGCCTTGCAACGTACCATCCGGGCATCAAATAAATTGAGCCTGGTAGGATATCTATCTTACTCAGACTTTAGATTGAATCAGTGAGACCTCACGATACTACCGGATAAGCGCATTAATCTTCGTTTAATATCCTGACTTTAAACTAAGCCAACCGAAAGCACTAACTACGCCTGGCCTGGACAGTAATAATGCCAATTCGATCCTTTATTCCGAGCCACCGGCATTAACTATGTTGGGCCGCACAGTATAAATAGCTCCACCTAGACTTTATTCGAGCCGCTTAAGCATTAACTATGTCGGGTCGGACAGGCAATAGCTAGCCGTCGACTTATTCTGTCACCAAAGCATTAACGCGTCAACTGACAGGCAATAGCGCCGTCCGGACTTTATTCTGAGCCAACTTGGCATTAACTATGCTGGGCCGGACAAGGCAATAGCACCACTCGGACTTTTAAATTAGATTTTGAGATGAAGATACACTTTAGAGAATAAATCATCTTTTATTGATACATTCGAGGTGCATGATTCCACATTCGCGGCCAGTGTTCCATCTACCTTATCTAAAGAATATTATCCCGATTTAATCGACTTGTGTTACAATATATGGTCCTTTCCACCGCTCAAACTTTCCTCGCCACTGATCACCAGATTTTCGAAGACTTTCCTAAGACCAGGTTTCCGGCCGGGAAATCACGGGGTTTTATGCGCGCCATGGTATAGATTTTCTAGCCGCGATGGTAAGATGTTATCCGTATACCGCCGCTTCACACAAACTCATCTGGCCGTGTTCAGTTCCTGATTATGAACTCAGATTCGATCGCTTAGGCATATCCTTCTCGGAGCCGAGGCATATTGATTTCTCGTAGGGATTATAGCTTCCATCCCATAGGTGCGGTGAGATATACCTATTGTCTACTTGGTTGTTCGTAGTTTCAAAGGACCCTTTGTGCTCGCCCACCCATTTGCCTTTTGCTGCGTCCAATCATTTCTTTAAGGCCGTCAACAGGGTTTTGTTGGAAGCCTCTGCTTGGTCGTTGCTTTGCTGATACCGGGTGGTGGAGTATAAAGTCTTTATTTTCAATTCCTGTCAAAAGTTTTTGTAGACCCGGCTATCAAATTAGGGCCCATTAGCTGATACGATTGTCAGGGGAATACCGAACTAGAAAACGATATTTTTCCAGATAAACTAAGTGACCTCTTTGTCTTTGATTGATGTAAAAGTCTCATTTCTATCCATTTGTCAAGTAATCTCGGGCTACCAAGAATACTTTTGAGTCAGCGTAGGGAGTGGCCCTACTATGTCAATTCCCCATTGAGCAAAGGGCTATGGGCTTGAGATAGACATTAGATCTTAAGCCGACGATCTTAAGATAGGAGCCTACCGTTGGCACCAGTCACATTTTGGCAGACGTAACGGTGTCGGGACTTCATGGTCACACAATACCTTGAAAGTGTGGGCCCCGTGGTTCCGTAGTTCTTCCGCCTGGATGATTGCCACATATCCCTTCGTGTAATTCGACCAACACATACTGGCCATGTTTGGCAGTTGTACTTCAGGATAATGAATTGCTCAGGATCGCTTTTAATAGCCGCCTATCGATTAAGGAAAACCGCATATTGAACTCCGGACTCATGAGCCTTGTCTTTCTCGTTAGGGAGTTCTCCCGTGTTGATGTACTCTACTATGGGATCCATCTAGGAAGGGGAGGTTTCGCCCACATGGCTTACTTGAATAGTGGCTATCGAGGAATTCGGCTGGTAATATATAGGCATAAATATTGTTTCTATTATAGGTAGAGATGCTGACGATACGCTCAGCAAGCCATTTCATTGCAGTCCTAAGGAACATGTTCGAGCTTCCATGAACCAGCCAGGTGTTGCTTTAACTGTGTTTCACATACTTCGCCATTCCGGATCCCCGATCTCATATTCCCTCATGCTTTACCCGCCTCCTACCACCAATTAGGAATCACTCCGAATTATAAGCTTGTCGGCAGATAATGTAGCTACTAATTCAATACCAGCAAGGATGGCTTCATATTTTGATTCATTGTTTGAGGCGCTAAAGCCTAACCGGATAGCTTGCTCGATCTTGTCCCCACCCGGGGACTTTAGTTGTAGGCCAATGCTGGCCCCTGTTTGCCGAGATGCCCCGTCTACACTGAGAATCTACCAATCTGAACTGGTAAAGCCACTGTGTCGGGACTTCAAGGAAGCCTACCAGACTTGCCCTTTCTTTGCTAACACGCTTGCTCCAGACAATCGTATTCGCTAGTTCGACTCCGCCCCACCGGGTCATTCTCCGATAAGTCAGTTTATGCATAATATCAAGGAAGGTCAAGTTAGCACCACAACCCGGGTGTGATCAGCATGGCGAAGCTTCTGTCACATCCTGAGAGCTAAGCTAGCCTGTCTGCTGTGGTTGTGATTCAGCCAAGGCTTCTGGCCAAGGACTTGGTCGACTAAGAACACAGTCTCTCGTTTATCCCGCGCCTTGAAATCGTGAGGATCCATACTTACTATGACATCTAAACCCAAGCAACATATGAACAAAGATCTCACTCCGATTCTGGCTAGCGAGTATTGGGGGTTCCGCCAGATAGTGCTTGATTACTACCAAGGCCTGATCACACTTTTCATTTCATTCGGTTCGGTGACCCCTGGTGCATGTAAGAATGTTTTGACTTTCGCTTTAAGAACCAGAAATGAAATCCGCTTATAATAACCTGCTGCATTGTTTGTATTCTTTCAACAGAGTCAATATGATTCTAGGATGGCCTTTAAGTCGTAAGGTTTACTTCTATCCCTCTTTGTGTCACCATGAAGCCTAAGAACCAGCCGGAACTGACCCCGAAGGCACACTTTAAGGGGTTGAGTTTCATGTCGTATGCCTTGAGGAGATCGAAAGCTTCTTGCAGGTGCGTAGTGTGGTCTGGGCATTCTTTTGACTTTACTAGCATATCGTCAATATACACCTCCATGGTTTTGCCCAAAGAATATTCAAAACATCTTGGTTACTGGGCCTCTAATAAGTCGCCCGACATTCTTAACCCAAACGACATTACATGTAATGGAAGAGTCCATGAGGTGATAAAGACTGCCTTTCGTGACGGCATGTACATGGGAATTTGATGGTAAATCGAGAAGGCATCTAGAATGACAAAGATACTGTCTCGATGACGCGGCCGACAATGACAGACTCGACCGATACCCCTTCCAGATCCCCCCGGGTGGTTCCGCCTAGTGAAGTCCCACTGTACAATCCCTAGGAATGCACAACTGACCCCACCCCAAAGAGAAGTGTATACATGCAAGCACTCACAATACCTCAATTATATAGAAAAATCCATGACTGACCTATCCAAATGTAGGTCATAACCACAACATACATAATAGGGACCCATATGAGTTTAATACTAATGTCAGAGCATTCTAAGAGTATTTGCGAATTTATAAATAGGTCCAACAAGCCAAGACAGATGGATGGGGTAGAAAATTACAACCGTCGCAGATCCTAGCGGTGTCAATCCGGACATGAGGTAGGCCCTCACGAACCCATTCCTGATCTAGGGAACGATGAAACAATAAATGGAGAAATAAATCTCAAAGTGAGTGGCATAATTTATACTAAAATAATGCTTTTTGAAAATCTCTTCAAGACCTCACTTCCACTCCTTTGTAATGTTCCCCGTTTAGCAAACATTTCGCAAAACCCAACTTTACCACAACCCAAATACATGTAAATCATGCTCAACAATTTAGCCGACACAATATCAAGAATGGACCGAACCGCACACAACATAAAGCCAATCATAAAGCATGTATAACCACCATGGGCAAGTAACCATGACATGCACCATAACCATAAGTTTTAAAACAAGATACCATATTCGTAAATCAACAGAGTACCATACCCATGTATCCATCATAAACCGCTTCCAGAACTTTAATTCTGTGACACCGGCGGACAACTAATGAACCCGTGGTTACACTTACCATCACGTAAACTAACAAACCTCCAGACTCGCCATCACGTGGCAACTAACAAACCTCCGGCGTATCTCTACCATCACGCGGCAACTAATAAACCTCCGGGTAAATCTGGCCATCACGTGGCACTCATCAAACCTCCGGCAAGCCCGGCCATCACGTGTCACCTAATAAACCTCCAAACCTCGCTATCACGTGGCACCTACCAAACCTCCCACCGCCATCACGTGACACTTAATAAACCTCCGAGTGAACTCCGGGCTCCATCACGCATCCTCTAATAAACCTGCAACCTACCATCACGCGCAACCATCAAACCCCTCCGGTAAACCCGCCATCACGCGGCAACCAATATAACCATTCCCTTCGTACTTTTCCAACAATACCAGACAGTCACCCACAAAATCTCAAGATCCACTTTTTAAAACAATAGCTTTTCAAGATAGTTTACAAATCTTCAATCTATGTAAAATTCAAAATATCCAAACACCACCGACTCATCCATGAACATAGTAAAACTTTTAAATAGTTAAAATGTTGACAAAATTCACATGAAATGATAACTTGTTTTATATGAAACCGAAAATCATGTTTGAATGCAACCTAACCATCCAAAAGTGTGGGATCAAAACAAAGAGTATATGTAAAGTATTAAATCATAATAGATATATCGACATAATATCCCAAATCATTTAAAAGCATATAAACCACTCACTGACTACAGACGCTCAGTCTTGTTCCCCCGCAGGATCGTCTCCCAACTCGGCGTGAGTGCCTGAAATATGAATAAAATACCACTTAGGCTCCAACAATTGAACCAATGACATTGGAATGCCCCGAAGGCCTTAGTATAATTTTTAGAACTATGAAACCCGCTCACTAATTCTCGACAGCTCGACATACGTTGTGCTCCTATAGACCCGACAGCCAAAAATTGGGGCTTCGCCGAGCTCGTTTTTGAAATTGAACCGTCCGATAATTCCTAAAAACATACAATTTCACTAATCCAACTCCAATTTTTCCTAATTTGACCAACTGATACCCAATTTCAAATTCAAACTTCTCAGAATTACCCGAACAATCCCAAAACGGAAAACCCAACCAAACGATCATTCAAAATTTACAAACCACATATCAATGGAAAGCCCAAGAGACCAGAACTCCATCAGCACTCCACATCTTGGTCAAACAATCGTGGTGGCCTGGAATCCCGATCCGACCGCTTCGCCAACTTTGTTTTCATCGTATCTTCAAACTGAGAAATCCGCAAAAATGACCACGAAAAATGAGTTCAGGGTCCAAAATGGTGGGAGGGAGGCAAGGGGGTGGCCAAAAACACGGGGAAAATCAATGACTTTCCCCAGAGTTCACGGTGGTCGGGCCACATCCGGCGGCGGCTCGCCATGAAATTCCCACCCTGGGCTGGACTGGCTCGATGTGGCGACTCTAGGACGGCGAGTGTCGCCGGCGTGGGCCAGCCTATGGTGCCTGCCTGTCCAATCTCCTCACTTCAGCCGCAAACGAACAAAAGCCCAACTTGTTCCCGCTGGGAGAGTTTTTCCTAGGGTTTTGCTCAAAAGTGTCTGGGCTAGGGTTTCATTTGCCATCCCAAACTATGTTTATATAGGGCTCAGGTCGCTGCAAGAAAATCCCGCATTGCACCTTGACACCGATAAAGTGCTACTGCTGAACTTAATAGCCAGAACTTTTTATCCCTAAGTCGACAGACGCTCCAATTCGCCTATGAACTCGTATCGACGAGGCCTAAGAAATGGTGCCTTAGTTAACCTAAAATTATTCCTCCTCGAAAAAGTCAAACTTGGTCAACTTGGTCAAAGTTGGTCAAAGTTGGTCAAATGTGTTAAAAACTCGTATTATTTGGTACAGGTCGTTACAAAAAATCTAGTTTATGTGAGGTAACTGAAGTCATTTTAGGCGCACGCTTGAGATCTAAGATAGTTCACGATACCCTCCACTTCTACTTCTCAATCTTCTTTAGTACCATCGCCACATTAGCTAGCCATTCCGGGTATTTGACTTCCCTGATGAACCCTACGTCCAAAAGGTTATCTACCTCAGCCTGAATAATCTGATGGCGATTCAGGTGGAAATGTCGTACTCTTTGTCTGACTGGTCTCGCAGACGGGATGACATTCAGCTTATGAGAAGCATGCACAAGCCACGCTTGGCCATGTCCGGGAGTGGGTCCAGGCAAATATGTCAATGTTACCAAGCAAAACCTGTCGCAATTGTTCTTTTTCCTCTTCAGATAAGAGGGAGCTGACATAAGTGTGTTTATCCGGCCCACCTAGGAGTATTGCTTCCAAGGATCCAGCTAATTGCTCCCGGCCTTCTTCTTTCTCAAATTAACTATGATTGCTATTCTCGAGAACTATGACTCGTGGCCGTATTGTCGAGCTTTCACCTTCTCACGCTCAGATCGACAAAACCGATAGCACCGGCAAGTCGCTAATTGGCTACTAGGAGGTCAATATGTCCAAACATGTGTTAGTAACCGATCGCCTAATGGTAGGTTATATTGTTTACAATGCGCGTACCGCCCGACCAACGATAGCATTGTATGGCCCAAGTCTTCGCCCATTGAGAATAAAACTTGCTTAGCAGAAACAGCCCCCGCCTTAACGGGGAGCAACACACCCATCTGCAGCGAAGGCCCCATTGAATCCGGAGACAAAATTCGCCAAATTTCGAACCGAGTTTAATGCCAAATTTCATCCGCCCTCAAGGCTGTGAAGTCGCACGCCTGGCCGCGCTTCCGTGGTCAACGAGCACTGCGGTACATCAAAATTGTTAATGCATAAAGTAAAAACAAGTGCATCGTGGTGTGGAGGATAACTCGAAACTGGGTTAATGGAGGAAAGAATACAGGGGTTGTCAATCTGTTATATCGCTATTGTTATCCGGTACTGATGGTGCTACCCGCCTCGAATCGCGGGTCGCCACAACAACTTCTTCCTTCAACACCGACTGATAATCGTCGTCTGGTCAGCCTCCTAATATGTAATTGATGCAGGGGCCTGCAGGCTCGCACTCGAGCTCCGAACGGGCCGTTACTCTTTCAACCACATGTTTCCATCTAAGTGTGGCGAACCTGATATATCCTCTGAGGTGTCTAGCTTGGATTAGTTTCTCCACTAGGAACTTTAGAGTCCGGCATCTGCTAGTTCCATGCCCATGGTCCCTATGGTAATCGCACCTCAGAGATCAATCGCGTTGTTCGAGATCCGACCACCTGGGTGAGACCGCATAAAGTCAGTGATCTTCGGGATAAGTGGGGAGGAATCTCGTCATAGGGATGTTCAGTGAACTGGGAGGTTCCCTCTTCCTTTCTGATTGTTCTCGAGATCGCTTCTAGTCCTTAGTCTAGCTCCCCTTTTGCTCCGACTGTCCCTTCTTGGACAGCCTGATATTCTAGGCGATAATAATCACTGTTTGGGAAGTCGCCCGAATATTGTCTTCTAGGGTGGAGTACCTATCCACCCGTCTATACAATTCTTTCATCGTTAGAGGTAGGTCCAGTGATAGCAACTGGAAGAAAGGGGTAGTCGGTCCAAAGCTTCTTCAAAGTTCCTCGAGGACCGCGTCTCTATGTTGTACGCGCCGCATTTGCCGGACGCCATCCAAATCTCCCGCGAAGTCCCTGATGCACTCATCCTCCCGTCAAGATGGTCTTCAGAGGAACCCCATGTTTCCTTTACCTGACCGAAAGCATAAGTATTGGGAAATGAAGACAGCCCACAACTCGCTAAACGAGTTTATGGATCCTCTCGAGCTTATGGGAACCGCCAAGGCGGTGTCCCTTCAGTCGCCAGAATACTCTCAGATAAGACAATCATTCCCTGCGGCGGCGAATCATCACCGTCAAGTGCACATGTGGGTCGTATCGGCCGAGGAATCATCATACATGGCAACCCAGGTCCGCGAAGACGGGGTGGCTCATAATCTGGCGATATGTCGCCCTACCGAGGATGACAAGATGTCTTCGTGTCCGACAACAATAGTAATGCATAAACGGATCAGCGCCGCCTCCGAAGGCCTGACACCGAATCCGAATGGTGGTGCCACACCCTGCCACGCGGTATGCCAGGGCGTGTCTGGACGCCGCCTTCATCACTCTCTCCGCGACCGGTGAGGCATGTCAGCTTAACGGATCGACCAGAACGTCATGAGGGCCTTTCTCTCAAGTCGCCTCCACATTGTTCTTCGGGGATGCTGATCCGAAGTGTGGAGTCGCTAAAGATAACTCGCCATCCGCCGCAAAGACGGCTGCCTTCCAACCGGATAAGCCTTGCCTTTTTATTTTGCTTAATCGGGTGTTGCGGCTACTCCTCAACATTTTCATCCGCTCACCCTGTGCAAAGTCATAGCGATCGCTTCCGTTATGTGATGGTCAAGACGCGCTTTGCGCTGCCATTCATTGTTTGGCTCGCTTCCTCTTGATTCGCCTATATCCCGGCGCGCTAGTGAAGGAAATCCACCGAGGGACTAATTCACCGGATTGGTCGGGTCATGATGATGGGAGTTCGATGGTCCTGGGTTGATCGGAACTACCAAAGCCTGGGGATAGGTGATCACTTAAAAGCGGATGCAACCAAACCCTCGCAAATCGCTTAATGCTTTTTTGTCGTCGCTTCCACAGACGGCGCCAACTATAGTCTCTTGAATTTTCTAAGTCACTAGATCGTCGGAGCACTAGAACTTCACAAGATATACCCGCAAACAAACAAAAGAGCTTACAGGTGCGCTTGTCGCTCCAATGCCTAAGTCGATTCAAATCTATGAGAGAGAAATTAACTGCATTTTTTAGTCAAGAATGTCTTACCTTCACGGTGCTTAAATTCTTCTTTATGGAGGAGGGTCGTTGTCCGCTTTAAGTGGGAAGTGCAGGATTTCCTTCCTAAACTAAGGGGAAGGCGCTTGTTCGCTGCATATGACTACATTTCCTTTAGATAGTCAAATCCATTCTTATCTTCTCGCAGCTTTGACCGCCATCAAGGTGGTTACGTGTGTGACTCATGGGTAGTTATTTGTTCAAGCTAAGAGAGGTCAGCCGACTGCCTTCTTATAGATGGTAGTCGGCCGCAGCATCAGATCCAAGACTACATCTCCGCCCTACCGAGGAAGCACAAGCCAGTCTCGGCCAGAACAAGACGACTGGGTTCAGAGATCAGCCTCCGTGAGGTCTCGCTTTGGGCCCGTAGACCAACTCGGGCCATTAACCTATGGGATGGAGCGCCCATCAGCCCCATTGGCCGAGGATCTAGGCCAAAGCCCATGATACCCACAAGTAGCATATGACTTAAAAAAATATTTTGAAAAAAATAAAAATAAAAATCCTACAAGAAATGCAAGCTTGTACATTTCTTGTATATTTAGTACATTTGCCTTATAAGTGTAATCACCTTACACACTAGAACAAATCTCTAATTTTTCTTTCTTAAAAATTAATATATGCATGTTTCCATTGTATGATTCAACAAATGCAGAGATAAAGTATGTTCTAAGTTTGTATTAGCTGCTGGAAATATCGTTTCACTTTATTGTATCGTGAGATATATCGGAAGATATTTTTTACATGGCTACGATATATCGGAAATTAACAAAATACTTTGAAATTCATAGAAATACTTTGTAAAATGTAAATGATATTAATAATCAAATGTACACATTGAGATTACATTGCAATGAGCTTTAAAAACCAAAATAAAGATCGGTGTGGCTCCATTGTAACATTTGATGAAGTGATCTTATCCTGGTGAAGACAATACTCATACCAGGATATGGTGTTCCAATAATTTGATTATATGATCAACATGTCATGCATAACTATCTTGACTCATACCCATAATCTTGTAATTTAATTATAGTCGCTGGATTTAATTTTGGTGCAACCGACCGCTAGACTTTTTTTAAAAACCGTTGGGATCAATCCATAACTGTTGAGATCAATGTATAACTGTTGGATCAAGTCAGGATTTAAAATCTGACCGTTGGATCGCAAATCCGACCGTTGGAGAGCATTCAAAATTCGAGTGAATTCTGTGCGGGTTGGCCATCAAAGCAAATTCAACCGCCCTGGATAAGTGAAAATAACTGTTGGAAAATTTTCAAAACACAGGTGCAATCTGAGCTATTAGATCATCTGTTGGAAGATCTCGACCGTTAGATGTCTTTGGATATATCTCTGATATATCGATGATATTTTATCAAAAATTTAACTGCTTCCTCCATCGCCACAAGATGTGTCATGTGACTGACATTTCCACTATATTTTGGTCTTAACCGATATATCGTCGACATTACCAACATTTTCTCGAATTTCGATCAACTGACATCGATGGTCGATATCGTCGAACATCACCGATATCCGATATATCGACGATATATCTGAAATTTTAAACCCTAGTATTAGCAAACAACATAGAAAAAATATTTCTGATAAAAAAAAAAATTCAAATCCTATCAGAAATACAAGTGTGTATACCTTTTATACATTTAGTACATTTGCCTTGTACATTTCATACATTTGTCTTGTACAATTAGTGTAATCATAATGTACACTACAACAAATCTTTTTATTTTTTCTTATTAAAAAAAACTAATATGAGCATATTTTTAATTTTTTTGTGATGAAAATACGAAAAGATGATATCAATTAGGTTTTCTATATTTTTAAATTCTTGGAAAGTTTATGACATAAATTTGTACTAGGTTATTTATTATGTGTGAGCTACATTACATCCGCTAATACATATAAATAATATAGGTTAGTGTATTAGCATTACCGACTCTCCCAAAGAAACATTGGATAAAAGAATTCTAAGTCAGTTAAAAATGCAACTTAGACACATTTTGTTGTACATTAACAAAAATGTACAACAACAAACCCCTATTTGTCTTTATTTTTTTATTAATTCTCTAATAAACCTTTATTTATCTTTATTTTTTTATTTATCCTTTAGAACTTGAAAGGAACAAGGAGGTTTAGTTAATTAAAAGATTATTCTTTAAAAATTTATTTATTTGTTATTCTATTTTTTTTCATATAATTAACACATTAAAATAAATTAATTTTAATATATAAATACATTGTCATTCACATGTAATAATCGACTATTTAATCAAATGTAAATAAATACTAATAATTTAAAACTATATATATATATATATATATATATATATAGCAGTATATATATATATATATATATATATATATATATATATATACTTTAAAATATTTAATTTTATTCACTTTCAAATATTATTTTTAAAATTAAATACTAAAATGAGTATCAATAATTTTTTGTTAAATAATTAATATTTTTACCTTTATTTAATGTAACTTGTAGATAATATATTTGTAAACCCAAAATGTGCACATATTATTATTATTATTATTATTATATTTATTAATATTTGATTTTTTTCTTATCTCCCCTTACATTCCCCTACCCCTATATTATCTCTCTCTCTCTCTTTCTTTTTTTTGAAGACCAAACAAGTCCTCCTCTTCCTCCCTCTCCCCTCTTTCTTCTCTCCTCCTTCTCCTCTAAACCCTCTTCTCCCTTCTTTCTCTTCCCCCTCTTCTCCCTCTTCCTGTTTCTTCTTTTCACTCAATTTTTTTGAACTCACAAAGAACTCATTCTCTTAATATTCTTCCAAATTCAAGCTAATCTAAGGTAAACGTCAACAATAAAAATTTATATTTTTCATTTCTTTTCATCTCATTTTTTTTTCTTTCTTACTTGTTCTTTTTCTCCCTTTTCTCACCACCACCACTTACCAATGCCTAATTTCACTCGCACAATAATTAATCTGGTGACTCACACCTGGTGACCATTAATTCACCTCTTCCATCTTTCTCCTTTATTTTTTCTCTCATTCTCACCACCCAAACACCTTTTACTTTCATTTCCCTAACTTGTATTATGACACTCTCTCTTCGATCCGAATTCGAACAAGGTGTCCGAATCCTCCGATACCAACTAACTGGTGATATTTCCAACCCGACACTCAGTGTCGAGCTTAAGGTGTCGTGATTTTTTTTTAACTTATAGCCTCTAAGTTTGTTCATTCATATAACGTTAAACATTTAACTGTATTATACTGTGAGCAAATGATTAAAAAATATATACAAAGCTCCATATATTATGGAACAACATTTACAATACTTATTATTTACAAATAAACAAAATTACATATACAAATAGACCAAAAGGTGGCACCTAGTGATGCGCGGGCCTATGACTAATGACATGGATCGGGCCCTCACCCTTCGGCTTTCCTTCCTGCACCTACACGAATGAAAACACCGTACTAAGCTTTACGCCAGTGGGAATTAATACATGGATGACCCCACCGAGAGTCTCCACACTTCTATACAATGCATATACTTATGACACATATAACATTTACATATACTTATCATTTCTAGTTATATACTTTTTCACAAATATGCTTCATTTCTTTATCATATTTCATATACTTTTCATGTCATCTGTACTTTACTTGTTCTTGTAATCAGATACTATCATCGCATAGCAAGGCTATGCTCATATCATGTCATATATTCTTTTACATTTTATTTGCATATACTTGCGTCATTTTCTTTTATGTTTGGCGTCTGCAAATCATTTTAGAAGCGGATACGGAAATAATCAGATGTACCAAGGTACCTCATCATCGTACGAGACAATGATCTCTATTTGTATATACCCGAAGGTATCATCACTGTACGAGACAGTGACCTATGTCATGTAATGATCCAAACGGGATCTATGTCATCGACCCAAACGGGGTCTCGATATCTATAAACTGTATGCTGCAGCAACTGTATCTTCCCTATAGGCATGCCTATCTATCCCTCTACCAGGTTCTAAGTAGACAATCCATGTGTATTTTATGTTCAGTACATATCTCATATTCCCAAATAATTATGGTCATCCAGTAATCATATGCAATATGTACAATCATTTATTCATATCTTTGCATTTTTCATATCTCTTTATATACGAATAACTATGATTACCAATTTTATGCTACTTCATGATTTCTGGACCTAATGTGAGCTCCCCCTTTTACTTCATGCTTTTTTTTCAAGGCGTGATTCTGACCAATGGGCTTTCCATGTAGTCCAAGAACACCCAAACGGAGTTCGACGAATAAGCATGACCTCGGTTTGAGGTCACATTTTAGTCAAACCCAACCGAAATGACCTGAACCGCCGCTGTTGACCTATCCGCTCACCTATTGTCCTCCACAGGCACACATGAATGGATTCTTGACTCAATGGTCTTTCCATGAGTTCAAGAACAATTCGAAATCTGAGTCTTTATCAGCAGTTATGACCTTCGTCGGGAGGTCACACGTAGTCAAACCCAACAGCCACCGAATCGGGCGAGCCGAAGCGACCGCCTAACTGACTCCGACCGCCGAGCTGACTGCCCTGGCCAAGGTGCACCGCCGAGCTAAATACCAGGCAGGTGCATTGGCTGAGGTATCGTCGAAATGTCGTGGGTCGAGGTGCATTGTCGAGTCAGATTGCCGAGTTGCACTATCCAGTGAAAAAAGGGCCATAATCATACAGATCCGAATTAAGAAATTAAAAGTATAAAATCAATTTCTATTGATGTGGATACAATTTACCGTATGACTCATCATCAAATTCCCTTATTTATTACCCAAAAATCAGCCGGTGTCCCGCACGCATGTGACTGCAACAGGAAATTTTCTTAGTTCAAATCAGAACCGATCTTTCCAAAACACATATATAGGAGACTTAGAGCTCTTTCAACCTCAACCCTAAATAAGAAACGAGAGTTTGGGAGTTTCCAAACCCAACCCATACACAAAATAGAGAGTTCCAAACCATGTATCTATACTTTCTATACAAAAACTAGACAAATACCATACTCAAATCCATCCAAAACACTAGACTTCCATTGTAACAACCCGTACCAAATAATACAAGTTTTTAAGACGTTTGATCAAGTTTGACTAAGTTTGACCAAATTTGACCAAATTTGACCAACAATTAGTATGTGGGTCTAAATTGACTTTTTCAATGATGAATAATTTTGGATTGACTAAGACATCATCTCGTAGGCCTCGTCGATACGAGTTCATAGACGGGTTGAACGTCAAAATCCGACTTACGGATAAAAAGTTATGGCCTTGAGAAGTTCAAATAGTAGTATTTTATCAGTGTCCAAGTCAGTCCGGGGTTTTTACCTGAAAACGACCCTAGGCTCTATATAAACCTAGTTTTGCATGCCAAATAGAACCCTAGCCCCAAAACACCCATTTCCACCCAAAACCTGTGAAAATTCCCCCAAACACGAGGATTTCAACTGGTCGTTGACCTGCCAGCCAATCGTTTTGGCCTCGAGACGACTGCACACCACCCTGCACACGCTCCGCCAGGAGGAGCAGGCAGAGGCGACCGCCGACCACCACGGCCAACCGCCGGACGCGTCGACGGCCAGGAACACGGCGGCGCCGCCACCTCGGTCGCCGGCTTTCATTTTCCGGCCATTCCAGGCCAACCCATACCGATCCCATTTTGGACCCTCTCGAACTCATTCTCGTGGTCCTTTTCGCAGATTCTCACCGCTTGAAAGATACGACAAAACAAATTCTAACACAACGGTTGGATTGAGTTTTCCTGGCCACCACAGCAACTTTTGACCAAGGTAAGGGTACCGCCGTGTCCCTGGCCCTAGGCTTTCCGCTGATATAAAAGCTCAGAATTTGACGTCGCTGGTTGGGCTTCCATTTTATCATTTAGTGGTAATTATCGAAAGAGTTTGGACTCGAAATTGACACCAATTGGTCAAATTAGCAAAAATTGCTCGATTAGTGAAATTGGACGCTTATGATTTATTGAATGTTCAATTTCGAAAAATTTTGCTTCCGCAAAAAGCCCCAATTTTGCATCTGACCGTGAGGGCACACTCCGTATAATTAATCTGCCGGAGTCTAATTTAGATAGTTTCACAATGAAGATTATTCTAAGACATTCGCAGATCCCAACGCTCGCTTAGTTATCGGAAAGCATAAATGGTATTTTATTATATTACGTGCACTCATAAGCTTGGAGACTCATCCTCAAGTAAGGGATGATCGAACATCGTTGAGTGGTTTATAAGTTTTAAATGCTTAGTATTATTATGATATAATTGCGGGTTAATTATTTTATATATACATTATTTGATCGAATGGTTGGTTATGCATAAAGATAATTATCTGTTTTTATATAAACAAGTTATCATTTCATGTGAATTTTGTCAACATTTTAAATATTTGGAAATTTTACTGAGTTCATGGATAAATTTGTGGTATTTAAATATTTTGGTACATGGATTGAGGTTTTAAAACCACTTGAAAAAATTATTGATTTAAGAAATGGATTTTGAGATTTTATGATTTTGGGCATGTTAAATATTTTTAAAGTTTTATGTGCTAAAATTGGTTATGGTGAATATTTTCATTGTGGTATTTCGATTTCTAAGATGAATCGATGAACTGAAATCATCAATATATTTGATTGAGTCATGAAATTAAATTGATAAATTTTTTAATTTATAATACACTATCGCTGGAAAAGTATATGTGAGCAAGGATAATGGTTGGTTGTCATAAATCATGTACCATGGCAAGCACTGCAGGTTCAATTCAAGATTCATATTACAAAGGTAATCGGGTTTGCTTACGGTCGCGGAGGTCGGGTTTCATCCAACGGTTATATATTATTTCTACGGCCGCAGGTCGAATACCGACGGTTCATCACATTATTATTACCACGCACACCTCTCGGCGCTGAGGCCGTGGAGGCAGGTATTCCACGGCTTATGATGGGTATATGGTATGGTACATCAAGGTTCTCGAGTAAGCTATAACCATTTCAATATTTATGGCTATTGTATTTACATGATTATTTTTACGACATGATGTTTATATATTTTATACTCAATTTTATGTTGTGAATAAATCTGTGTTATACTTTTCTAAATAATAATTTCTTGCTAAATTTTTGAGCATGAATTTACATTGCTGACTTGGTATAAGTTGGGTTTTGTGAAATGGGTTTAAACGGGAATCTTTTCAAAAGAGTGGACGGAGGCTTTGAGAAAAGAATTTTAAAATAAAACATTATTTTCCTTATAAATTATGCCTTCAATCGAGATTTATTATCTCAATGCTTTTATTGTTTCAGAACTGCTTCCTAGGTCCGTGCAAATCAGAGAGATCTACCTCACAACGCCTTCTACATCACTCTTCGCAACAAATGCTAAAGATTCCCTCTTATGTATCTGTCTTTATTTTATTGCACTTATGTATTTCATTTGTACCTTCAAATCTCGCAAACACCTCGGGAATACTCCGATCTCAAAAGATTAACTCATATAAGCTCCTTATTATGTGTGTTTGTGGTTAAGTGACTTACAAAGAAAATAGGCCTGCTGTGGATTCGGAAATAAGCAGATCTTTACATATATTTGGAGGCATTATATTAATGCATGTGTCTACTTTCTTTCTTAAAGGTTCCATCGATATTCCCTGGGATCAGACATAGACTTCACTAGACGGACCACCCGGAAATCCTGAGGGTATCCTGCTCTGTCTTGTCATCCATACTAGAATCCATACAAAATTATTCATAGCTTCACAGCGTGATCTTCTTTTCCAATGCCCTTTCTTTCTTCTCTTCTTCTTTCTTTCTTCTTCCCCTTCTCTTCTCTTTCTCTCTTATCCGCTTTTGTTTCCTCATTTTGAAGTTGTGCTAATTAAAATGAGATATTTATTTTATTTTATTCCATTTGATCTTATCCCCTTTTTTATTTTAATTTCTTTTTTCCTTTTGCTTTTCTTTTTTCTTTCTTTGGAGCATCCTTGACCATCCAGTCAGCCGGCGAAACCTCTCTTTCCTTCAAGCCACTTGTCTCTTCCACAATTTTCTTCCTTATTTCATTCTAATATATTTCTTTTATTACTCTTTGGTCCTCCAACTCTCTATTACTCTTAATTTAACTTATGCATATTCCTACTTTGGCATATGAACTTATCAAATTATGACCCTTGGTTTTGAATTATGAATTATTAATTTACCTTAACTTTTGCACACTCCTGGTTCTTGTTATTTTATTTTTATCTTTATTTTATTCCGGAAAATATACTTTTACTTTTATTATACCCTAAATATGTTATAAAACCGTTAGGGTATAATTTGGGGTGTTACATGTATATATTAAAGTCTTCATAAAATGAATAAAAATTTCGTCTATCATTTCTACATTTTAGTTGAATAAGTGTATGTTAGTGATATGAATTGAATTATGGACTTTTATGAACTTGAATTATTGTGAAATGTGGGCTTGTTAAATGATATGAAACTTGTTATTAGTGGAATTTATTTTATTGAAGCTTTAATTTTGTACATTGTATTTGGCATAATTTTAAGGTATTTATGCTTAGTTGTATTTTTAGGTTTTAATGATTAAATTAAAGTATTTTGGAATGCTTTGAGTTGTCAATTGTTAAATTAGAATATTTTTGGGTATTAATTTTAAGCTTAATTTACCAAATTGGTCTTTAATCATGGACATACAAATTTTGTAATACTCGAATATATCCTAAGTTGGAGTTGGCAATTAGCACAAAGTTATTTTTGGGGACTTACTTTGATTTAGTTTAGAATGACTAGATATTAGATTTGCATATTGAATTATACTTAAGTTATAAGATAGTTCAGTGGAACCTAGATTTTGTACATTTGTGCCTATTGTATTTTGGGACATTAAATATTAAATTAAACTTATTAATTAGTATGAAATTTTTGTTGGTGAAGGTTATTAAATTGGACTTACATATTAATTATTACTTTAAGATTATAGACTTAGGTGGCGTTTGTTTTTTGACTTAATGTCAGTTTAAATAGTTTTCAAGATGTTCTGTTGCTTTTTTAAATTTTCACGACTTATCACAAATTTAAAAAGTTTTAAATAGAAAAAAGTGTAGGGATTTATTTTGGCTTTTTTCTATTCGTAAAAGCCATTTTCCACAAAAATGTTAAAACTCAATCATCAATTAACAAAAAAAGAACACTACTAAGTACGATAACAGTGAGGCTGACAAGGCTGTCCCATCCCGAATCTTGGCCATTATTTTCTTTCAATTCCCAAACTGCTTCATTTAAAAATTAACAGTACTGTACTTATTTAAATTTCCAAACTGTCCCGCTTCACATTTTATTTTGCTTTTATTTTTATTTTAATTCTTTTATATTTGCTTTTTTATTTTTATTATATTAAAATTAATATTTTTCATAAAAATAAAATAATTATGAATTTTTATAAATTATTTATTAAAAACATTATAATAAT
Organism: Tetrastigma voinierianum; assembly: GCA_016808115.1. Classification (NCBI taxonomy): domain Eukaryota; kingdom Viridiplantae; phylum Streptophyta; class Magnoliopsida; order Vitales; family Vitaceae; genus Tetrastigma; species Tetrastigma voinierianum. The sequence continues at coordinate 414,092 of JAEQBH010002420.1, read as the reverse complement.
AATAATTATTTATATTAAATTATAAAAATAAAATAATAAAAAATTATTTTTAAAATATAATCGGCATGTAGACTTATTATTATTATTTGATACTCGCTCATATCGCTTCATTCATTCCGTCGCTTCCAAAATAATTTATTTATTTTCGCTCACTTTATTTTAAATGAACTTAGCTGCTTATTTCAACTTTCGAGATTTTCGTAAAATCTCGTCCCCGGATTCACCGGTAACTTAATGTCTGTAAAATCGGCAAATTTCCGCTTGTCTCGTAATCTGACCGAAACTTTTCAGGGTGATCAGATTTCGCGAGACGAATTTAATCACAAGAAATTGCTTGCCATCCGGCATCTAAAGAATTTTCTGCACTTCCTCAACCCTACGACAATTTATTATTTTATTAACATTTTGCCATTTTTGAAAATTTTTAATTTTCTCAAGCCCTATGCAGAGAATACTAACTCGCCCTCGACTCCTATAAAATAAACCTAAACCCGTTAAAAATCCGATTAAAATTAAATTAAACATATACCATTAAGGGCAAGGCGGGACGGGAACCCAAAATAATCCGTCCCGTTGTTATCCCTACTCACTACCTAATGTTAAAAACAACAACTTCTAATACTTAACGCTATTAAAGATTATTCAAAGAAGAAGCTCAAAAAAGTTCTATTTAGCATTAAGTAAAAAAAACAAACACCACCTTAGTCTTTCAAAAAAAAAAAATTTATAGACTTAGGTTAATCACATATTGAATATTTCTTTGGGAATTTATTTATTAATTTGGGGCTCATTACGAAATTTCTAATTTGATAAGTTTATATATTGTTTTGGGGCTTATTATTATTAGACTTGAAAATTTTTTATGACTTAACCTTTTTTTTTTTCTTATTTTGATGTCATTTTTTTTTGAGTTTATTTTGTTTTGCATGGGCCCACTCCTAACGCTTTTATTGATCGAGTATGCATTGATGACAAGCAAAAGATCGATTTGAAACAGCACTTGGCAGCATTGTAGAAATTACAAAGTATTTACATTTTGAGCACATTTTTCCTCATCGATGTTTAATTTATTTTTATATATATTATTGTAAATTCATTCTTATATACATTATCTGGTTGTATACAAATTGAACATGTAGCTTTCTAATTTATGTGTTAATAAAAAGAATAATTCAATAACTTTTTTAAGCTAATAATAAAACAAGTTCATAATATGTTTTTTTAAAGAATAGTTTTTTTCTAATAAAAGAAAGATAGAGATGTTTTTTTAAGAGAACTTTAAAATTTGTTTTAAGAAAATTCAAAATGTTATTTATAATCATGGTCCTTCATTCATTTTTTTTAAATAAGATTGTTCATTTATTTTTAAATAAAATAACTTTTAAACCATTTTTCAAATAATAAAAACAAACTTTTTTTTTCTAAATAAAATTGTAAGTTCAGTTTCCTTTCTAAATTAGTTAAATAAATATTTTGGGACCAGTTTATTTTTCTTAATAAATATTTTTATAAAATAAATGAAAATAATTTCGTATGTAATTAAAATTGATCTTAGACTTTAAAAAATAAAATAAAATTGAATCTCTTTTAATAAAATTTAATTTTTTTATGTATTGAATATGTGATCCTTTTTTTGGTATCCATAATTAAATAATTAATTTTCACTTAATTTCTAAACTTGTTTATTAACAATCGCTTTTATACTGCCTATGGTATACGGCTCACTATCATACCTTCCCGATAAAGAATCCTCGGGACTTTCCTAATCTTCGACTGGCTTTTTTCGCATACGTTTTCTAAATAAGGAGTCACATAAAGCGTTTTATTTTCTATTTCATTTCCTTGCAAAATATAAAACAAATAAATGATCTTAATTTCAATTTTCTTTTTAAGAAAATTTTTAAAGAAATTTGTTTTTATCAATAAAAACAAGTTCCTGTCACACACACACACACATATATTAGGCAAGGTCCTCCTAAATTTAAGGGTGTTGCTAAAGGACACCATTGGTATAAAAAAAATATTCACCATAATTTTACGAGGATAGTGATTTTTGGACGAGTTACAAAGGAAGGAAGAAAATGGGTAGTAGGTATGTATGTCATTTAAGTATTGATATTATTTAACTTTTACACTTTTTAAATTTATCCTTAAAAACTTTATATTTTCGAAAATGGTGTTTGACATCATGGTGCTGATAAGCATTTTTCTAAATTTTAATGAACTCTTCATTAAATGCAAGACTCTCTTTAATCCTGAATATTATATTAATGGAATAAATTAAATATGAACAAAGAACATTTATTTTCATGATCAGTGATTCGTTGATTAATAGAATTAGGAAAAGTAATTTTAGAAATGATAAGTGTAAAATAATTAGTACTTTTAAAAATAGTATAGATATCCAAATTTTGTTTTACACGTCCAATCAACTTTTTGGAGGGTTGAAAGTAATTTACATTGGGAGGAGTTAAAGAATGGTAGTTGGAAGAGAATGGTAGTTGGAAGAATTGCAAAGTTATTGGATACATTGTACCATTGTTGTGGTCCTCTCCTTGTCTAGATGCTCTATGGTCAAACTCAGATCTTCCCAAACAAATATGTCCATTTGGGGTAATCAATCATGGAATTAATCTTACATGCAATACAATTTCCATTAAAATAAAAATATATATGAATAAGTCCAACAAAAATTACTTTTTAATAGTAAAGATATCAAAATATATAGTCATGTAACACGACTCAATTCTTCATTAAATATTGTCAATTATAATAGCACATATAAGATGTCTAAACACTTTGTCCCGGTTTCGTGTAATTATTGGACCTATACCTTTAAGAAAAGACGTCATTAATATTGAGTTGAACTCCTACATGATGAACCTTTACCTTTCATTTTTGAGATAATGTTAGACATTATAAGTAAAAAAGAAGTACACACAAATTAATATATATAAAAAAATAATCATGAGTATATTTAATTATTCGTAATTTCATTTAATCATCCAAATTTTTTTACAACATCAAACAACTTGGAATGGGAATTTATGGGCATTGAAGTACTGTTGTTAGATGTAGGGCATTGAAGTACTGTTGTTAGATGTGGGGCTGTAGGCAGAGTGATTGCAGTATGTTATATCAGTATTTGTTTTGTCTTGAAGCTTTGAAGTCGAGACTTAGGTAAACATCCTTTTCGTTCCACAAAAAAAAATGACGACGTGGGTCATCATCAATCATAGAATTCTTTGTGTTTTTTCAAAGACATTCCTGGAATTCATATTTCCCATCATCCTATAAATTATAAATTAATAATGTCATTTTACATATTCCAAAAAGTAATATATAAAAAGAAAATTATTATTGTTGTTATTATGAAGTTTTGCGTTTGCTTTTTGTTTTTTTTTTTTTGCTTAAAGCTGGATAGCTTTCAGCACTAGCTGTTTTATTTTTAATATTTTCATGATTTATTATTAAAATTTTAAAACTTTTTATTGAATAAAGAAAGTTAAAATTTTGGTTTTTTTTTTTACTTTTTCTTAATATTTTTTTATTAAGAAAATATTAAGAAAAACTAGATATTATAATATAAAAAATCATTACGATTCAATCAAGCTCTTATAATTAAGCTTACATGCTAATTAAATAAATATATATATTTTTAAAATTTTTATTTAAAATTTTAATGTTTTTGAAATTTAGGGAGCAAAAATTAAAATATTGATTTTTTGAATAAACAATCCATTAATTACTTAATCCTAATAAACACTATTCAAAACAAAAATTTTATTACATTAAATAAAAAAAACAAATACCTGTCCAACTGTTGCTCTCTTGCATATGCATTAAATTATGTCTAATATATATATATATATATATATTCTAAAAAATTATAATAATAAGTTAAAGAAATATAAAATAATAATTTAGTATAATATTTTTATTTTTTTTATTTTTTTTCAATTGGTTAATCGAAACCATGGTTTTTATATTTTGTAAACCTAAACCTAAACCGAAATTGAGAATTGTATAAAACAAAAATCAAAACCGAATCAATCGGTTCGATTAACCTATTTTTCGGTTCGATTTCAGTTTGATTACTCGGTCAGTTTTATTTCTTTGGTTTTTTTTCCCCATCCCTAATTAAACGTCATATTGCATAACCCACCCATAATCCCATTCGGCCATCTTAGAATATCTTGAAGCTCTTATAAGGTTTGATCCTTTGGGGCAAGTGCATCTACCATTTTTATTAAGTTTTTAAAATCCAAAGTTTTTCAATTTGGATTTTGGACCACACCAATTTATTAGCTTTACACATATTAAGTATTTTAATTTTTATATTATTAACATCTAATATTTAAATGAAGTTTCTTTTTTGTTCTATGTTTAAATGAAGTTAAAAACAAAGTACTATAAGGATGTAAATTTTTTGGATTAATAAAAAATAATTAAATAAATTTAATAATAGCATATACGTCTTTTCTCGTTCAAAAACCCATAAATATTAATTAGATATTTTTTGTTCTTAATTTAAAAAAAAATCCTTTTATACATAAGAGGCTGAAAAATATAAGACAATGTAAAATCGAAAAAAATAGAAATTTTAGGATTTAAACATCATATTTTGGATTTAACTTTTAAATTATTTTTTTTACAGTTAAACACATTAATTATAAATTTATAATATAGTAAATTATTTTATTAAGACTCGAACTTGAAACCCCTCCCTTCTCTATGTCTTACCTCTTTTAACGTTAAGCAGTGTACCACATAAACTAGACATAACGAGCATTTAACTCTAAAATTATTATTTTATATTTCTTTAACTTATTATAATTTTTTTAGAATGTATATATATTCTAAAATTATAATTTTTTTAGAGTTAAATGTTCATTATGCCCAGTTTACGTGATACACGCTTCAACGTTAAAAAGTGATAAGACATAGAAACGGAGGTCTTGAGCTCAGCCTACTAATAATTTACTATATTATAAATTTATAATTAATGGGTTTAACCGTGAAAAATAATTTAAAAGTTAACCCTATTTGAAAAAATTATGATGTTTAAATCCTAAAATTTCTATTTTTTCACTCATATTGTCTTATATTTCGGCTTACGTATAAAAGGATTTTTTTTTTTAATTAAGAACAAAAAATATCTAATTAATATTCATGGGTTTTTGAACGAGAAAAGACGTATATGCTATTATTAAATTTATATAATTATTTTTTATTAATCCAAAAAATTTAAATCCTATAGTACTTTTATTTTTTTAACTTCATTTAAACATAGAACTAAAAGAAATCCTATTTAAACATTAGATGTTAATAATATAAAATTAAAATACTTATTATGTCTGTTAATAAATTGGTGTCGTCCAAAATCGAATTTGAAAAACTTTGGATTTTAAAACTTAATAAAAATGGAAGATGTACTTGCCCCAAAGGATCAAACCTTATAAGAGCTTCAAGATATTCTAAGATGGCCATAACTTGAATGGGATTATGAGTGGGTTATGCGATATGATGTTTAATTAGGGGTAGGCAAAAAAACAAAAGAAATAAAATCGATCGAGAAACCAAATTGAAATCGAACCGAAAAATAGGTTACCAACCGATTGATCTTGGCTATTGTTTTTTATATAATTCTTAATTTTTGCTTAGGTTTAGGTTTATAAAATACAAAATCCATGATTTCTGTTAACTAAAACAAAAATTAAAAAAATACAACATTATACTAAAAATTATAAATATAATGTATATAATATATATATTATAGAAAAGAATTTATATATAGGTCAACATTTATAATTTAAATTCATATATATAGATGTAAATAATCTTACAAATGTGATATTGATATTTTATCAATATAATTTCACTTTAATATTCATAGTTTTCTCAAAATTTTGTGATGAATTATTATAATAATTTTTTGGTTGATGTTATATTAATATTTTGATATAATGCTTGCTTTAAACTGAGGAAAACATTACGCACTGCATTTCAGCTGCTATATACTTATCTTAGTAGTATGTAAATAACATATACAATATAAGATATTCTTTCTTTACCTATCTAATCTCAAGCAAATCAAAACATAAGTTGCGTATTATTTTTTAGATATATATATATATATATATATATATATATATATATATAGTTATTTTTTTTTGGCGGAAGTTGTTAAACTATGGATTAATTAAAAAAATCGTGATTAAATTATCTAATCACATGCATTTTATATATTATTTGGATGTATTATAAATGAACCAAGTATCATGGGATTACAAATGAATTGATAGCAATTTATTCATTTTTATGTTGCATTTTTATTGTATTTATAATAATTATTGAATTTGAACTTTTAATTTACAATTATGGAATTATAAATTTATTTTTTAATTTTGGTTAACCAAAAACCGATATATGGTTAACCGAAGATTCGGTTAACCATGTTTATGGTTAATTTTTTGGTTATACAAATAACAAATCGAAAACCGATGATCGGTTTACTTTTAGTGGCATAGTTAGATTAATCAATCCATGCCTACTCCCTACATTTACTGCAATGTGACTTTATTTGTTTACTGCCTTGTATTTGGTTTAAATAGAGTTGTAACTTTTACGCAACTACACATTAAAAGTGGGAAAAAAAATGAAAAGGAAAGTATGTTTTAGGATAAGATGGGCCCTATATTTTATAAAGAGTCGAACAAAGCATCACAATACAGCCCATAACCCATAACAACAAACAAAATTAAGAATGAGGATATAACAAATCCAAAATACCAACACTGTAACACCCCAAATTATACCACAATAGTTTTATGGCATGTTAAAGCAAATGAAGTCAAATTGGGTGCTGAAATTTCTGTGCTGGGCGAAAAATATAATCGGAATTTTTAAAAAAGTACAAATGATAAGTGGTAAATTATCAACTTAAGGACTCAAAGGACATTAAGCTAAATTGTATACTATTGTAGGAATTTTGGATAATTAGATGTGTAAATAAAATAACCATGAAGGACTAAAATGCAAAAGATGGAAAATTAGAGCCAAATGCCTTTTGTCAAACATGACCTTATAACAAGTGGAAATAAGATCAAATATTTGTCTCTAGAAATCATTTTTTTCCAATTTTACTACAGGGGAGCTAGGATTCAGTAGTAGTGTGAAGGAGACCAAATTGGTTGCTCAATCCATTTCCATGCTCTCCATGTGCAAGTAAAGAGAAAGACAATAGAAGAAAGGAAGAAGAAAGAAGAAAGAAGAAAGAAGAGAAAGAGAGAAGATAGGAAGAGAAGGTTTCAAGAAAATTAAAGTTAGGAAACTACCCTAATTTCTCCCTCATTGTTTTGTTGTTTTTGTTGGTTTGAGTTAGGTTTAAAGTTGATTTTGATTGTTATTTGGTTGTGGTCCTCAATTAAGGAATTTTAGTATAAAAGAAATGTTGGGGGTATTAGGGGAAATATTATCAAAAATTTCCCCAAAACCCTAAGTAAATTATTTGACCATAACTTGATCTAGGGTGCTTTAATTTAGAAAATTCCAGTTGGAGAGGAAACCTAAGACATGTGACTACATTTTCCAAGAAGAGCCTAAAGTATTAAGATGACTTTAAGACACTCGAATTTGGGTCTAAAGACCGCTTACTAGTTATGTTTTGAAAATATAGCAGTCCAGGTTATTTAGAACATATCTGGAGTTCTGGTACTACAAATTGGATGATTCCAATTGGAGAAGAACCCTTAACTCTGTAGCTTCAAATAAGTATGGGGAACCAGTGTCAAATTATGGAGTTAAGATCTTTGAAATCGAGTCTGACATTTGGGAACCAATGTAAACAGGGCAAACATACCAATTTGGCATTAAAATGCCATAACTTGAGTTTGGATGATTCAAATTGAGTGATTCCAATTTCTGAAAAAATGGATTCATAGAGGAACAAAGTTCATGAAGGAAACATGCATGTTGAGATTTCGAACTCATTGTACCTAGAAATCAAGGGAAGTCGGACCCTATTTTGGGAAAGGATTTTCATGTTCTCTCCTATAGGATTTTGAGACATCTAAATGTGTCTTATATACTCTCAACGTATTATTGGAGATGATTTTGTATGAAAATAAGTAAGTATAACTTAGCTAAGTGAGATAAAGAAATTGACCTAAAAGTTATATGATTTAATGCTAAATAATATGGAATAAATAAAATGGAATAATAAAGGACATGAATTCTAGCCATGTGAAGAAAAGATAATACATGTATAGTTGGAATATAAAGTAGTATAGAATACATTCGTATGATGATAAGAGATATGTGAAAGTGCTCTTTATGAATGTGAGAATAATGGATAGTGAATATCTCATATGCATACATGATAACAATAGTTATTCATGTATGTGGGATATGTACTGAAAACATAATAAACCGATTGCTGCCTTATGACCGTGTAGATGGATATGGACATGCCTATTAGAATTGTCAGCTTGCCGCAAGATGGGCAGATATAGTTAGCCCCGTTGGTTATTACTACTTAATTCCCATTTTAGCCATACAAGATAAAGATAACAGTAGATCACTCATCACAGATAATGATAGTACCCTGCACATACAAATATTTCGTATCCACTTCTTTGGAAAATGCAAACATAACACATGTAAAAAGAGATGAAGAGATATGAATAAATGAGACATGAATGATAAACATAGGAAGTAATTTGTAATATATAATGGAAATATAAAATACATGAATAGTCATTAATACTATGACTAAAATGATATGAAATTCGATAGACAAAGCATATGAAGTTAGCATAACACATGAGATGTATATATATATATATATATAGCAAGTTGTATGAGTATTAGAATTTGATGATCATGGTTAGTGGTCATCCTTGCGTAAGGATCCTTACTAAGCTTTATGCTTAGCACGAGTGTTTATCCGTGTAGGTACTAAGGAGGCGGCTATAGAACAGAACATTCTACATCAACATCAAAGGCCATCTCAGTGATAGGTGCTCACCTGCAGTGTTTCTTTTTAATGTTTTATTTTGAACTGTATAATGTATATAAACTTTTGGGTACAATGAAAATAATTTCTAGATAATATGTAAGTGATGCTTTGAGCGCTTCACATATGTGGGCATGATAAGGTGGTTCTCAGAATATATAAGCAAATTATATGATTATATTTAAGAAATGATTTAGAACTGTTTAGTTAATAAGGTTTAAAGTCTACAGTTTCGTGACACCCTTTCCTAACATAGCGGTGCCAGGTTGGGGTGTCACAAACACTACCCTCAAGCCTCCACAATAACCCCTCGCACAATAAATACATTCTCATATAGCAATAAATAAGTTAATATATATTTTATTTATAAATAATAATAAAAACCATGTGGATAATATTTTCTAAAAAAAATAATAGGTTTATAAAGTACCTTCTATATTGATGTATTAATGACTTATGAAAAATATTTCAAAAAAAATCAAAAATAAAAAATCTTATGAGAAATGCAAGTTTGTATACTCATTGTACAATTAGTACATTTGACTTGTACAATCAGTATACTAGTTAGGTTATTCATTATGTGGGAGCTAAGTATGACATTTACTAATGCGTATAGATTATGTCCTAAGTTGGTGTATTAACATTTAACATAGGAAAAATATTTCGAATAAAAAACTATTTAGATCCTATGAGAAATACAAACTTGTACACCTTTTGTACATTTAGTATATTTGTCTTGTACAGTGAATGTAATCACCCTATACACTACAACAAATCCTTATTTTTCCTTATTAAAAATTAATTTATGTACAAGTTTAATGTTAAACCAGTACATCCGTATTTGGCGAAATAAGTAGAATCGGTAAATTTCCACAAAACTGGATTTTTTTTTTAGATCTCTGATGAAACACAAACTACTTCACCATTGAATGTCTCAGCCCGTTTATCACGTCGAATTTCGTCGACCTGCCATACTAAGTTAACTTTTTTCAAGGCATTGAGAGTAGTAACGACACTGACACATTTGAGCGGGCCAAGACAGACACGTGTCAAGTCATGAAAGAAACCAACAACGAACAAGATGCGGCTATGGAGGCGATACGTGGCATCATGTCATCGAGGGAAATCCATGGTAGATGGATAAGAGGATAAGGAAAATCCAAGAGCCAATGAAAATTGACATGCGACAAGTGAGAGATGCTCGCCCATCTTGAACCAAAGAAAGGATGGGAGAAAAGAAAGAGGAATAAAAGAGAGAGTTTTGTGAGAGAGAGAGACCACCTCTCTCTAAATTTCTCGACGACCGGACCGCGGTTTCAGCGGAGGAAGAGGGAAGAGTTCATCCTCACTCGCAAAGCCAGACTTGTCGGGAGTTTTGAAAAACTCCAAGAGGTAGGGCTTTCCTACTTGGTTTAACTTCGCTCTAAGGGCAATTCAAATGTGGCATGGTTGTGTGCGCCATGAGTGGTTTGCAGGAACTGGGTCCTCAAGACTTTGGGACAGTGTGCTGGAGATTCTAGGACTAAGTAATTGTCCTTGTGTGCTATTTTATGTGTTAGAGTAATGGTGTTGGTTGTCTTGCCCTAAGGGGAATGTTTGGTTGTGTTTTGAACCATGGGAAACTGCCATATTGTGGTAGTACACATTAACCGGACTTTAGAACTAGTTTTTGGGTAGGAAATAAAGGAATTTGGTAGTAAGTCCTTCAAGTAAATTGTAGCCACATCAGTGAACTTGATGTTAGGCTTTTGAATTTCTCAAATCGGACCTCTGTTGCCCAAGTTATGGTCCGCTTACCCCAATAGTCTAGTGAAAGGGGCATTCGGGCAGGCGTAGGTTGTTCTAAGGCCGCTTAGTCATGTGTGACTTCCAACTTCTAAGGTCATAACTTCTTCGGCCCAGACTTCGCTTTGGGTATTCTCGACTCTATAAATCCCATTGAGTCAAGATTCCAGCCGCATGCCTAGCGGAAGCATCGCGCCGGAGCTACTGCGCGTGCTCGGGGCGGCGTAGGTCGCTCGTAAGGTCATTTAGTCATGTGAGTTCCAAATTCGGAAGGTCATAACTTCTTCGTACGAACTCCGTTTTGGGTGTTCTTAGACTCTATGGAAAGCTCATTGAGTCAATATTCCAGATGTATTCCTATGTAAGGCATTGGGTGCTGGATCTGGCTGAAAAGGGGTGTTCGGGCAGGTAAGGTAGGCTATTCGGGTAAGGCTGCCTAGTCATGTGTGACTTCAACTTAGGAAGGTCATAACTTCTTCGTCCGAACTCCGTTTCGGGTGTTCTTAGACTCTATGGAAATCCCATTGAGTCAAAATTCCATCCGTATGCCTATGGAAGGCATTAGGTGCTGGATCTGGCTGAAAAGGGGTATTCGGACAGGTAAGGTAGGCTGTTCAGGTAAGGCTGCCCAGTCATGTGTGACCTCCAACTTCGGAAGGTCATAACTTCTTTGTCCGAACTCCATTCTTGGTGTTCTTGGACTCTATGGAAAGCCCATTGAGTCAAGATTTCATATGTATGCCTATGTAAGGCATTGGGTGTTGGATCTGGCCGAAAAGGGGTGTTCGGCAAGTAAGGTAGGCTGTTCGGGTAAGGCTGCCTAGTCATGTGTGACCTCCAACTTTGGAAGGTCATAACTTCTTCGTTCAAACTCCGTTTTGGGTGTTCTTGGACTCTATGGAAAACCCATTGAGTCAAGATTCCAGCCGAATGCTTATGGAGAGAAGTTGGTTCTGGATGGCCGGAAAGGGGTGTTCGGGCAGGTCAGGTAGGCGGTCTGGGTGAGGCTGCCTAGTCATGGATGACCTCCTACTTCGAAAGGTCATAACTTCTTCGTCCGAACTCTGATTCGGGTGTTCTTGGACTATGGAAATCCCATTGAGTTAATATTCCAGCCAAATGCCTGTGGAGGGTAGTGGGTCTCTGAGCTGGCCTAAAGGGCGTTCGAAAGGTGTCGTGTAGGCTGTCCCGGTAAGGTCGCTTACTCATGTGCGACCAACTTCGGCGTCATAACTTTATCGTCCGAACTCCGTTTCAGGTGTTCTGGACTCTATGGAAAGCCCATTAAGTCAAGATTCCATCCATATACATGAGGATGGTAGTGGGTATTGGAGATGGCAGAAAGGGGCCTGGCAGATTGCGTAGGCTGTCCCGCAGTGATGCCTACTACGATGACCTCCAACTTCGGAAGGTCATAACTTCCTCATCCGAACTTCGTTTCAGGTGTTCTTGGACTCTATGGAAAGCCCATTGAGTCAATATTGCAGCCATATTCATGTGGAGGACATTGAGAAATCGGGCCAGTTAGTGCTGGCCGGTTACTGTGTGAACATGCAAAAGCAGAATTTCATATCAGCATATGCATGCTAACTTTGATATGGAACGTAGATACTGGTGGTTTGGAATTTGTATGACTTTAATATAATGTTCAAATGATACATGGATGAATATGTATTAGTATGCATGCAATACATAGTTCTCATTTTATATGTAGCATAGTATAAGTAGGGCAATGACATAATTGCATTGCATCGCATGAAAAACATCGCATGACATGGGTGTGAGTGCATGGTCGGGATCTAAGACCGTGTTGTGTGTTCGATGGAGTGTCATGGGTACATTCGATGTGGATCAACACCGCTGTATGGTGTTGATTAATGGGCTCGTTAGTGGACAAAGTCTAAAAATGAATGTGACCGGGTTATGAAATGGCAGCGATACTATGTGGCCGGGTATCAACAAGTCGGGATGCATTCCCCGCGTGAAAGACCCATCAATTATGGTCGACATAGTCCTCAACTAAGAAAGGCTCGTGAAATCGCTCCGGGTTTATGGAGCTCGGCTGGTGTAACACTTAAATCCATTACCCACACAAAAGGCGCGATGGTTGTAATAAAAATGTTAAAAGATTAAGAAAATCTTTATCGCCATTTAAATGACAATAGTCTGCCACTTGGCATAGTGTAGGTGTGGAGGGAATCTTATTTCTAATTCTAGATATGGGCATGATGACATTTCATGCATGACATATGACATTCATGTAGACATTTTACTTGGATGTGTGTTTGCTGTGCGACCATCAGATAAAAATTAAGTAAATAACCCTCAGAGACATCACTACTAGGCTTTGTTCACCCCATCGTGGGATCCCCCTTTCAGGTATACAAGAAGACGACACTCCTTCGAGGCCGTGAGTACAAGGAAGGCCGGGTTGTGGCCTTGAGAAGCATTTTGTAAAATAGACAAACAATTCGTTTAATATATTTTGACATGTAGCGTACAAGAGTTGTATATCAAACTTCAGAATTATTATAAGAAAAAGGTTGTTTGTAAGAAAAATATATTATAAATGGGTCTCAATATATGAGACATGAGCCGCTGAACGGAAAGACCCAATATTCGCAAGTTTCCACGGGTTGACGGGTTGTCAACAAGACCCCCGGGTTAGAGGCGTCACATTTAATGTTTTGGTGATGAAAATAATGAGATCACTTATATTTTTCATATTTTTTAAAATTGGGAAGTTTATGACATAAATAGTGCTAGGTTATTTATTATATGTGGGCTAAGTATTGCATCCACTAATTCATATAAAGAATGTCATATGTTAGTGTATTAACATACGATCTACTAACGAGATTTTGGATAAAACAAAATTCAAGTCATATAAAAAAATGCAAGCTTGTACACCTTTTGTATTATCAATACAATTTCATTGTACGGTTATTGTAATCATCTTGTATACTATAACAAACCCCTATTTTTCTTTATTACCAACTTGAAAGTTTACTTAATTAAAAGATTATTCTTTAAAAATATATTTATTTATTTTTTGTTATTTGTTATTTTATTTTTATTTTTATATAGTATAATTAACTCATTGAAATAAATTAATTTATAATATATAAATACATTGTCATTTACATATAATAATTGATAATTTAATAAATACTAATATATGTTTATATACTTTCAAATATTTAATTTTATTCACTTCAAATATTACTTTTAAAATTAAATAATAAAATGGGTATCACTGATTTTTTTGTTAAATAGTTAATATTTTTATATTATTTTTCACCTTATTTAGAGAATAATTTAACTTAGATAATATTTTTCATTTATATTTTTAAAATTTTGAGGTTTATAAAATTTTAAAACAAAAAGTATAAAAAAAAAGACTTTTTAATATAGTAGATCAACTAGTATTAAAAAATAAGGTGATTTGATTAAAAACTTTTTTTTTAGAGTTAAATATTTTTAATTATAAAAAAATGTTTTAATTATAATATAGTAAATTGTCTTCATTTACTCAACTCGAGACTTTGCCTTTCTTTACGCCTCGCTTTTTAAAGATTGCTGCGATATATGAGTTAATCATAACCAGCAATTAAAAAGTCAATTTTAAAATTTTGACCCAATATTAATTTTTGAAAAAAATGCCTTTTTTGTTTTCTAGCATCATAACCAATGTTTTGAGAGAGAATGTAAATACATAAAATAAAACAGGTCATTTTTATTGAAAATGAGTTATTTTTGGAGATAAAACTTAATAAATATAGTTGGGTGGGGGGGCCAAAGGGACCTATATTAATAGAAGACTAAGCGCAGGTAGAGTCTTCTATGCAAACGCTTGCTTAACCGACATTGAGATCAGAGCTGCGAAAAATGGAGGCGCCACTGCTCCACGGCGACGGAGGCGGAGACTACCCGCCTATGAGAAGCTGGAGGGAAGTGAGGTCAATGGTGTGGGCGGAGACGGTGAAGCTGTGGGGAGTTGCTGGGCCTTTGGCTTTCCAAATTCTGTGTCAGTTCGGAATCAACTCCATCACCACTGTGTTTGTCGGTCATATCGGAAACCTTGAGCTCTCTGCTGTCTCCATTTCCCTCTCTGTCATTGGAACCTTCGTTTTTGGCTTCCTGGTTGGTTTCCTTTTCTCTCTTTGTTTCGTTGCCGAGAAAAGAAGAAAAGAGAAAAAAAAAAAAAAGAAGAGTTTTTGATTTTTATGTAATATGTTTTTGTTATTGTTGTCATTTTTATATAGTTTCCGTTTCTCAATCGTATAAACACGATCACCACCGAGTGCGGAATGTGAAAAATTTGATACTTATGGCGGTTGATGCTAACGGGTTTATAGATTGATATTGTTGTTCTATTTTCCTCTAGAGCAGAGGGGATTGGGCCATTATATAATTATAAATTTCAAAAGTTTCCTTGTTTTCTTTTCCTTCATTTTCTCAGCAAGCAAATAGAGCTTATGTGGCAACTTTTCCTCTCTTGTCTTTGTTTGGTTTCCAAGAAAGGAAAGAGAAAAAATGTGTTTTTGATTGTTGTGTTTTTGTTATTTTTATTATTAAGGCTCTTTTATATTGTTTTGCTTCTCAATCGTGAAAGACGATCAATGCCACTGTGTGTTGAACCTGGAAAATTTTGTTAGACGGTTGATGCTAAGGGGCTTATAGATTGATACAGTTCAATTTCCTCTGAGAATAAGTTGTTATATAATTAAATTGAAAACCTTTGTTTTCTTTCCTTCTCATTTCAATAAGCAAACAGAATAACGTATGTTCTAACTTTTATTTTTAAGTTAGAAGGGAAGGATTCAAAACTCAAATAAGAAAATTTATGCTTTGTTGATGCAAACTCTGTTGCTTATATATTGGTGTTAAAGAAGAAAGGTAGAAACTTGAAATTGCATTTATTTTGTATCAGTACTTTACTTATTTTCTGATGAAACAAACAGATTCTGAATCTTAAAATTTGTAGCTTGGTATGGGGAGTGATTGAGACCTTATGTGTGATGTTTCATATACTGAAAAGTCCAGTTGCTTGGGGTTTACATGCAGAGGTCATGGATAATTTAACAGTAACTGTGTCATTCTCTCTTACCCATACATCTTCGCCTCCCAACTCTTAGTTCTTCAGCGAGACAAATATATAGCTGAAACTTGCTGGAAAATCACGAAACCATTCCACAATTGTTCTCATGATACTCATCTTCCCACCCAGAAATTCCTTCACAATAAAAAGCAAGGTGAATGTGCAAGCAACTATTTCTTTTGTAGCTCTAATTCTTCTCATATTGGAATGTTTGGGTTCTTCTATTTTGGCTCTTCGGTGGGGTATGACTGGTAGCCTTACAGCTTATAAATATCTGAGTTGGGTGATCGCCTTGGCTCAAGTAGTCTATGTTATGGGTTGGTGCAAAGAGGCATGGACAGGATTAACATGGTCGGCTTTCAGGGAGATTTGGGCTTTTGTTCGGCTTTCGCTTGCCTCAGCTGTGATGCTCTGCCTTGTAAATCTGCATTTTATGATCATAATTCTCCTCACTGGGCACCTTCAAAATGCAGTCATCGCAGTTGGGTCACTTTCCATTTGGTAAAATCACCATTCCTCCATTCTTTTTCTGAAACAATGACTAATGAGCATATATGGTTTTCGGCTTCTGATCTATTTATTTGTTTGATATGTTTTAGCATGAATTTTAATGGTTGGGAGGCCATGTTGTTCATTGGGATGAATGCTGCTCTGAGGTAAAACAAATATGCTGTTCTCTTCAATAATTTCTGTTCAAGTTATGGACATTTTTTTTCTCTCTTTTATAACTTAATATTCAGCATTCGGGTATCCAATGAGCTGGGATATGGACATCCAAGAGCAGCCAAGTACTCTGTTTATGTCGCAGTCTCTCAGTCTCTGCTTATTGGGATTTTTTGCATGGTGGTGGTCTTGTTAGCTAGAGACTATATTGCCTTCATTGAAGTAAATAAGGAAATGCAAGAGGCTGTTTCTAATCTAGCATTTCTTCTTGGTGTCACCATGCTTCTGAACAGTGTGCAGCCAGTATTATCAGGTATGGGGGCTTTTTCCTTCCCCATATTACTTGTATCATAGCTTTTAGAGTTGGGTGACCCGAAGGATCTGTTCAATTTTTTCATATAAATATGTTAATGTTTTTTTTAAGAGTTTTTCGAGGTTCTATAAATGAATAGCCACAATACTTGAATCTTATCTGATGTTCAGTGTTGTGTTTGTCCTTTAATTAGTTGTGGTCGATTCTTCTTGCCCTCATGGGAAGAGGAGTCTTCTTGGCATCCTCATCACCTGCATAATGCCTTGTTTGTCATTGTCACAGGTGTTGCCGTCGGAAGTGGATGGCAAGCCTTGGTGGCTTACATCAACTTAGGCTGCTATTACCTTTTTGGAGTCCCTCTCGGCTGGCTTCTCGGTTACAAAGCAAAATTGGGAGTGAAGGGGCTTTGGGGGGGCATGATATGTGGAGCAGCTTTGCAGACATTGATTGTGTTGGTCATAGTCTATAGAACCAATTGGAACAAGGAGGTTAGCAGCTGATCACCTCGGCCTTCAATTCTCACCGATCTTGATTTCCTTTCTTCTTATCTGAGCTAGCTAAGGATTATGAATCAATAAGTTAAATTGGATTTAAAAATTGCAGGTGGAGCAAACAACAGAAAGGATGGAGAAGTGGGGAGGACAACACATTGAAACTGAGAAGAGAAGCGATGATGTATGATATATGATATCTAGTTCCTTCTCGGTTTCCTCGCATGGAACTTCCATTTTTACCTCATTTTTTCGGGATGAGCACTACCCATATTCTCGACGAGGAAAAGAGAGAAAAAATCTCAGTAGGAATTTTTGACTTCGATTAGAAGTTCAAGTTAAAAAGTCATAATTTTATTGCTATATTAAGTATCATGAAATAATATTTATTTAACATGATCTATATTAGAGCTTTTGCATGAAGCAACATTTCACTTGTTCTCACATTAAGCTATTAGTATTTTATATATCTAGATAGAGGCTTCATTTCTTACTGCATTCAAATCAAACATTGTACCTTGATTCCTAGGGAAAATATAAGTGAACGAAAATAGAGAAAAAAAACTTAAAGGAAATAAAATAAAAATAGATTTGGTTAGAATGTTATTTTTATTTGCTATTGTGAATCCATTTTATTTATTTTTAATTCATTAATATAAATATTAAACAATTTATAAATATGTAAGCTTTTAAGTAATTTTATTTATATTTGATTTTCTTTGAAGGTTTTTATTAAACAACCACATAAGAAAATTATTTTTTTAACAAATTTTTTTCTTTTTCTAATACTTTCCAAGAACTAAACACAACCTAAGAATTCACTAATAATTTTTTAAATAGTTAAATTCACTCAAATACTAAAATTAGGAGATCTGATCATTAAAATACACTATCTATCAAGCCTGCAAAAGGGAGGGTTCAAATTTAGCAATCTCTACTTTTTGAACTCTTCAGATATGGCAGGCTTACTTGTCAATCCTAATACCTTCTAAAAGATTCAAAACCTTCTAATAGATTCAAAGATTCAAGATAAGTGTAAGGTGAATGACAAGAAATTGGCCTCACAAAAATGAAAAAAAAAAAAAGTCTTTTGGGAAACTTTTGTTTTGCATTTGGTTTTAAACAAGTTGGAGCCCAAATGTGATATTTTATTTCGAGAAGGGACAAGCATATTATATATTTATAAATATTAATTATTAATTTTTTTATATAAATAAAAATTAATTATTAATGAATACCTTTTTTTATTTGTTAATTTATCAAAATTTTAAAATCGCCAAAAAATTGTGTAGTAGATCATCTCGAATTAAAAATCATATTTAAAAATAAAATTTTATTCGGGAATTAATTTTGGCTGGCAATAAATGTCAATCTCACCTATATTTACAAGGAGAAATTTCAAGTTACATACGGACTAATTGGTTAATGTCTTTATGAACTTGTTTAGCTGAGATTTGATGGTGTGACGGTTTCCTTCTAAATGACCAAGGAAAATGAGATGTAATTTTTAAGCTCCTTTTAAATAACCCAGGAAAGTGAGATGCAATGTTTAGGCGGGTTCCCTCTCAAAAAAAAAAATGTCGATTTAGTTTAGTTGAGCTATTATGGGTTGTTAGATTAGTAGTTTTAATTATTTGGATTAGATGCTATTAGTTTTTATATCAGTTTATTTGCATGACACTGTTGACGTGGATTGTGATGGTTATATAAATTAACCTCTTCGTCATTTCAGTAACAGAAAAGAAAAAGAGAATCTTTCTCTCTCCACCCGACTCCATATCTTCTTCTTCCTCACACTTTCCCTGCACACCACCGAAGCCACTGCTCAACGGCGGCGGAGACCATCCGCCTTTAAGGAGCTGGAGGGAAATGATGACGTCAGTATTATAGACTGATAATAATGAAGTTCCATTTTCCTCTAAGACCAGAGCCAGAGGGGGTTAGGCTTTCTTATATAATTAAATTTCAAAATTTTCCTTGTTTTCTTTTTCCTTCATTTTCTCGACAAGGAAACAGACTCTTAGCCTATGTCGCAACTTCTCGTCTCTTGCCTTTGTTTGGTTTTTCCGAGAAACGCCGGAAAGAGAAAAAAAAATTGGTTTTTTTTTATGTTTTCGTTCTTATCCTTGTTATATTGTTTCTGTTTCTCAATCCATCGAGTGCTGAAGCTGAACCTGAAGATTTTGGTAGGCGGTTGATGCTAAAGGGTTTATATATAGATTGATATTGAAGTTCTATTTTCCTCTGAGAGTAGGCGATTATGTAACTAAATTTAAAAAAATTCCCTGTTTTGATTTCCTTCGTTTTCTCAACAAGCAAACAGAGTCACTTAGAGTACCTGAGTTCTAACTTTTTACATTTTAAATTAAAGGAGGGAGGATTCAAAAAACTCATATAAGAAAATTTATGCTTTGTTGATGAAAACTTCTGCAAAGCTACAGTATCAGCTAAAGAAGAAAGGGGAACTTGGAAAAAAAATTGAGAATGAAAATTTTTGCATTGTGTTGTATTAATAATGTGATTTACAGCTTGGTATGGGGAATGCACTGGATTGGATCTTTTGGTGGTTGAAACATGTAAAGATAGTGGGCCACCTGACATCGCCTTATAATATTTGTTTTCAAAATTTAATGTTTTCTCTGTTTTTTAGGCAAAAAAAACCAAACATGTTACAATGTTGTCCTTGTTTTTCAGAATAAAAACAATTAAAAATTTGTAATTAAACAGGCCCAACAAATCCATGATTTTTTGAGCCAGATAGGTTCTTGGGTTATTCATGCCTTTGATTTCTTATTTTTACTTTGTATACTGTTGAGGATGAGGATGAATTATTTTGATCGATTTTCATGCTTTTGTCATTTTTGTTATGATTATTTTGTTTCCGTTTCTTATTTTCCAGTTCTGTTTTCCTTTGGAGTGGAGATGGGTTTAGGCTATGAAATAGAAATATTTGGTTAAAATTTTAAAAATATCAAATAATACAAAATTCGTAAATCTAGCCATTCTCATTTTTTTTCTTAAGAAACAACTTATTATGGACTAAAATACATTTTATCCTTCTAGGTGTTTATATGTGTATTATAGAAGAAAGAGTTATTTTTATTAGAAAACAATGACGGTATTTTTGTTAAATGTGGTAAAAAAATTAATGGAGGATTGACTTTCCAAAATTCATGTTTAAAGCGTATTTTAATCAAATCACCCTATTAAATATTGCGTGGATGTTGAAGGACATAGAAAAATAGTGTATTGTTGGCTGTTGTTGTGGTAGAAGAAAAGCAAGAACAGAGTATTGCCAGAAGGAACAGAGCATGAGCAGATTTGGAGAAAGAAGAAGAGAAACCAGAAAGAATTATAGAAGAGAGAAAAAAAAAATGAAAGACTTCATATTCATCAAAAGCTTGAATTCATGTTCACAAGTATCTCTATTTAACCGAGCTCTGTTTTTCTAACTGAACAACCGAATGGACTACAACTAACCCAACGGAAATGGAATGTTTTAGTAGCTTAACATAATTTTGGGCCTAAAAGGTAGTGGGATGGGTCTAATAGATATGTCAAGCTCAAACTGAGCCAAACCCAACCCAAGAAAGCCCAAGCCCATAAGAATCAACCCATAAAAACGTACAGGGATATTTATGAAATTTTTAAATTTGTCAAAGCTGTTAGTAGAAAATTTTGAGACTTTGTCTCAAAAGCAAAAATAGGAGATTTTCCAAGTCGACATGGCGCAGCACGTATAGTATGAGTTAATGAGGAGCAATACTTTATTAAAGACGTGGACAACTATCGATAATGGGTTTGTGTGATTTAATGAGAAAGTGGGGAAGACAGCTTTCAGGAAGAAGTTAACTAAGTTGACGCCTGTCGAGAAAGCACTGACGTAGCGATTTAAATGCCTATAAAAGGGAATCAAATCATTAGAGCATAAAATCCGACTTTTAAACACTCAAAACCAAGCAAGAGCATTTAAGCATTTATCTTATTTTTCTTATTTTTCTACAAGTTCATTAGTCGTCTTTTCTATATTTTATAATGAAACCTATTATTTTTCCAGCTAATTCGTTAAGTTTCATTTTAGCTTTCAATCCAGTCTATGAAATCTAATTTTCAAGGTATTTTTCCGCTTAGATTCTAGGGATATGTCAAGGGAATTAGGGCTGGGATCCATTTTTCACTTGAGAAAAAGTTAGATTTCGGCACAGTTTTATTTCAAAAATACTATAATTTCTTGGCATGCCCGTGCATTCACCAATTTCCATGTTTTTTGTATGTTCTAGTGAATTACACTAGAAAATCCACTAAACATATTTTTGGCACACTTGGTGGGATGTATTTTTGCTAAAGAATGCCACCAAAATTGAGAAGTAAGACAACTATAGAGTCTCCGGACCTAGGATCTGATGTTGGAGAAGTAGTATAAGAAGGAAGAGGGGTAGAAAAAATAGAAAACCTGATGAATTCTCCAATACGATAGTAGGGGAATCCATCCAACAGCCCTATTGAACAAGTGGAAGGAAGGGGTGCAGGTAATGTGGACATGCCTATTATTTTCTCTAATAATTTAATGAATTTCAGGTTCTCATGAAAAAAATAAAGAGCCAACGAATGATCATGACTGCCTTTATGGAAGAAATGAAGCAACAATCTCAATCCATCCTAGAGAACCTTAGAGAAAGGGGATAACTAAGGCAGGAAGTTGCTTCTAAGCCTGAAAGGCAATTTTCTAACGAACTCGTGGGGCAACATTCAGAGAACATATGAGAAGTCGGTGAATTTCACCGCTCACCTATGTAGGTAGAGGCTAGATACCTTCCTCCCCATAGGGAGACAGGTACTCGAGAATCCGAAAAAGGAAAGACCCCACGCGCCAAACCATAGCCCCTTCAAAGGATTTATCCCCAGACTAATCCACTTACACAACCTTGAGCATATGAAGGGGGCTTTTCTTTCAATGGAGGCCTAGGAGGCATCATGCAGTCACTTGTAGGAGTAAATGGAAACAGGGAATAACAAGTTCAACAAGTTCCTTAGCAAACTGGGCAACCACTCTGGGGACTCGCATTTACGAACAATTAGAGAGGTACTATGATGAGTCAAAACTCATTGAATTTTTAGTCAATTTTTTCTCATTTTGTTTACACATAATTGCTTGTTTATGCGTAAATATATGTACTCATTTAATAAATTTATATTTTGCGTAAAATGTAGCAAAAATGAAAATTTAGTAAGAATTAGAAGTAGAAACAGATCAATGGCATGTGAGGTCGCGACAGAATCATGTCGCGCCATAAGTCATACTTATATCGAATAAAACTGGTTGTGACAAAGGAGAAGTTGCTGAAGACGTAAAAGGCTTCAAGGAAGAATTCTATGTCGCGACACCATTCTAAGGTCGCAACATCGAAAGAAGACAATTATGGTTGCAACAAATTCTTGATGTCACGACAAGTAACGGGGTGAGTACATTTCAGCGCGTCAATGGTTAAAGAATTTAGGTCACAACTAGAAGTGATAACAAGCCCAATAAAAGCTGTTGCGACAATGGAAACTTGTTATACCAAGACGTATGAACTTCATGAAGATCAAATTATGACATCGAATCGAGGTCACAACACGAAAAGAAGACATTCTTGGTCACAATAGATAATGGATGGCTGACGAGAAGAATTATTGAATGATCAGGTTGTTCCTAACAAGAAATGAGGTTGTGACAAAAATATAAGTTGGAGACACTAATTGAGGTCGCGATCAGGAATTCATGTCGCGACATAAACTCGGAGCCGAACAGCTTAAAACATGTTGTGACTAAGTTTGAGCCATCAGACAAAAACAAGGTAAAAGACTGACTACCGGGCCACATAACACTTTTTAAGTCACGCACCAATGAAAGAAGTCGAATTGAGAAGAAACGGTTGTGGACTAAGAAATGAGGTTACATAGATATATAACAGCTCCATATGCTTTCGAGGTCGTGACATAAATTTCAAGAAGGAGAAGAAACGATTTGAGAGCCAATTTAAATCCTGGGCTCGTGACAAGACAATGAAAAGACAACAATTTTAAGTCACAACATGAAAAAGGAGTCAGGACTGAAGAATCGGGCCATAATAAAGAAATGAGGTTTCGAAGATTTAATTATAACGCACTATCGTATCGTAAAGGGAAGTAAAGATAAACAAAGCGACATAAATTTATTAAAGGGATGTAAAGCGTATCGTGAATAAAGATCAATAGTCGGTAACATAAATGATGTCATGATAATGAATTGAGGTCGCGGACATATATTTCTTAGCAAAAAGGAAGAACAGCTAGGTCATGGTTATTACTGGAGTCACACAGAAATGGGTAATCGATTAAAGAAACTACTTAGTTGCAACTTAATGATCACGTCGCGACAAGAAAATAAGGCACTGCACAAAGTTGAGTCAGTGATTCTGCTTGAAGGCTCAAGACACCTGAAAGGTGCTGCAACCCAAATTTGCCAATGCACTACATGCGAGGCTAACAGGCCGACGTCGCGACATCAAATCGAGGCCGCCGATACAAATGGTAAAGGCGTGAGAGAATCGTTCGCGATATAATTCAGGTCGCGACACCAATTTTCGAAATAAGAAAAGAGGCCGCAACTGTAGCTTCACCGCTGATAACTAACATAGTCACGACAAAGAATTTATGTCGTGACCACTAATCAAATTGCAATCAAGAAACAGTCGCAGAACAGGAACATCGTGTCGTAGCTCAACAATCGGGTAAAGTACAGCGAAAGAGTAGCTTACTCAGCTTCGAGGTCACGACCGACCGACAAAACCAGACTGTGGATTTTACTGCTGACAAGCTTCGAGGTCGCGACTCTAAACAGCTGATTGGCCATTGAATTTAGAAAATTCACCCGGAGCCTTGGAATCGTGCCCAATTTCGAAGGTTATAACAAAGTGCACTCAGCTTTAGTAAAGTAGCTTCCGCTTTTCTAAACCATTGTCCGGGAGGGAGAGTGGAGGAGTAAAGAATCATTGTATATTTTAGAATAGATTTTTTTTTCTTTCTTTTCTTTCTTTTCTTTCCTTTTTCTGGATCTGAACCAGTAATCTGTTAGAATGTAAAAGCTGGATTTAATTTTTATTATCTTTTCTACTACCAAATCACTTAGTTCGGGATAAGTTTTGGAATCTGCTTTCTTCCAGGAATTATAATTACAAAGTGATTTTCGATCAACACTCTATAGTAGATCAGGTAAACCCGAGAAAATTCTAATTCTTCGAAAAAGGGTAAAATGGTAATTTTCGTCAAAACTGAATTTTTCTAGATATAGATGACAAACGACTTCACCATTAACGCTCACAAATCTGGGGCCTACCACGTCGAATTTTGTAGACTCCGAGACAACACTTCACGTCTTCAAGACCGATCATCAGATGACAAATACAGGCAAGATATTACGACAGGGGAGGCGATGATGTGACAAGCACACCTACATTATCCATGCGACATGTCACATGAATAGTGAGAGGATAGAAAGAGATAAATTTACTTATATTGCTCACATGTCAAAAGGGCCCCTTAAGTCAACTAAGAGGACAAAAGGGGAATTAAATGAAAAAAAAAAAAGAACATTTCTCTTCTCTTGGGCTTGGTATCCGATGTTATGGAGTAGTGCCAGCTTAGAGAATAAAATCCAACTTCTCTCTAAATTTCCTTGCCGGACAGTCAAGCTCGTCACAAGAGGAGAAGTCATTTACGCAAGCACATGACACTCCCGATTTTATGGAGTTTTGACAACTCCGAGAGGTAGGGGTCTTCTCCTACTTGTTTTATTCCTACAAGAGCCATTTTGATGGATAGTGGATATTCGATGCACGAACGCCATCTTAAGTTCCAAAGATCGGGATTGAGTAAGAAAATCCTCAGTGTGGTCAGAAAAGCTTCAGACCTAGGTTTTAATGTTCACGTGATCTTGTGTGTGGCTCATGTTGTCAGAGTAAATTCAAAATGAATTGCTTAAAATTGTTTATTAGTCCATGTGATAATTCATACATGGTTATGAATAAATAACATGTGGTTAGTATGTGGATTTGTTAATATATGCATGGTTGATATATTGGCATGTGTTGTATGAAAATGACGTAATGCATTTCGTATCTTATTTAGAAGCGAAAGCGCAGAGCAGTAGGTGTGAGTGCATGACATGAAAGAAAAAAGAAAATGGTTGTGAAATGAATTTCAAAGGAAGATTTTTCGAAGAATTGCCTTGGAGAGTTGTCCAATAGTTCATCTCGGAAGAAGACCCATGACTGTTTCGGAGAATTACCCAGCAATTCACCTTGGAGGGTTGTCCAATATATTTCATCGGAAATTGGTATTATGTTTTTAAGAACAAAAATCTTTGGTTTTGAAAACGGTGTTTTCTCACACTTGGCTTAGGCATGCGTGAGGGAGTCGGTGAGGGCTCGAGAAGTGGGAAAGGGTGAGTCGCATTATCATCCATTTCATGTAGACATTTGAGTAGGAACATATATGTTTTGCTTAAATGTTTAGTTTCTCGTGCATGAAGCGCAGGGTGAGAGATGCTTGTAGGATAATTCCACTCTTGAGCATTCTTTAAATGCTGTTGAGGAAAAATTATTTCATGTACTAAAGGTTCACTTGGGGATGGGACGTATCCGAGGCCTTAGAGACGAAGAAATGGCCATATGTGGCCTTGTAATGTATTTTTGTAAAAATCTGGGTAAACGACCCAGTTTTGGATAATTTGTAATCAAACAAATTGTAAATTAACTTATTTTTGTATAAAATACACATTTTGGTGAGTATGGATGTATGGGCCAATGTGGCCATTTTTACTCACGTATGAGTCTCATGATGTGATACTCACAACTTTCCGTAGGTTGACGGTGGTCAACGGGACCCCCGGGATTTGGGGCGTCACAGCTTGGTATCAGAGCATAGGTACATGAGTACCTAGGGCTTGAGGGACTTGGGCTTAAGCCATGGTCATTAGGTGTAAGAGCATCATAGATTGGTGTAGCTCGATGTCGGATACTAGAGTTATAGCTTAGTATCAGTGAATTAGGTAAAAGATTACCTAGGACTCGATGGGCACGGGTTAGATCATGCATTCATTGTGCATTCTAATGATTGATGCGTGATTATGTGTTGTGTGAAATTGTATGCTTGGTGAATAGCATATAGGAAAAATGTTGAGGAATTTTGGGCAGAATGGTCCAGAAATAAACGAAAAAAAATGAGTTTCTAAACAGTAGTTCCAATTTTTGAACATAAACAGATTGTGCTTTGTGGAATTCTGGAAGATTATTCCAGTTTTTGCACAAGAAAAAGGGTTGTAATTAAACTCTTAAAATTTTTGAATTGTAAATAGCAGTTGTTTAGGCTATTGCATCTTAGAAGTAGCAGGGAGGCTACTGGAGGAATAAAAAATATATATATATTGAGGAGATTTTTTTTTTTTTTTTTGTGGTTTTACAGTGTGTAAAACAGGAAAAAAAAAATAATAATAAAAATTTTTGGTTCTACTGGAAGATTTGAATTTTTTATTTTTTATTTTTATGGTTTTACAATGAGTAGAACAAAAAAAAAAAAAAAAGTGCAGGAGAAAAGTTGGATGGGCTATTGCCCATTTTCCAGTTTTGGGTCACGATAAAACGTGTTATATCGAGACAGGCAGGGCGTAGGCGCACGCCAGGGCGAGACACGGCCTGGCCTGCGTGCTGGGGCTTGCAGCAAAGCGTTGCGACACGGCGTGCCACGACTGACGGCGCGCGTGGCACTGACCTAGCTTGTCTTGCGAGGCAGATGAGCGGTGTGTGGCTGGAATACGATTAGTAGTAGGACCCAGGGCCGGATGCCCTCCCGGTTCGGGTGGTCCCAGCTAGTGGGAGTCCCATAATCCTAGGGAAGATACGGTGGAACCCACTGTAAGGAAGGGAGTAACACCATGTGATAATTTAATACTTGATTATACATAAATATATATAAAAACCCTTGACAATTATAAATGAGTGCCGTAAAAGTTAAAATACGAATATCGGGCGTTAAGAGCGTGTGGATTTAGGGGTACAAGTAGAAATGAATAAGTCAATACATGAACTCGGAATAGATAAATGCGATGGGAGTACGACAGGCTGTGGCGGAGAGGCGACGTCAAATCATCTGTGCGAATAGGCCCTCTGGTAATGCGGACCTAGAACGAATTTAAAACAATAATGTGAGATAATGAAATCTGTTAGTGGCCCAATAGTTTATAAGAAATAACCTTTTTATATTGTGGTTCTCTCTCAAAACCTTTCGTTCACTCTTTGTAAAGTTCTATAGTTTAGAAACATTTCCACAGAAAACCCGACTTTTTACCCCCGAAGTCAAACACTCACGGATCATGCTCAATAGTGTAGATCTGATGTTAAACATAATCTGAAGTTGTACCTGACATAAGAAGCCAAGAGCACAAAGAACATGTATAGTCATCAAGTGATAAAAATAATATGGAAATGCGCCAAAACCGTGAGTATTAAAATATGCCACATTTAGAAAATCAACAAGCATCCATGCCACATAAACCCGGTTATGCTAGGTACCATGTACTCATCTGGCCGATCGAGATGAAGCCTAGGCCTCACGTCACCGTGGCAGACCGAATGCCAAGCTAGTCGAGATTGACAGGCCTCCGCGTTCTGGTGGCGACCCGAGGAATACCAAGCCCAGTCGGGTCAAGGCGGAGCCTGCGTTCTGCGTGGCAAACCGGAGATACCAAGCGAGTCGGAATCAAAGCGAGCCTGCGGCCAATGTGCCTTCAATAAACGTCGAGGGTCAGGCTGACCTCAGCGTGGCAACTAATAACCGTCGAGGTCAAGCGAGCCTCCAAACGGCGTGGCAGCTAAATAAGTAGTTCCCATTCTCATGTACCTTTCGACAATGCAGGTATCGGTGATTCCACGAATCTAGTCACATATATATTTTACAATAGTTTTTTCAAGATAGTTTACAACCTCGATCCATGTGCCCAAATATCCAAACACCATGAGCTCATCCACAAACACGGTAAAAACTTTCAAATAGTTTAAAATGTTGACAAAATTCACATAAATGAATAGCTTTGTTTTATATGGCTTAGAAATCATGTTTGAATGCAACTGACCATGCGATCAAAGCATTATATATGTAAAGTATTAAATCATAATAGATATATCGAGCATAATATCCGAAAATCATTTAAAGCATATAAACCACTCAACGTATAGGCTCAGTCGCATTCACTGCGGGGTCGTCCCCGCACGTGATGAGTGCTGTAACCTAAATAACTGCCATTTAGGCTCGATAACTGAACCAACAACATTGGAATACCCGAAGGCCTTGAGATAATTTTAGACTATAGAAACCGTCCCAATTTGACTCGGCGAGTCGATTACACATAAGTGTGCCCCTATAGGCCGTCTTACGAAATTAGAACTTTTAAGCACGAAACTATTTCTCGAAATTGAGCGAATCGATAATTCTAAAAACATCAATTTCACTATTACAACTTCCAATTTTGCCAAATTTGACCAATCGGTACTCTATTTCGATCCAGGCTTCTCGTAATTACAGAAACAACCTAAAAATGGAAACCTAACCCAAGCGATGTCAAAATTTACAACCCATATCTTCTGACCAGGCAGGGCTCATTGGTACCATTACCTTGGTCAACGATTAAGCTGTGGTGGCGGAGAACTTGATCTGGCTTGGCCAGGATTTTGTTTTCAGCGTAACTTCAAACGGTGCAGAAATCTGCAAAAGGGATACAATAAGATGAGTTAGGGAAGGTCCAAATGTTGGAAAAAGGCTATGGGGTGGCCTGGGTGAAGTAGGAAAATGTGGAAATCACAAACAACAACTGAAAAATGGTGCGGCCGCCATCCCGGGTCCGCCGGCCAGATCAGCAGCGTCAGCGGTTGGCGTGAAATTTCACGGCCCGGCATCGTCAGCGGTGGCGCACCTGGTGGTCTGGCCCAGCGTGGCCGCAGTAACTCACGGCCCGGTGGTGCCTCGTGCAGTCGATTTCTCACGGCCTTGGTGGCTGCTCATTTAAAAGGTGTTCGGTTTGGAAATTTCTCTTAGGTTTGGGAGCTCCGTGTTGTTTTTGGGTTTGGGTTTCATTGGTATCACAAGCTGTATGTTTATATAGGGTCTAGGGTCACTTTCGGATAAAAATCCCGAACAGAACATGGACCACGATAAAGTCTTCTTGTTGAACTTCTAATGGCGTAACTTTATCCGTAAATTCGGATTGTGACGATTAGCGGAAATCATGAACTCATTGGCAGGGCTACGAAATAGTGTCTTAGTTAACTTAAAACTATTCCTCCTCGAAAAAGATCGACAGTCAACTTGGTCAGACTTGGTCAACTTGGTCAGAAACTTAGTCAAACTTAGTCAAACTTAGTCAAACTCGTATTATTGATGCAGGTCAATTTACAATCTACCCCCTTAAAAGAAAATTGCGTCCACGAAATTCGTACTGTGTCATGGAAGAGGTGAAGTCGCGGCGCATTTGGTCTTCAAGCTCCAGTCGCTTCCTAAACTGATTGGTTCCTCGAAGGACCTTCACTAAGGATATTGTCTTTGTTCTGTCCTTCTCTCTACCAGGAATCACACTTATTGTTTGCTCCTCAGCTAGGATAAGTCATCCCTCAGCTCAATCTCTGGTGTCTCCAACACATGTGAGGGATCTGGAATATACTTAGTAGCATAGTGTGGAGCATTGTGGACTCAGCTCCTCAGAGTAAGTCTGTCACATAAGCCCTTGGACACACCTCTCAACAATCTCAAGGTCCAATGTAGCGGACTTAATTTCCTCGCTTTCCCAGAAACGTACCCACGCAGCCCTTCCGAGGGAGAGAGTTTTAAGAATACTCGATCCTCGACCTCAAACTCAAGATCCCTTAGAATATCCATAGCCACAAATATTAATAAAACATTGTCTTAAACCACGACAGCCAAGGTTGGCATAAATCTTTCATAAAAGCTACTATGGAGTCACAGCTTTCATGTCAGGTTGGTCTCTTACAATAAGAGTGGAAACATTGGGGATGAGTTCGACCATTTCAGTAGTGAATCACTAACGAGCCATTGCTCCTTAAAAACATTTCAGTATACATAATTCAAGATATCTCAAAACATAGGCATTTTACGGATAATGGGTTGATGATGAAATAACATGAATCTGTCTATCACGACCACTAATAAGTGACTCTTTTGTTTCACTTACAGGGACTAGACAAATAAATGGAGCAGACTTGAGTGCTGGGACTTACACCAGGTTACCCACATCAGGTGCTCATCGTGACCTTTGCAGGACTCTGACCGGGAACTGGTATGAATCCGTGTCCACTACATAAGTCTGGACCTCACGATTGAAAGCACGGAATGGGCTGAAATTCCTGACATCAAACCCATGGCACGCGAGGAGAGGCTGTAGATCTATATTAGATTCAGGTATCATGATCTCCAGAAAGGGTCAAAACCAGGGCTACTCAGAGATCTGAATAACAAGTCATAAGATTCCATAGCCTCTGCAATCCGTGTCCACTTCAGAAATTACTCAGAAGTGGTCTATTACTTTATCACCACTCGACTCACATATATCCTTATGCCTTCTGACGCAAACCTTGATCCCAATTACTCTGCACACTTACTAGGATCGACATTCACTCTCATTATTAGGGTTACACAAACAACGCACTCAACATAAATCACCTCTTATGCTCTGTCTCTATATTACTAGTTTGAAGATAAAGTGCTAAGGGTTCTTTTCCAGCCAGGATCTTGAGTTTGGAGCAAAAAATGATCAAGTTATGGCCAAAATACTAACACTAGCCACTCTTGAAAAAGTCAGCTCACAAAAATGCAGAATTTATGATTTTCCCCACTCTTTCCATAAGTTTCCAACCAAATCAATCGATACTCAAACACACATCAAAGCCACTCTGTATTGACCGACATCTTCAAGCATCTTAAATAAAGATACAGGGCTTTGCCAACTCATACTGGCAATCTAGGTTGGATGAAATCCTATTCCAAAAAGAGTAATCCATGAATCGTATACCTACATATGCAAATCCCCTCAAATCCCTTACACAACCAAGGATTAGGGTTTTACCTCCTATATCCTTCAAATCTAGGGTTAGGAGAAATTTCCATGACCAAACCCTAGAAAAAGAACCATTTTTACAAGAATCAAACCAACGACCTTTACCTTTTTTGGCTCGATCTCCTTTCTGGTCTTATTGATGGTCACATTATTTTTGAGAACCCTTCTATGAACCTACGGTAATACCCAGCTAATCCTGAACTCAGCACCTACATCACCGTAGTTGGTTGCTCCCCCGATTTGCCCACTTTGCTTCTACTTTACGGATCCACTAAATATCATCAGCGAGAAGCTACATGTCGAGAAACCCCACTCGGCCCAGCCAAAATTCTCATATCTTTGGAAGCTTGGCATACAGCTGGTATTGCCTTAAAGTCTACAACACCAAACCTAATATGTCTCTCATGTTCGGCTCGCTTCTCGAGTTCGCGAGATATCGTCGATGAAGACAATGACAATCTGATCTAAGTATGGACGGAAGACCCGGTTCATTAAATCCATGAAAACTGCTGGGCATTGGTGAGTCCGAAAGACATCACTAGAAACTCATAACGCCCATATCTCGTCTTGAATCACGAGTCTTTGGGAATGTCAGTTCGAATCACAACTAATGGAACCACGACCTCAAAGTCACTCTTGAAGAACACTCTTACTACAGAGTGATCAAATAGGTCATCAATCAGAGGCAAGGATATTGGTTACGAATGGTTACCTTATTCAATGTCGTAGTTTATGCATAACCTCTAAGTGCCATCGGGAAGAAGAGCAATAATTTCAGGATAAGGTTAGGAAGGTATACGAAAACCTTTGGATGAGTTGCCTGGCCCGATATGCAAGCCAAGAGATTTAGAAACCTAGACTGCGATACCAAGGTTGTGGGACCAGGCAGGATACCCTCCGGTTTCGGGTGGTCCGCCTAGTGAAGTCCTTGTATAATCCTAGGGAAGATACGGTGGAATTTATAGGAAGGGAGTAACACCCGTGTATTAATTTAATACCCAATTATACATAAATATATATAAAAACCCGCAACAATTATAAATGAGGTCTCGTAAAAGTTCCATACGAATATCAGAGCGTTCTAAGAGCATTGTGGATTTAGGGGTACAAGTAGAAATGAATAAGTCCAATACAACAAACTCAGGAGATAGATAAATCACGTCGTCTGACATTTGTGTAGGCGGAGAGAAACGACGTCTTGAGTCTGCGCGAATAGACCTGAAATTTGTATCTGGACCTAGGGAACAGATTTAAAACAATAATGTGAGATAATAAATCTCAGTTAGTGGCATAGTTTATAAGGAAAAATAACCTTTTTATATTTCAATGGTTCTCCACTCAAAACCAGTTCACTCTTTGTAAAGTTCCTAGTTTAGAAACATTTCACAAAACCCTGACTTTTTACCCCGAGTCGACATATGCGAGGATCATCTCCCAATGAGTGGCCGATCCCGATGTTGAAAACATAATCGAGCGTACCTGACATAAAGCGAAGCACAAAGCATGTATAGTCATCAAGTGATAAAAATAACCATAAATGCACCAAAACCATGATATTAAAATAGTTATACCACATTTAGAAAATCAACAAACGTCAACACACATAAACGGCGTTATGCAGGTACCGTAATACTCATCTGAAACCGTCAGATGCAAGCGGAGCCTCCGTCAAGTGGCAAACCAAGAATACCAAGCGAGTGGTCCGAGCCGACCTCCGTTACCGTGGCAAACCGAATACCAAGCGGAAACCGGGTCAAACCGACCTCCCGCGTTCTGTGGCAAACCTAGAATACCAAGCGGAGTCGAATTCGAGGCAGGCCTCGCGTTAGCAAATTAGCGAGCCAAGAATGCCAAGCGTCGGAATCAAACCGACCTCACGGCAAATGTGGCAGCTAATAAGCGTCGGGGTCAAGCCGACCTCACGGCAGTGACAACTAATAAACCGTCGGGGTCGAGCCGACCTCAGCGGCAGTGAAACCTAATAAGCCAGTTCCCATTCTGCGTCATGCCTTTCAGCCAATCACGAATTATCAGTCGATCCACAAAATCTCAAGATCCACCTTTTCTTTTACAATAGTTTTTTCAAGATAGTTTACAACCTCGATCCATGTACCCACGAAATATCGAACACCCAGACTCATCCCACAAAAACAATTAAAACTTTCAAATAGTTGATGTTGACAAAATTCATATGAAATGATAAGCGACTTTTTATATGAAGCAGAAAATCATGTTTGAATACGACCAACCATCCCGATCAAAAGCGGTATATATATGAAGTATTAAATCATAATAGATATATCGACATAATATCCCAAAATCATTTTAAAAGCATATAAGCCGCTCATGACTGCTAGGCGCTGATCCTGTTCCCTGCGGGGTAGATCCGGCACGCGTGAGTGCTGTAATATAAATAAAACACCATTTAGGCTCCGATAACTGAACCAGCAACATTGGAATACCAAGAGAGCACTTAGAATAATTTTAGAACTATGAAACCATCGATTTGACTCAGACCAGGTCAGATTACATAGTGTGCCACTATGGGCCGATACCCAAAAATTGGGGCTTTTCACCAAGGCTAATTTCTCGAAATTGAACGTCTGATAATTCCTAAAAACATCCAATTTCACTAATACAACTTCAATTTTAAATTTGACCAATCGGTACTCTATTTCGATCCAGGCTTCTCGGTAATTACGAAACAACCTAAAAATGGAAACCTAACCAACGATGTCCAAAATTTACAAACCACATATCAATGGAAGCCCAGAGACCAGGAACTCATTGGTACCATTACCTTGGTCAACAGTCTAAGCGTAATTGGCTAGGAAAGCACGATCTAAGCTTCGGCCGATTTTGTTTTCAACGTAACTTCAAGCGGTCTTGTCGCAAAAAGGGACCGGGTAGATGAGTTCGGAAGGTCCAAAAATGGTGGAAAGAGCTATGGGGTGGCACGAGGTGGCCGAATGGCGAATCAAAACTCGTGGCGTCGGTGCGGCCAGCCGTCGGGTCGCCGGCGGATCCGGCGCGTCCGGCGACGGTTGGCGAGTGGTACGGCCGGCATCGTCCGGCGGTGGGCACCACAGTGGTTCGGCGCGTGTCTGATCATCAGGCGGTGGTGCCTCGTGCAGTCAGATTTCTCACGGCGCGGTGGCTACTCGGCCGGGGTGTTCGGTTTAGGGTTTTCTGCTTAGGGTTGGGACTCAAGTGTTGTTTTGGGCTAGGGTTTCATTTGGTATCACAAGCTATGTTTATATAGGTCTAGGGTCACTTTGGGTAAAATCTGACCGAACTTGGGCCATTTGATAAAGTCTTCTTTATTGAACTTCTAATGGCGTAACTTTTGTCAGAGTAAATTCGGTTGAGCGTTCAGCGAGTCTATGAACTCTTATTGACGAGGCCCCTCTGAAATGGTGTCTTAGTTAACTTAAAACTATTCCTCCTCGAAAATGTCAAACTTGGTCAACTTGGTCAAACTTGGTCAACTTGGTCAAACTTGGTCAAACTCGTATTATTTGGTACGGGTCATTACAATAGTATCGCGATAGGGGGCGGCATGCTCGTTGCGACACGGTGCCTAGCGCTCGACCACTGTTGTGCATGCGTGGCTGCGACCTGATTTCCCAGCTGTAGCGGCGTGCGTGAAGCGACACGGCCGCGATGCGCTCGCGGCCCCAGGTCACAGGCGTGCGCCTTGTGCACCGCGACCTAGTTTGGGGGCCCGATTCTGCTTCAATTTAAAAATCCTTTATTTGAATCATTATTCGTGAACCTTTGTTGCGGGGTTTTAAAAAAAAAAAAAGTACAAAAAAATAAATTTTTGTTTGTGTATGATTTGATATATGGGATGTTTATGTACATTACCTATAGATACGTGACGTTATTGTATGAATTTTTCGGTATGTGAATAATGTCTCGAAATTTATGTTGCACCCAAGATACTTAATAAACAACTTACCATTTGACATGTGTAGATGTTTAGTCGCGGGAAAGGGCGTAGAGGTTGTCCACGAGTCTTAGTCGGGGCTGCTGGCATTTGACCGGCGGGCCTTTGTTTGGTAGTAGGGATTGCGGCCGCCCGTATTCGTAGAGCGAAGACACGTCGCGCAGGTTTGGGAGACGGGACCGTGGCCACGGGGTCAAGGCAAGGTTAATTGCCAGTGTGGGGGCCTCTTTGGGACTCCTGCCCTGAGTCGAGCGAGGTCGTGCTTCCATTGTCACCGACTGGGCGCCTGACGGGATTGCCCACGAGAGCGAAGGTCGATCCCAGCGAGTGTCCACAGGTACGGGGACGGTTAAGGGTTGCAGTCGAGTTTGGGGCGGATAGTGTGCTGTTGCTAGTAGCCCAGACATATGAGGAGGGATTGCTCCCAGAGGCAGATATCCCAGGATTTTGGAACATTTCAGACATACGCAGGTGCGGTTTGTTCCTCTTTCCACAGTCTTGGTCGGAGAGACCCGTCTGCGGTTCCGAGGATGTTACCCTGAAGCACCTCTTGCCACGGATAGACCCGGAGTCGAGTCGGGGGACGAAGTAGGAGCTCATTAGTGGGACTTCTGGCGGATGGGGCGGATGGTATGCTACCAGCTGTCGTTAGCTGGACCACGGGAGGCGGGATTATCCTCGAGAGGCGGGGATCCAGAGTGGTATCGCGGTAGTAGTGATCGGTCGGTATCTGAGAATGCGTTTACACTCTCACAAGAATGTTGTTTAAATTAAGATGCATCATGTTCATGCTTGTTGTTGCATCTAATGTAGAGGTTTGAGGCTAATAGGTGAAAACCTTAGAAAGGCAGTATATATATGAATTCTTCCTTAGGGACTAGGGCAAGAATAGGAATGATATATCATGGTTGCAAGCTAGAGATCTCGAGGATACTTTCGCGGTGGACACGAGGGTCATGGACATGTCGAGTTTGGCGTCATCAGCCGGATCGTTAGTTTGGCTGACATCTGAGTCGTCATCGATTGTGAGCATAGGAGGGGTTCTGAAACTACATCTGAGAATGGTACTCGTGTTACGTTTCAGGGGGACAAGCATTACATTTTACCCTAGATGGTGTATGAGTCCAGGTGTCATGGACAGTTGGCGGGTTGGCTAGCAAGCCTTACCCTGGAGGACGAGGTGAGACCGAACTTAAATCTACCTCGAGTAGTCTGCTAGTATGAGGATGTTTTTTTGGATGAGCTCACCCAGGGATTACCTGCATGGGGGTTGTAGACTGTATCGAGTTCTGGCAGTGGCCGCTATCTATGACTCCACATAGGATGGCACTGGTTGAGTTGTAGGAACTCAGAGTCCAGCTACAGGAGTTACTGGACAAGGGGTTCATTAGATCGAGCACTTCACTATGGGGCGCTCCGGTTCTATTGCGAAGAAGAAAGACAGGACCCTTCGACTGTGGATTGACTACAGACAGTTGAACAGGGTTACGATCAAGAATCGGTATCATTGCAGGATTGATGACATTTGTCGGTGCGAGGGCGTGAGTCTCGAAATATACCTTTGCCGAACTACCATCAATTGAGGTTGGGAGACAGGATATCCTAAGACAACATTCGGGAGACAGTTCATGGGCACTTCCAGGTTCACCGGTGATACCTTTGGTTGAAGATCTTGTAATCGACATTCATGGATTTTCATGCATAGGGTGTTAACACTATCTAGATCAGTTCTTCGTGAGAATCTTAGTGGTTTGATTTACTCCCGGTCGGAGAAGGCATAGGGATCACGAGTTGTTTCCTGATGCGAGAGGACCATCAACTGTACGCTAAGTTCAGTAAGTGCGAGTTTTGGCTTATTGAGGTGAGATTTTTGGGACACGTGGTGTCAGCTTTTGGCGTGTCAGTCAACCCAGAGAAGGTCGAGTCCGTGATGAGTTGGGAGAGACCGAAGTCAATCTTTGAGATACGTAGTTTCTTGGGATTGGTTGGGTACTACAGGAGATTCATTGAGGATTTCTCGATTAGCGGCTGTAATGATTGGCGGAAGGGAGTCGAGGTTTGATTGGGATGACCGATGCGAAAGGCATTCACAGAGAGTTGAAGAGAGCTTACTTGACTCCTATCACGATAGTCTGAGAGCAGGGGCGGGGTACCACCGGTGTATTGTGATGCCTTGAAGGCCGGATTGGGATGTGTTTTGATGCAGTCCGGGAGAGTGGTAGCTTATGGTTCCCGTCAGTTGAAGAATCTCCGCCTTGAAGATTTGGCGCCACTATTTATATAGCGAGTAGTTTGAGATGTACTCATACCACAAAAGTTTGAAGTATATTTTCAAGTAGGGGTACCTCAATATGAGGCAACATAGATGGATGGAGACCCTAGAGGAATATGACTTCACTTTGCATTACCATCCTGTTAAAGTGAATGTGATGATTGATCACTTTCGGTCGGAAGTCCCATGGGGAACATTGGCCTAAGTATAGCTTCTTAGAATGGCAGATGCTCGAGGCCCCATGGGGCAGTTTAGAGGCTCTGAGTACAACAAAGACGGGGCTCGAGGAGTGTTAGGGGAGTTTAGTAGCTATACCATCTCTTGGCGAAGTGGTGAGTCCCAAAGAGGCCGGGACGGAGATAGGTGTCCATCGGGGGATAAGTGCAGTGCAGTGTTTAAGTTTGGACCGTCCACTGCGGATGTTAGTCTTCGGGTATAGAGAGGATGGGTAGTGGTTCCCCGGTTGGTCGATTTGAGAGGGAGATCCTCGAGTTCATAGCTCGATTTTCAGGTGCATCTAGGTGGCGAAGTCTCTAGGATCTTAAATGCTTGATCTTGGGCGGGATGAAGAGACACGTAGGGGACTTTGTTAAACGATGTCTCACGTGAATAATCGACAAGTTAAAATTTGGGCTGCGAGAAACCCCGGCGAGGCTAACCGGCCCATTGGAGGTGGGTAGTGGAAGTGGGAGCACATCCGCGATGGATTTTGTGGTACTTACGAACCATGGAGCGTAATAGCGGGGTTGGCGATAATGCAGCCGGCTCATGAAGTAGGCACATTTCCTAGCCGTGCGGATAACCTTCACATTGGAGGAATTCTGCTGGTTCTATCTTGGAGAGATCGTCCGACTACATGGAGTACCAGTATCCATAGTGTCGAATAGAGACCCGAGGTTTACGGCGCACTTTTGGAAGAGCTTCCAAAAGGCTATGGGCACACAGCTGACCATGAGTACAACCTTCCACCCACAGACAGAGATGGTCGATCTGGTGGACCATGCAGTGTTAAGAGGACATCTTTGCGAGCATGTGTGTGGGTCATAAGGGTAGGCTGGGAGGCGCTGCCCTTGTTGGGGTCGCACAACAACGATTATTAGGCGAGTATACAGAATGAGAGCCATGCGAGATCAAATATGTTGGACCGAGGTGGGAGAAGAGCTCCACCAGCGGTCTGATGCGATTAGAGACACCTCAGAGAAGGTAGGCTTGATATGTGGCGTCTTCTCCGCGACTCAAAGGCGACGAGAAGAGCTATGTGTACGATGTAGACACCAGGTTCGAGGTTGGAATCACGTCTTCTTGGAAGGTGGTGCTAGAGAGGTGGTCAGGTTCGTGACATGGGAAGTTATCGAGGTTCATTGGACCGCCAGAGATGCCAGAGGTAGATCCTTTATGGCGTCTTAGTTGGCTTTACGCCTAGCATGTCGGGTGTCCATGAGGTATTCACGTCTCCATGCTCGGTACACTCCGGATCGGCTCATGTAGTGGATTGGGGGAAAGATTGAGGTTGGCAACGAGATGGGACCTTCGAGGAGGGACTAGTGTGCATTATGGATGGTCGGGATCGGGTTTTGCAGCCTTGAGCCCAGTGAGGCTAGTGATGCTGGCAACAGGTGGAGTGGAGAAGGCAACGTGGGAGTGCAAGGACACGTCTGGGCCTATCCCTTCTTGTTTAGGGATGGTATGTGTTCTGAGTCGTTTAATGCTTAAATGACTAGTTTTGCATGCATGGCATAGTGCCGTTGCATATGCATGTGATTTGTTAATGATTATGCAATTTAGGCGAAATTCTTTTAGAGAAGAATGTAAAACCAAAAATTCTAATTTTTAAATGAGTAAAATAGTAATTTCGATCAAAATCCAAAATTTTCTAGATCTCGGATAGCGAAGCGGACATGTTAAGATCGTCTTGCAAAATCCTAAGCTCTGCGATAAATTTCGTCGAATTCAAGGCAGTCTGAATTTCATATTTGAGACAGAGTGTCGTGTCGTATATGACTTGTAGAGAGAGAGTACACATGATGTAGGGAGGCATGTGGTGTGACAAGGGCACTCTTACATGTATTCAAGTGACACATGTTACTTGAATAGTAAGAGGATAAGAGATGAATAGCTTATATTAAGCCATATGTCAAAAGGGGTCCCTAAAGTCAACTAAGGGGAGAAAAAAGGAATAAATGA
Organism: Tetrastigma voinierianum; assembly: GCA_016808115.1. NCBI lineage: Eukaryota > Viridiplantae > Streptophyta > Magnoliopsida > Vitales > Vitaceae > Tetrastigma > Tetrastigma voinierianum. The sequence goes on along the minus strand of JAEQBH010002420.1, from coordinate 374,178 downwards.
AAAAGAAAAAAAAGAGGCATATTCACCAGGTACGGCGGTAGACATCCCGGAAGTTAGGGGGAACATATTTTAGAGGAGAAGGTGCGACTTCTCTGCAGTTTCAAACATTTGAATGTCGAGGTCTCGTCGGAGACGAGGAGAAGTTGGTCTCTGACTGCGGGGTGCGTGGACATCGGTTTGTGGGTTTAATGACTCAGGGTGGGGTTTCTCTGCTTGTTTTGTTCTTGGTGAATATTTGGTGGATAGAGATATACGAGCATGAATGACCGTCTTTTCAGTTCCAAAGATTGGGGTTGAGTGAGAAAATCCCTAGTGTGGTCGTGAAAAGTTTTGAGACCTAGGGTTTTATTGTTCATGTGATCTTGTGTGTGGTTTGTGTTGCTTAGGCGGTTCAAAATGAATTGCTTAAATTGTTTATTAGTCCATGTGAGCTAATTTTGATGTTATTGCTATGAATAAATAACATGTGGTTAGTATGTGGATTTTGTTAATATATGCATGATTGATATATTGGCATGTGTTGTATGAAAATGACATAATGCATTTCATATGCACTGGGGCAACCTAGAACAATAGGTGTGAGTGCATGACATGAAAGAAAAAGAAAATGGTTGTGAAATGAATTTCAAGGAAGATTTTGAAGAATTGCCTTGGAGAAAGATTTGTCGATGATTCATCTGGAAGAAGATCATGTATTTGACTGGATTGCAGCCGATTCACCTTGGAGGGTTAATCGATATATTTCATCGGAAATTGGTATTATGTTTTAAGAATAAAAATCTTTTGGTTTGAAAAAACGGTGTTTTCTCACACACTTGGCTTGGGCATGTGGGGGAGTGGTGGGACTCGAGAAGTGGAAGGGTGGTCGCATTATCATCCATTTCATGTAGACATTTGGTAAGACATATATGTTTTGCTTAAATGTTTGGTTTGCCATTATGAGCACTTAGGTGGGGAAGTAACCCATGTAGGACAATTCCTCTGAGCATTGCTCTCACCTGTTGAGAAAAATTATTTGCATGTACTAAAAGGTTCGCAGGGATGGGAATGTCAGGGCCTTAGAGACGAGAAGAAATGGCCATATGTGGCCTTGTAAAGTATTTTTGTAAATAGGTAAAGACCCGAGTTTTTGATAATTTGTAATCAGCTCATTGTAAATTAACTTATTTTGTATAAATACACATTTTGGTAGTATGGATGCATGGAGCGATGTGGCCATTTTGCTCACGTATGGGTCTCTGATGTGAGACTCACATGACTTTCAGTAGTTGACGGTAGTCAGGGACCCCAGAGATTTGGGGCATCACATTGTGATTACCTTAGTAGAAGAACAACTTCACTAGATTGGTTTATTATTTAGCTACAATCTTTTACGCAAATTAAGAAATTATGATTAAATTTATTTGGTTGATGTGTTATTAGATGGATATGTTCTCAATAGTAGTATTGAATACACTTCAAAGTATGTATCTGCTCGAGTTTTCGGGAGACCCTACAGGTGACACGAAGTGGAGATTCTAAGAGTTGGGAACATTCAATTGGGTGAGTATGTTAGACTACTATTGAAGAACTATTGAGCTACGAGTTACATAGATAAATTCAGGTTAACTGCATGAGTGATGTTGGAGGGGAATATTTATCAATTTAAATAATCAGAGATTTCACCTTAATATGTTGAAAGGCTCTTGAACCTATGTTAGCTGAGATCTAATCAAGGGAATGGAACTATCCACTAGATTTAACGGATGAGTCATCAATCAAGTTGTAGAAATTTTGCAACAACTGCTTGCAGAGCTTGAAAAGTAACAGTCTCGAAATGGAGTATGAAGTATTGAGAAAGAAAAATACCTAGATCTTGTTAAGATTGTGAAAAGCACAAGTAATTGGTTAGACCCTTGTCTTCAAGAGAAGCGGGGACCTGCAGTCGATGAATTATGGAAAATCCAGCAGCATTGTTAGGCATCTTGGACAATTCCAAATCGGCATAAGCGGAGTAACAATGCATGATGTGGTGAAGTGGGTTGTTCTAATACTTCTTAATAGTGTTCATTTCTCCACGAAGGTGAGGATTCATTCGTATATTTTGTTTTTTATTATTTGTTCTATTATCATAAATTCAACAACACTTTTAGATGTATTCTCTAGGGCATTCTACTTTCTAGTTAAAGTAGAAAGTCGCATGAGATCCGGATAGTATGGATCTTGCAGAGTAGTTCAGGGTAGTTGATTTTGAGAATCAATCCCGATCTGTGGGTCAAATATCTGGACTTACATCAATTTTACCTTGTATGGCTTGTGCGCATTAATGTAGAATAACTTATTCATAATTCTAGAACATGGAAATCGATTTTTATTCAATTTTAAGAAAACTCAGTCGATTGACATGGCTCTGAAAATTGTAAGGTTCTTGTAGGTGTTAAGTTGAGTGGTTTAGTGTATATCTTCCTGAGCGAACTTAAGTTTTTGTAGGCGTGGATTAGGGGATTGAAAGGATTTGAATAAATCGATATTTTGACAAAAGAGAAAGTGCTAATTTGGACATTTTTTTCTTTGTTTTATAAAAGAAATGCACAAAAAGCAGGTTTTTGATAATTGTTTGCATAAGTCTCGATATTTTAGAAGCAAGGATCTCCAGTTGTTACATTTTTAGATTTATCTCAATATGCTCCATTTGAGAGGTTAGTGAATGTGGGAAGCGGGAATGAGATCTGCTTCTGTAGATTTGAATTGTGGAGAACAGCGAGGAGCTTAAGGAAGTCAACAGTGAAAAGCAGCCATGGCGGATGAAAGGAGAATTGGTCAGACGGTTGAGCGAGAAATAGCGTGAAGAGGCATAATTTAGATGCAATGGAGTTTAAGGCTGTGTCAGCGAGAATACTGTTGGTAGGCTGACTTGTTGTTGGGGCTACATGACTTTGAGTTGAAACCTGATATGATCGCATAGTTCGAAGAATCGGTTCTTTGGTCATCGCTGAAGATCCCTAATGAACACCTTAGCAGTTACCTCAGATTGTAAAACGATTAAGCTAAATGGTGTACAGGGGCGGTAATAAAGCTACACCTCTTACTTTTCATAGAGGTATTGCGACCATGTGGATGTTCACCATATGGCTCCGGTTGATACATGGGGAAGAGTTGGTGGAAGCGTTTCTGACGATTTTATACATCCTCTGGCGAAAACGAGGAAATCATAGTGTTCCAACAATGGATGAAACTTAGTATAAGGTGCTGGAAAGAATACAAAAGGCTTTTGAGGCGATCTGTGCGGCGTAATCAAAACAATGGATATTATATATCACTACGTGAATGATGCTTCTAAGGTATCATAGATGCTTCACGCTATGGGGCCTTGAGAGGGAAAAGTGCGGAAGGAGGCAAGAGTTTGATAGCGAGACCTAGCCAAATGTAACATGAAGCCCGATCTGGTTTTACAGGGCTGCAGCAAACGAAGTGGAATCATTGAGCTTAACTAGATGATTGCCATGAAAGCAAAGTTAGATGCTATTATGCACAAGATGGATAAACAGGATAAAAAACTGCATTTTGCCCATGAGATTGGAGCAGTAGAAAGACGTGGAATCAGGAGAAGTGTTGAGGGATCAGCTGATGAAGATCCTTATGCAGTTGAGGAGGCCAATTACCTGAATGAATAGATAAGCTATCATTTCAAGCTGAATCCACTTGCCCACACACTGCAATCAGCAGAGAACCATGAGAACTTCTCATATAGTGGAGGAGCATCATAAGGCCAAAGGCAGGCGAATTTCGGCAAGGGTATCATCCACGAGGATTTCCTAGCGTGGCGGCAACAGAGGAAACCGAAATGAATATGGCGCTCTGAGAAAAGGTTGATCATTGCGAGAGCGAGATCTTTGCGATTCATGGGGATAATAAAAAGTTGCTTCACACCCATGAACAGAAATTTGCTTAGTTGGAAGCTCTTAAATCCAACTCACAAATGTTTTAATCAAACACCAATGCTTCCCTGAAGAACTTGGAAACACAGGTTGGGAAACTGGCCTTGACCTTGCAGAACCAGAACAAGAATGCATTCCCTAGTGACACTTAGAAAAATCTAAAGGACTGTATGGTAGTCCAGTTGAGGAGTGGCAGGGAAATGAGTAACAACAGAGCAAAAGAGAAAGAGAAGACTAATAAAAAAGAAGATAAGGCAACTAGAGGAGATAATGGAAATAACATAGTGAGAGGACTACGAAGCAGCGAGATGCAAGGCGGCGACTGAGAAGCAGTGACGAAACAAAATGAAGGTTAAAGCTTACCTTCTGGTCCCATTTTCATAGGATTCGAAGGCAAGAAAGGAAGAACAATTTTCTAAATTCTTGGAAAATTTTAAGAAAGATAGAAAATCAATATTCCGCTTTGCGGAGGTATTGACTCAAATGCCCGATTATCTGAGAACTACAGATATCTTGAACAAAAGAAGATTGGCGAGGAAGGAATGGTAGACTTAATTGCACTTGAGTCAGTTATTCGAGAAGTTTACCGACAAAGAAATGAAGGACCGGGTAGCTTCACGATACCGCTCTGATAAGAATGCTCCAGGTTGAGGCCTTATGAGGCTGGGGGCGGCATCAACTTGATGCCCTATCGATGGTAAGAGATTGAGTTTGGGGAACTTACACCGACAGCATTACTCTGATCTTTGATAGATCATGGATCAGCAGAAGAGTGTTCTTGAAGATGTCTTTAGTCGAGTAGGAAATTTATCTTCCTGTGGACTTTGTAGTTATGAAAATGGAAGAAACTGACGGGTCCTACGTTGTTAGAAGACCCTTCTTAGCAATTGGAGAGTTTGCCCCTTAATTGATGTGCAAAAGAGGTGAGGTGATCGAGGTGGGAAGTAAACGGTGCACTTCAATCTCGACAAAAGCTTGACACAATCTGATGTTGATGCAGAAAATTGTAATTTTGTAGATAACAGTAGTCCTATCAGTTTTGACTTGATCTCTGAATATAACCTTTAGCATTCTATCAATGAAAATGAAATGAATTTCCAGTATCTTGAGAGTGTTGATTATAGTGCTTTGCATTCTGTTTACAATGTGAAGCAGTCTGAGTTGAATAAGAAAACGGTCCCGAGAAAATTCAAGCAACCAGGAAAAGAAAGTTACTAAACAAGAGACTAGTGCAGAAGGGTTAATTTTGAAAGAATTGCCTAGTCATCTGAAATATGCTTTCTTAGAACCAGAAAAAGGGAAACCAGTTATCATATCAATTGAATTGATTGAAAATGAAGAACAAAGGCTGTTGGAGATTCTAAGGAAATACGAGGAAGTATTTATATGTGAGAATCTAAAGGGTATTAGTCTTCCATTTTCCTGAAATCTGTGAATGATGCAAAGCATTAGTTGAACACCAAAGGAGAGAATTTGAACCTGTGATGAAAGATGTTGTAAGAAAGGAAATCTTGAAATGACAAATCTTGTGAGATTTATTTATGCAATATCGAGATAGCCCTTAAGGTGGGAAGGCCCGGGTTCATCATCATAGATTTCCTAAGAAGGAATTGGATTCTATGATCGAAGTAAGAAAGGAATGAGCGATTCTTGCAGAAGCGTGACAGGATGGAGGGTGTGTATAGATTATAGAAAATTGAATACTGCAACCAGGAAAGATCATTTTCCCTTGCCTTTCATTGATCAAATGTTGGACAGGTTAGCAAGACATCCTCACTTATGTTTTCTTGATGGATATTTTGGATATAACTAAATTTCTATTGCACCTGAGGACCAGAAGAAAAGCTGCTTTCGCCCTTATATTTGATTTTAGTAGGCCATTTAGGTTGTGTCTCCACCTACTTTCCAAGATGTATGATGTTAATGTTCGGTTGCGAGAGGAGGTTATGGGATATTCATGGATGACTTCACGGTTATGGTTCCGAGTTTTGAACATTGCCTGAGAATTTAGGGACCGGTACTTCACGAGGTTCGGGACAAGAACTTGGCTTTGATTGGGAAAAATGTCATTTCATGAGTGACAAAGGCATTGTAGCGGAGCGCCTAAATTTCTGCGCGAGCAGTGGACAGCGAAGGTTTCCATTATAAAGACTCATGCGCCACCAACAACGATAAGAGAATAAGAAGTTTTTTTGAGGACATGCTGGTTTTATAGAATTTATTAGAGACTTCTCAAAAATAGCAAGACCATTATGTAGATTCTTTGGAGAAGGATGCTAAGTTTAATTTGATGAGTCACGATATTCATTTGAGGAGATAGTTGGAAGAGCTCCTATCATGTGGCAGTTGGAGCAAGGAATTTGAAATTGTGTGCGATGCCGGTGACGCTATCTGATGGGAGGCGTATTGGGACGAGAAAGAGTGACAAAGTGTTTAGAGACCATATGCTATTTCAGCAAATACAACTGATGAGCTTAAGAGAATTGCTCGACTGCGAAAGTGCACAGTTATGGTATTGCATGTGAAAAGTTCGAGCCATGCATATATTGGGATCCATGTCATGTCCATAATGATCATGTTGCAATCAAATATTTGATGGCGAAAGAAGTAAGCCAAGATTGATCGGATGGGTGTTGTTACTACGAATTTGATGCGGAGATCGGATCGAAATTTTGTGACAATGTGATAGGCGATCATTTGTCGAAGTTGAAGAAGACTCACGTGAAAGAAGAAAAATGCAAATGGCGAAGAATTTTCTAGATGGCGGAGTTATTTAAGTGTCGAACAATTACGCCCAGTATGTTTGATGTTATGAACTTTCTGCTTGTGGATGATGCCACTAAGATTATACAGTAGAGGAAGAAATTGAAGTTAATGTGGGTTTATACGGGATGACTGTGTAAGAAGGCTGATATGAAGTCATCGAAGGTGTGTGCGGAGTGAGCAGGAGAAAATTTTACAAGAATGTCAGTGCATCACCTTATGGGGATACTTTGGGAACAAACAACCCACAAAATTACCAAAATGGTTTTATTGGCTCATATTTTCAGTTGTTTGAATGGGTGAAACATAGTGAGTGCGAGGTGAAATATGACCAAAAGGCATGAAATGCCTACCTTGCTCTCTGGTGGTGCAATTATTTGATGTATGGGGAATAGACTTCATGGGGCCTTTTCCATCTTCTTTAGGAAATATTTACATACTCCTAGCTATGGATTATGTATCATTTTTCCAAATGGAGTGGAAACAACAGCGTATTGAGAATGATGCTAATACAATTGTGAGATTCTTACAAAAGAAATATCTGACGATTGGACACCAGGAATTTATTATTAGTGATGGAGGGAGCCATTTTGCAAACAAAGTGTTTGAGAAACTCATGAACAGGTATGGAATAAAACACATAATGAGTTTGGCTTAACATCCTCAAACAAATGGGCAAGCTGAAATTTCTAACAGGGAGATAAAGAAAATTCTTGAAAAGACTGTGAGTTCCAACAGAAGGGATTGGTCTTTAAGGATTGATGATGCATTGTGGGCCTACAGGACTGCATATAAAACTCCCATTGGAATGTCCCCATACAGACTTATCTTTGGTAAATCTTGTCACCTCCCTCTTGAATTGGAATATAAAGCTATGTGGGCCATCAAGAAGTTGAATTTTGACTTCAAAGCTGCTAAGGAAGAAAGACTACTCCAGCTGAATGAATTGGAAGAGTTGAGAAATGAAGCTTATGATAATGCCAAAATTTACAAGGACAAGACAAAGAAATGGCATGATCAAAAGATTTGAGGGAGGAATTCAAGATGTGAGATCGTGTCCCGTTATTTAACCTGTGATTAAAGCTTTTCCAGGAAATCGAAATCAAAATGGAGTGGCCTCTTATACAAGAGCGGCAAACCTTTGGGGGTAGTGACATTGAAAAACCAAAGAATGGAGAGAGTTTAAAGTAAATGGTCGATTAAAGCAGCATCTTAGAAGAAATATGATTGATTCCTAGTTCTAAAGTGGAAGAAAATTATTAAACAAGAAATTCATAAAGAAGAAGTCCAATCTAAGGGACTCAAAATTTGAAAGCAACTTTCAGGGGAGGCAACCCACACAACAGTTTTTTATTTTATTTTTTATGTTATGTTAGTCAACTTGTGTTTAAATTTTTCAAGTTTTCTAATTAGAATTTTCTTTATATATATATACTGTTTAAAATTTACGTAAGATTTTCTAGTTAGTAAGGACTCTGAAACAAACATGGAGTTGCGTACTGGCAAATTTTTACAAAGGTGTACATAAGACTGAAGGGGGCGTGGGCAACATAATATCCGGATGAGATTAATTGTTTTTGGGAGAACAATGATTGAAGCCTGGGAGAATTTTATTTTCCATTCAATATTGAATTTGATGTTTCATGAGTCGATTTGTTGCAAATTTGAATGATTTAAGGTTGATTGTTTTGTTTGTTTAAATTGGCTTAGTGGATTCGCCTTTTATGAATTTGAACTCGTTTTCAAGACTGTAAAATCGATCATGTCGCAACATGCAAGCCAGGTCACGACCCTGGTTTGAATTGAAAACAAGAGAATAAGAAATATCAGGTCGCGACATCATTTTATTGGTCACGACCACGTTTAAGGTTACAAAATTAACTGATGGGTTGTGACAAAATGCGTGAGTTTTAAAAGACTGAGATAAGACACAATGTCGCGACCAGGAAAAATTGAAGAAAGAGATAAATAGGTCGCAACATCAATTTATTGGTCATGTCCACTTCGGGGTTGTGACAAAACTTAGGTAGGTAGCTACTAGAATTGTCTAAAATGTAATAAATTGAGGTTTTAAACCTTTTGATTTGGGTGTTGCAACTTTAAATGAGACATTTAGTTTAGCAATTAGTGTTGTAACTTAGGCATTAATGTCGCGACATTCCATAATACAATGATGACATTGAGCCTACCCATCATAAAGACTGAAACTGAATAGCCAATTTCATCAAGAACTTCAATCCAGTGGCATCTTCACCCAACTTTCCATTCTCTTTCTCTCTTCGACTACCAAAACCCTAAAACCAATGCCCAATTCCAAATTCTCACCCATGGCAGATAACTAAACTCGTTCGATCTTAAATGGGTATCAATAGATTTAGCTTATGAGTGACCATTGCCAGTGAATGATGGTAACTATCCGGAACCTCGCTTGAAACTATGATGAATGTAGAAACTTAAAATCAACCTAAATGGAGGAACCAATGAGGAAGAAAGTAATTTAAAGATGAGGGTAGCAGAACGAACTGAAGAAGGAGAATCAGAAGAAGATAAAGACTGTCTCTACAGAAGCAAAGGATTTATGGACTAAGGTGCTTACTGACAAGGGCTTCGTCAGCGAAAGAGGATTTGGGAAGTTGATTTCCCATTTTTTAGAGATTATAGAAAAGAGAGGTTGAGAGCCTGTGGCACACATACCGGGATTCTCTCGTCTACCTAGGGAATTCCTATGCAAACACATGGTATCAGAAGATACAGTTTACGTGCGAGGAGTCTAGGTACCCTTTGGGCAAAAAAGAATCAATGAGATGTTCGAACTAAAGGAACTCAAGCACGGTTCCAAATTTAAGAAACTGGTCGAGAACCCCGATCATGAGAAGATTATCGACCTCCCGATCACGGGCAAGGAAGTTGGGAAGTTAAGAAGAACCCTCACTACGCTTATCAACAAAAGAGGCCCTCACCGAGGAAGCAGGTTTGGTTCTACTCTATCTTCGCGAATCCTCCCAACTAAACATCTCTCGTAGTGAGAGAACATATAATCATTCTATATGCCCTTTAAAGGGCTGCTGGCAAATGAACGTCGGGGGTTTAGCGATGTGGTCGACCGGGAGGATACCTCTCGAAGCAACAAAGAGTGACTAACTCTCACCCAACAACAATCAAAGAAACTATGCATCTTCGCTGTGGTGAGAGGATCATATGGGATGAAGAAGAAACCCGCCCAGACATCTCCTCCGACCCCATCGCGACAAAAGGGCCTATAGACAAAAAGCAAAAGGGGATGGTGGAAGTAGAAGCAGAGCCTACTGAGGAGAATGGTAATAGGGAAATGGAAACCATTCCATAGAAAATCCCTCCAGCAGAAGAGGAAGAAATGCATTTCAGAATGAGCTCACTGAGCCATTCCTACCCTGATATGACAGAGAATTTCCCTGAGCAAGAAGAAAGCTCCAAAAGAAGAGAAGGGAACACTGAAATCATGGAAATGCTGAGGACAATGAAGAAAGATATGGAAGAAAGGGAACATAAATGGGAAAACTAAGAAGAATTCGTAGAAGAATTCTTAGAAGTCAATCAGAGGAAAAACAATTATTTGAGCGTAGAATCTAAGGCAAAGAGAGGAAGAATGGAGAAAAGAGATGAACATAAGAGAAAAGGAAACGGAGAAAAGATGAGCTAGCTCAGCTTCCTACAACAAATCCGGGCTTAGAAGAGATGAAGAAGTGCTTACCTATTCTTAGGAAAGAGAAGGTAGATGGAGGGTAACATGTTAAAGAAGATTCAAGCCTTCAAGTACCAAGATAAGGAGCATTTTAAGGAGCTCTGGAAGTCAATGGCTGATAAGATAAAGAATTGAAGATAACATGTATATAGAAGAAAAATCTAGCATGAGAGTTCGGATTTGATCAACAAAATTCTATCGCATGGTCAGATCTCTCTCTCGAAATGAAAGAACAAGGAATCAAATGGGCTTGAAACAAGACACCTTGATCAATCTTTGTAAATTTAACAAATGACGAATCTCCACTAACAAGGTAGAGCTCCACACCTCGTAAAAGAAAAGACTACATAACCTTCTCCAAATTTTCCCCATCTTTAGTGTTGGGACTTCTAGATCCTCCCAACATCATACCAAAAATCTTATAAGAGAAGGGAGGGAGTGAGATAGCACAAATGATTTTCCTATTGTATTTCTTCAATATCATTAATATAGCTTAAGAAAAGTTCATTGAATAGTGTCTTCGTGAATTGTTCTCACTGATGATTGGTTTGTTGCCACAACGTTTCAACCGTAACATATACTGTTGAAATGCTTGATTGGGACCTGATTGCTGAATAGGTGGTTTGTTTTGGCTTATGAATCTTATCAAGTGAATTCAGTTGTTGAAGTTACGATTGTCTCGCAAGAAATGCTCTATGTACTCAAGCCTTATTTTTACAATGACACAATGACCACTGTTTAAATCCAGAACAACACTGTAAGAGAAATAAGAGCAGAAACTAGTGAATTGAAAAAGAAGTTGCGCTTTAGCTTGAATCAAAGCTAAATTGCTGAATTGGGAACATGTACAATTGAAAGAACAAATAAGATGATCAAGCCAGATGCAAACAGTAAGTCAGTATTAATCTTGGAAAAATAATACACATGGTCAAGAAAATTTTTAAAACTTTGAGAGGGATTAAGAACATCTTCTAGGATGATTCACAAGCGAGGATACAAGGTCCTAGAACTTGTTAGATTATTGGTCAAGGTGAAATCCTAGGTAAAACTAACAAGAAGTGATAGAGGCCATCTTTGGAAGTTTGAACCTTTTCAAACCTACCCTCATTATATGCAAAGGCATACACTCTAGTTCCATACTTTGAGCCAAAAATGCCTAATTTCTTCAAACAGTACCAATCAGAAACCTAAAATCCCTCCCTTACAATAATCCTGCAACAAAGAACCCTAAATTACTTAGTTTTCAGAATAAGAATGTTTATTGTGCAGAAAGAAAAAAGTTTGAGGGAATATATTTCTTTTGGATTACAAGGATGAAAGAGGAAAAATAAATTGAAGAACTAGAGAAAAAGAAGAAGAAGTTGAAAAGGGAACAAGTTTTGTCTTGTCGCCTATCTCTCTTGAAAAATTAAGCTCATAGGGGTGTTTCAACACCTAGTACCCTAATGCCAACTGGTATGGGAGTTGCTAGCCCAAAGTTCTCTAAGAGTGATAGAAAGCCTAAGAAGACAAAACATTGCACTATTCCAATTCTTTGACAATGGAGAGAAAACAAAAAGAGTTCCAATAAAAGGAACTAAGTCGATAAGTTGAATGTGGTAAACTAAAGGAGCCACAACATCCAAGACTTATACAAGGCCAAGTTTAGGGGAGTTTATATTACAAGGAAGGAAAATGATGAAAGATGGAGGCCATTATACAAAAAGGAAGAGGAATCTGAGTAATTTGCTCTAAATTTTCCAATTGTCTACCCACTACTCAAGCTGACATTATAAGTCTAAAAGACCTCTTTGATCTCGGTTATCGAATTTATCTAAGATGAAGGGAGATCAATATGAAAACAAGTTTTCCATGGGACTTTGACTAGTTTTCTAAGGATATCCCCAAAAGATTAACTAATTCGACAAGAAGATGAAAGAAAAGAAGACCTACACACACTCACAGAACAAGATCTATTGACTGAACTGCTTTCATGCAGAATTCATCAGTTTATTTGTACGTAGGTTTAAAAATGTTCCCTGCTTTCTCGCCTGAAAACTAAAGTTTGAAATGATTATGCAATCTTCTTGTCTAAGTAAAAGGGTGGAATAAGAAAAGATTGAGTCAGAGAATGTAAAAATGTCCTTCAAAATAAAGTTCATCCGAGGACAACAAATCTTTCTTTTCTTTGCTTCTGTGGACAGCAAAATTCTTAAGTTTAGGAATTGATGTATAAAACCTATTGAATTTTAGTCCATTTTTCCTTACTTGATTTACAAATGTAATTAAGCTTATTTTTATGCGTAAATATGTACTATTTACCAAATTTATATTTTGTAGAAATGTAAAGGTAAATGAAAATTCCAAAGAAGAATCAAGTGAAAACCGATCAATGGCCTGTGAGGTCGCGACTAAGTCATACTATATCAATAAAAAATCATGCGAATGAAAAGAGAAGTCAACATGGAGATGTAAAAGGGCTTCAAGGAAGAATTCTATGTTGCGACACCATTCTAAGGTCGCGACATCGAAAGAAGACAATTATGGTCAAGAACAAATTCTCGAGGTCAAGGGATAAGTAATTCAAGAAAGACAAAGAACTTCAAAGTCACGACAGAGAATTTAGGTCACAACTAGAAGTGATAACAAGCCCAACAAAAGCTGTTGCGACAATGGAAAACTTGTCTGAGACCAAGACAGAAGGAACTTCAAGGAAGATCAAATTGCGACATCGAATCGAGGTCGCGACACGAAAAGAAGACATTCTTGGTCGCAACAGATAATGGATGTCGTGACCAGGAAGGAATGCTGAATGGACTTGTAAGGTCTCTAACAGAAATTTGAGGTTGTGACAAAAATATAAGTTGGAGACACCAATTGAGGTCGCGACCAGGAATTCATGTCGCGACATAAAACTGAGCTGAACAGTTAAAACATGTTGCGACTAAGTTTGAGCCACTGTGACAAAAACAAGGTAAAAAAGACCACTACTCAGTCGCGACACACTTTTTAAGTCACGACGAATGAAAGAAGATGAATTGAGAAGAAACAGTTGTGACTAAGAAATGAGGTTGCGACAGGATGAGGAGAAATGAGGCCGCGACATGCTTTTGAGGTCGCAACATAAATTTCAGCGAGGAGAAGAAACGATTTGAGAGCAACCTAAATCCCATATCGCGACAAGACAATGAAAAGACAAATAATTTTAGGTCGCAACATGAAAAAGGGAGCTGCGGATCAAGAATTAAGCCGAGCAAGAAATGAGGTCGCAATGATCGAATCGAGGTCGCTACACAAAATGCGTTGGATGTTAAGACAACCGTGTCGCGACATGGAACCGTAGGTCGTGACAGAATTTATTAAAGGGTCGAAAAGCTGCGGGTCGTGAACAAAGATCAATATACTGCAATGTAAATGATGTCGCGACATGGAATTGAGGTCGTGAAAGGAATTGCACTGATTAAAGAAACTACTTGGTCGCAACTTAATGACCACATCGCGACAAGAAAATAAGTAGACCAGCAAAGTTGAGTCGCAACCTGCTTAAAGGCTCAAGACAATTGAAAGGTGTCGCAACCTGAAAAAGAAGCTGCGACCAAGAAGCAAAGAGGCTAACAATTGAAATGATTTTGCGACATCAAATCGAGGTCGCGACAATAAATGTAGTAAAGGCAGAGAGAGTTAGGTCGCGACATGGAATTGAGGTCACGACACCAATTCCTGGAAACAAAAAAAAGGAGGTCACAACCAGAGTTCTCACTGATGATAACTAACATAGTCACGACAAAGAATTCATATCGCGACCACTAATCAAATTGCAACTGAAGAAACAAGTCGCAATAAAAAAACATGAGGTTTTAGCTCAACAATTGCAAGTACAAAGTGAGTTTCGCGATCGGCTTCGAGGTCACGATCGACCCGACAAACTGCACGTGATTTTACGCCGCGATAAGCTTCCTGAATGCGACCTAAAATAGTGAGCTGGACAATTGAATTTAGAGAAATCCACCCGGAGCCTTGAATCGGCCTCCAATTTCTCGAAGGTTATAAATAAGCCGTATTACGCTTTAGTAAAGTAGCTTCCTTTTTCTCAAACCTCATTCGGGAGTGATGAGGAGTGAAGATTCTATCAGATATTTTGTAAATTTTTTTCTTTTTTCTTTCTTTCTTCCTTTTCGAATCGAACCAATAATATGTTAGAATGTAAAAGCCGATTTAATTTTTATTCTCTTTTCACTTACTACCGAGAATCAATGAAGTTCGCATAATTTTTTTGAATTGCTTTCTTCAGGAATTATAATTACAGTGGATGTTCCCTTGAAGTAAACACTCCATTGTAGATTGTGATTTGGTAATTAAGAAGCAATACCACTAGATTGATTTATTGTTAGCTATGCTCTTTTCTACATAAATTAGAGAAAGAATTACCTGGATTGGAATTTATTTGGTCATGTGTTATCAATGGATCTCGTTCTCACTAAGAGTATCGAATACCCTTCCAAAGTATGTAGCCCGGCTCCGATTTTCGTGGAGACCGAGTGACACAGAGATGGAGATTCTTGAGAGTTGGGAACATTCAATAGGTGGGTATGTTAGACTACCATTGAAGACCTATTAAGCTCTGAGAGTTCACTTAGATAAATTCTCAGTTCACTCATAATTGACGTTAGAGGGGAATATTTATCAATTTAAATAATCAGAGATTTCACCTTAATATGTTGAAAGGCTCTTGAACATGTATTAGCTGAGATATAATCAAGGGAATGGAACTATCCACTAGATTTAACGGATGAGTCATCAATCAAGTTGTAGAAATTTTGCAACAACCTTTACTTTGGAAACAAGAAATCTGCAGTCTCAAGAAATGGGTATGAAGTATTAAGAATGAAAAAAACCCAGATCTTGTTAAGATTGTGCAAACCACAAGTAACTGGTTAGACCCTTGTCTTCGAGAGAAGCCAGGACCTCAGTCGTTGAATTATGGAGAAACTAACCGCATTGTGCCAGCATCTCGACGGGGCCCGAATCCAAATACAAAACAGAGTAACAATGCAAGATGGTGCGTAAATTGGTCGTTTACAATACTTCGATAGTGCTCATTTCTCATAGAATTGATTCACTCCAAAGATATTTGTTTTTATTATTTGTTCTATTATCATAAATTCAACTTTCTTTTACTTTTAGATGTATTCTCTAGAACAATTCTTTTTCTAGTTAAGTTGAGAATTGTCACATAGAGATCCAGATAATATAGATTTTGAGTAGTTGGGGTAGTTGATTTTGAGAATCCAAGTCAATCTCTGTGGGAATGATATCTGGACTTACATCCAATTTTTACTACTTGTATGACCTATGCACTTGCAGTGTCATAGACTAAACCTATTTATAATTCCAGAACATGAAATCAGTTTTATTCGATTTTAAGAAAACTCCAAATTCAATTTGACACGGCTACAGTGAAAATCAAGGTTCCCGGGGAGCAGGTGCGCCATGGCTTGGTTTATATCTTCGGCTAACAACTGGCAGAATTACATGTGCCAGCCTCAAGAAAATCTACTCAAGTTCTTCAAACCATATCTAGAAATGATAAATAGGGAGAACCCCTACCCAAGGGGGTATAGGATCCTTGATTTCTCTTTATTCTCTAGAGAATATGACAAATCCACCTTGGAGCATGTTGCTAGATTGATTTTTCAATGTGGGGAGTTGGCTAACTATGAGAATATCTATCATTTCAAGCTTAGACTGTTTCCTAACTCTTTGACAGGGGCATCATTCACTTGGTATACAACATTGCTAAGGAACTCATTCTAAGTTGATGTAGAGGAGGAAAGATGTTCCATTCGCCCTTCGTAATGAGCCCTCGAAGTGCATTGTAGAACTATCTAGAGGACTAAAGAAATGTGAGATCAATGATTTGTTCATCTTCTGGTTCAAGAAGATGAGAAACATATGCAAGATTTATCTTCCAAAGACAGAGTATGTGAAAATGGCCTAAAGAGGTTTTGACATTTAGTTGAGGAAGAAATTCCAAGGTATGGAATTTAGAGATTTTTATGAACTTGCAGATAATGTGACAAAATATGAGGAGCTTCTCAAGGAAGAAAATTATGTGAAACCCTGAAAGAAGAAAAAGGCAAAACAAAGACTCACTTAATAAAGATATACTAAAACTGGAAAATTTTTAGATCTTGATGATGAACGGACTTCAAAGATTGAATTCATCTCACGAAATCAAGAACCCAGATAATTTCACAGAATTCGAACAAAGTAAATTTTTCAAGATTTTCGGCTCTCGTGTCGGGATGGATCTCAAAAACGGATTTTTAGAAAATCCGAAATTGGAAAATATTTAAAGAATGTACATTTAAGATAATCGAATTTGAACCTATCTAAATAAATTGTGCTCGACGTTAAACTGACCGAAATGTACCGAGGACACATGGCGCACGTGGCCACGTGTCCAAAGTATAAAAGGAAGAAAAAAAATCTTCCACTTCATTTTTTCCTACTGCAGCCAGAACGAGAGAGGGAGGAGAGAGAAGCTTTCCCTCCGATCTAGGGAGACCGTGGTCGGACTTCGCCAGTCAAGATCTAAAATTCATCTACTCGACGAGGGCTACGCTTGGGTATAAAAACACTAGATTTCGAGGATTAGTGCAAGTGTTCGGGAAATCAAAGGTTTCTCGGTTTGTGGAGTGTCCAATCTGACTTCCTAGAATTTTTCTACGCTCAAGAGGTAGGGGTTTTCTTATCCAAGCGAATTCTTGTCTAAAGTCCATTCAATGGTTCGATTTTATCGAGGTCGAATGCATAATCGATTGTGTTATACCTGTGTTATTCATAGTGTAGCGTCCAAAGTTATAATCGAAAGTGTGTACCGGTTATTCAAGGCAGTAGTCCTGGGTTAGACTGGTATAGTGGATTGTAAGGTTTATTTTCCTACTTTTATTAATTTCTATCCGTGGGCCATTAAATGGACGGGTTTTGGTTTTGGGGTCGTAAACGACCGTGTGGTACAGTTTCCCACATTGGGACCAAGTTTCGGGTAGTTGGAACGGTTTTCGGACCGTCCTCGGATGAATCTAGGGTTGGTTTGTTTTCAAAATCGTTGTTTTCGAAAATTGTCGTATACCTTGAAAATGTGTTTGAGGTGGGTTTTGTGCCATGTTTATGGCTAATTTGGCGTTCCAAATTGGGATGGGTTGGTTATCGTGAATCGACACTTCCAGACGATTTGGTGAAAAATAAAGACAAACGGGGCAAAGGGAGCCCGGCATGCTACACGCATGTGTACAAAGACGCCATTAACGTGCAACAGTACGCACGCTATAGCTGCGGGCACAGCGTTGACGCTTGCGGCTGGGACACAGGCCATTTCCCGATCTCACTACCCAACTGACGACTATAACTTCTTTGTCCGAACTCCGTTTCACGTGTTCTTGGACTCTATGGAAAGCCTATTGAGTCAAGAATCTATCCATATGCATGTGGAGGGAAATTGGTGTCCTAAAACTTGCTGAAAGTTTGTGTTTGTACCAAGTGTGAATTTTTTATTATGTGCCTAAACTTCTTTGACGACCATCTTGGCTCCAACCGCTGGGTGTTCTCAGACTCCCATGGAGCCCATTGAGTCAAGATGCTTTCCATGTGCCCGTGAAAGGCAGCTAAGGATACGCTTATGCTGAAAATCTATATTCGCACCAAGTGCAGGTTACTGGGTCAGCATTACGTGAATACTGTTTTGATATGACCATCAGATGGCATGTTGTAGCTATTGTATTAGGTATAATTTCATGAGTTAGCCTAAGGAAGGCTATATGACATTTGTTTAGTCATGGATCGATGGATGCTAATATGTTTGATATGATATCTATATATATCAAGTATGTAATATACTAATCCTTATATGCTTGCAATATATGTTTGCATGGAAATCTACATGAAGTAATAACTTAATGAGAATGTTTCATGTAGTGTGCATCATACATGTAACATGAGAATTTAGGTAATAGGCATTGTATATGCATGTGGACATCACCAAAGCGCGGTGCACGGGTATTGGTCACCCATCATTAAATACTCACGAATGGGTAAAGTGGTCTGCACTGGACGACGCCTAATAAATGACTCACCATTTAAAGCATAAAAGGTGAAATATACTAATGTGTGTTATGCGGAGCAAGAAGGGACCGTTAACCCTCAGTGGTGTCGGAACATGGCAAGAGACCCTGTGATCCGAAAAGTTCATGTCATGAAGACACATGACTTTGCTTTTATCACATAGATTCTCGTCAGGTGGATAGAGTCAAGATTGACTTAGGATTTGTTGCCCATTAGCACTTGTATCAGTAATGGAGCCTTGAGGGCTCGATACATGGGTCATTGCATACTGTTGATGGCTGTCACATTTGGTATGGCGTATTATGAGACGAAATGAGTGACTTCGGATATATTACTCAAATGACATATTGAGTAATGGAGTTTGCCAGGGTTTTACATGGGCCATGGTGAGTCGAGTCTCATTCATATGTTGTAGACATTCGTGTAGACATGTGTGTTTACGATGTGTAGTTTTTCTGATCAGGCGACCATTGCATGTGCACTTGGCTTTGCCTCGTGAGATTATCATTGGGCTGATCACCGGCCGTGGGACCACATTTCAAAAAGTGGGTGACGCTTACAAGAGACATCGCTCCTTAGAGGCTGGGATTGAGAAGAAAGCTGGATTATGGCTTTGATATATATTTTGTAAATATATACGGGATGTATTTATCAGAGCACAGCGATGTAATTTAAACTCTACGGACTATAGTTTCACAGTCATGCGCTTATATAAACAGTATGGATAAATGGGCCATACGTACATTTTTACTCGTAGAGATGTGGACTCCTGCGGTGGTCATTGTATAATATCGGGGCCATGTTACCAGCAACAAAGAGGTTTTATTTTAAGAGCTCCCGCATGAGACTCGTCTATTTCGTTAAATCATGTGTCCCGAAAGCAGATAGATGGTGGTGGCCTGCCACTACATCCACAAGTATTCCATGGGTTGACGGGTTGTCAACGGGACCCCTAGGATTTGGGGTGTCACAATAGGAGGAAGAAATCCATGGGAACCTATTGTTAAGAGGTGAACCAGGAGGTGGAAGTGGCAGATCTATCTACTACAAGGACATTCACCTGTCCTCTTTTGGTAGAAAAGGTACTTGATTTGTGAAGAAACATAAATCATTGCAATAATGCATCCAAAGATACTTTAAGGTAGTGAAGATAGAGAAAATATTCGATTCCCTGGTGAAAGAAAAATTCATTACCTTCCCTAAAGACCATCGAATCCCCATCAAGGATGAACTAAGGGGAAAGACTTACTATAAGTACCACAATTCATGGAACCATACTACTAATGCATTTTGAGTTTCAAAAATGTCAAACAGGACAGGATCAACAAAGGGATACTCAAGTTCCTTGAAACAAAAGAGGTTATGGGAATTAACAAGGAACCTTTCCCACCAGTGGCCTCAATCAACACTTTTAGGGTCGACCTAAGAGCATTGATATAATCCAAGAAGGTGAGAAAACTCTCTACAAAAAAGTTATGAGTCCCTAAATGTTGTTTGGTCCGTGTTGATAAGTTGAAAAATGAGTGGTCAACGGTTTGTACAAATCCTTCATCAGGGAGAAATTCAGTGAAGGGGATATAGCAGGAAACAGAGCAGCATAATCTATTCATTAAGGAAAGGGGACTTTCCCCAAAAGGCAAGATGAACTCCACAAGAGATAGGTTCATTCCTCTTAGAGAAAGGTTAAAGAAAGGCCCATCCCTCCACCGAGTAGGTTCACTACTCCAAGGGAGAATGATGCAGGTAGGTTCAGAGAATGTTCCTCAAGAAACATAGCCTTTTCCCCAAGGGGTAAGTTCACTCCTCCAAATGACAAAGTTGTAGGGAAAGTTACTATTCCAAGGAAGAAGACAAACAAACCTATTTTTCCAAGGGAGAGCTATGACATATTTCAAGAGTGTGGATTTGGGATAGGAGTTGTTCTCTATAAAAAGGTTTTCGCTAGATGATAGAATTGGCAATGGAAGGACATGTTCCTCCAGTTAGACCTGTTTTTCCAGGAGGTGGACCCAGTTCTCCAAGGTACAAAATGATGTCTCCCATGGACAAATTTACTTCTTCAAAAGATATGATGGGAAACAAACCTGTTTTTTCAAGGGAAAGGGTTGCAGAGATGGAAAGACCTATGAGGTGTATCATTCCTCCTAGGGTTTCTCTTGGTCAAAGGTGGCATGTGGTATAACACAAAAATTTCCCCAAAGGCTTTCTATAACTCAGAAGATGAGGATGTAGAGGCAAAGAGCAACTGATAAAAGGTAGCTCATTGTTGTACCTAATAAAACACTCTTGGAAAAGGCCATGAAATTAGAGAAAGTGAAGGAAGGAATGGTTCCTAGCTTGAAAAAAACAAAGTTTGGGCGGAAAGATACTGAGGATATGGAGTCAATGAGTAAGGTAGACGGCGAATGGACTCGTGGGCCTTATTAATAGGTGAAATCCCTATTTCTTTAAATTGTTCCACTGTTTCCTTAACATTGCCAACTATCTTCAAGTCAAAAAAGACAGAGAAAGACCTAGTGAAGGTAAAAGGGAAGCACCCTGCGACAGAGGAAGATGAGGGCCTTTGTGGGGTCACCATAGGATCCGTTGAAGAATGCAGACCCTAGAAGGTGATACTTGAGAAACCCTTAGTGGAAATGACGAGGCACATAAAGCCTTTGTACATAAGAGCTCATCTCAATGGCAGACCAGTATCCAAGGTACTGATAGATAATGGATCAACATTAAATGTAATGCCATTAAGGATGCTGAGAGCTCCATGAAGGAGCATTAGTGATCTTATAGAAACAAAGGTGGTTGAGTTTTCTTTTATTGAAGAAGTATCCAAAACCCTAGGGATACTACCTATATATATCACCATTGGCAGCAAAACTGCATTATCTGCTTTCTTTGTGATATACTCTACTGCAAATTACAACATTTTGCTAGGGAGGGATTGGATTTATGCCAACTGGTGTGTGTTGTCTTCTCTTTACCAATTTTTACTATTTTAGAAGGGTAATGAAGTGGAGTTCGTGCGGGAAGATAAGCAGCCCTTCATGGCGGCTACAGGCTCTGTGGAAGCCATGTATTATGATTAGGAATTCGGTCCGATCAAGTTCACTAGCAGAAGGAAGGATGAGGTCCCAAGGAAAGCATACATGGACTGAAAGGGCTTTGTGGAAATCCAAAAGGAGGCAGTCAAACTCCTAAAGGTGACTATAATCGTGCCTTATAGGCCGACGAGTGGTCCAATCATCGAGGAAATCGATGATGATTGATTACTCTCAAATGGAAAATGCAGTAGTTGTAATTGCCATATTCAAAATGAAAATGTAGTAGACTGTGGAAAGGATTGAAGAAGAGCACCTCCAAGACCCTTGTGGGAATGAGATGATTTTTAAAGGGGATAATATAAAGAAGATGAAGAAATACAAATGGGGGATTTGGAGCAAGCCCCTCCTAAATTTGAAGACACATAGCCTCAAGTACATGACCCTATGGAGGAAGTGAACCTCGGCGTTATGGAGGAGCCGAGGATTACTTATATTAGTTCCTTGCTGCCTTCCGACTTAAAGGAAGGGATTATTGCAATACTACAGTAGTTCAAAGACTGCTTTGCTTGAAATTAGGACGAGACGCTAGGGTTGGACAGAAGCTTGGTGGAACACCGCTTGTCTATCAAGTCGGAGTTCCACCCTTTTCAACAACCACCCAGGTGAAAGAGAAGATTGAGAATCTTTTGAAGGCCAAATTCTTAGGACCTATGAGGTATGTGTAGTGGTTGGAAAATATTGTCCATGTGATGAAGGAGAATGGGAAACTTAGAGTTTGTGTAGACTTTAGGGATTTAAATGTTGTCACTCCTAAATACATGTATGTAATGCCTATTGCTAACATGTTAGTTGACTCCATTGCAAATAATAAATTATTGTTTTTCATGGACGATTTCTTTGAGTATAACCAAATCCTAATAGTTGTTGATGATATATCTAAGACTGCCTTCAAATGTCTTGATTCCTTAGGAACGTTTGAATGGCTGTTCATTCCCTTTGGTTTGAAGAATGATGGTGCAACTTACCAAAGGGTTATGAATGCCATCTTTCATGATATGTTAGGCCACCACATGGAGATTTATATCGATGACATTGTGGTTAAATCTAAGAAGGTCGCCGAACATGTGAATCATTTAAGGAAAAGTTTTGAAAGAATGAGACTCCATCAACCAAAACTCAATCCACTCAAATGTGCTTTTGGAGTTCAAGCTGGAATTTTTTTAGGGTTTCTGGTTCATCAAAGAGGAGTGGAAGTGGGTCAAAACAAAGATAAGGCCATCATTTTAGCCAAGGCTCCTCAAAATAAGAAAGAACTTCAAAAGTTCTTAGGTCAGGTGAACTATTTAAGAAGGTTCATCTATAATCTGCCAGGGATGTGACGCCCCTTACCCGACCCGACCCGACCCGCTTGGGCGGATCCGAACCGAGTCCGGGATGCCACTAAAATCACTCAAAATCACTCAAAATCATATCTTTGCGGAAGCGATTACAAATTGGGCAAGCCCATAAACATTTACATTTAACAAAATCCATTTTACAATGTAGGCATCTTGGGTTTCCTTTCAAAATGATTTACAAAATAGATGTTCAAAGATTCAAATTGTTTATACAAAATAATCATCAAAAAGAACACATGAAATGAGGGTGCAGCAATATGCCCAGCATACCCGAGATTTCTTTCTTTATGACTCGACGCCTCCGATCTCGGTCCGCTATCGATCACTATCTATCACTCGGCACCACGCATTGGTAAAATATCACGCCATACCACGCTAGTGGCTCACACAAATCCATTCTCGCCCATTTAAATCATTCATATGCACTTAATAATTCGTAACTTTCAATCATTTGGATGATCAATATAAATATATTACATATACTTTGTTATATATATAAGAATAAATTATAGTTCATTGATCATCCTATAAATACGCTTTCATAATCATTATTTCACAATCTCAAATCAATTCAAATTTGCTCACAAATTCAATTTAATTCTTACATTCAATTCAATTATGAAAATCAATTCGCTTCAAAATAAATTCAAGATGCCAATCAATCTCGGCTCGCCAATCACTTCGCTTATGCTAATCAATCTGCTTATGCCAATCAATTCCTGCTCACACTTCAATATGCCAATCAATTCGCTTATGTCTCTTAACGAATTTAACCTATGTCTTCGGAGCATATTGTGATATCGAGTCACCGCGCACGGTCCTCCAAGGCAGTCAGACAAATGGTTTGAGGCACAAGACGGCCCCTCCGGGGCTGCCGATCGTTATAAACAATCAAATAGTGAACACTACCGATACGGCTCATGGGGTCAGCTGGACGGAGCGACACATCAATAGTTCGGCAAGATCGTTTATTCAATCTCTATCAGACAATTAATCCATCCTTAATGCTAATAACCGCGAACATTCTATTAAGGGCGCCCAAATCCTTTATAGCAAAAATATAAGACAATATATCATTAGATAAACAAGCTTATTTTCAATAATCATGCAATTTTTATATGCAAACATTTCACAATCACTTTCTTCTCAAATCAATTAAATCAATTCAATATGCTTTAGAACAAACATGCAAAAACTCAAACGAGGAATAGGAGTTGGTAGAATAAACCAAAAATATTTGCACTTGATTCCAACTTTAACCAATCACAGCTTGTCTTTTCCCTCCCTCTCTTCTCACCCCATTCTAAAACCAAAGAATATTATTCATGCGTACTAGTAGTTTTGGTTAGGATTGATTGAGCTTGTTATGAGTTCCAATTTACATTCTATATAGATGGATTCTCGACTCAAACGGGCTTTCCATAGAGTGCAAGAACATTCGAATCTGAGTTCGGACGTGAGGAGTTAGGACCTCCTGGGTTGAGGTCATAATACGTCAAATCCCGAACGGACGAGCAGACCCTGAACTGACGAGCTCGTCTACCACCTCGGTCAAACATCTTCTATACTCCTCCGAATATTAATGATTCTGACTCCAAACGGGTCGACATAGAGTCCGCACCCAAATCTGAAAGTTCAAACGAAGGAGATAAGGACCTCCGTCGAGGTCACATGCGAAGCCTAACTTGACGAGCTGACCGAATCGATGAGCTGCACCGGGCGGACGAGCTCCAAGAAACACCCGGTCCTACATCTAACATCTCAGGCATATGAATGTATTCTCGATCGGCGGGCTTTCCATGTAGTCCAAGAACACCTAAATCGTGAGTTCAAACGAAGGAGATATGACCTTCCGAAGTCGAGGTCATGCGAAGTCAACTTCGAATGAGCCGACTCGAACCGACAAGCACCGCTTAACGAGCACCGCTGACGAAAGCACCGCTGACGAGCAATCGTTGGACGGTTCACTATTTGACGAATTAATCGCTTGACGGCACCACCGCTTTGACGACACCGCTTTGATCACCACCGCTGATCTAATAATCGCTCGACGCACCATCGGCTTGACGAATTTCGGGCTTGACGAATTCTGCTTGACGCACCAATCGCTTGACGACCACCGCTTGACGCATAATCGCTTGATCGCACCACTTTTGACTAATAATCGCTTTGACTACCATCGCTTGACGAATTTCGCTTGACGACTCGGTTTGACGCACCACCTAACGCATTTGACTGCTCAGTAAAAAGACCATAACTCTGTCTACGTAAGTCCGAATTAAGAAATTCAAAGCCTAACATCATAAATCGATGTGGCTACAATTTACTAGAAGGACACACTACCAAATCCCCTTCACTTCGTACCCAAAAAATAGCTCTAAGGTTCGGCTATTGCGACTACCACACAATGTGGCAGCTCATGGTTTAAAATGAACCAAACTTTCCGCTAAGGCGATAACTACCCAACAATCCTTAGAAGTTAAGATCATGGAGAAGACCTACTCTCATGAAGTTTGTCGAAGTCCCCAGTCTCGGCCTCACTTGTAGCCTTGGTCACTAGGAAGGATTCTCTCGTGCTTCTCACGGAGACCTATGAATCCGATCAAGGAAAACTAGAGGGTGGAGCCTCTCTCTAACTTTCCCTTTCTCTATTTTTCTTTCTATGGATCACTCTTAATCATTTTTTAAAAGGAGGAAGCTTCCTCCCTCTCTTTCCTACATGCCACAAGTGTCATTTCCGATTTTTTTTTTTCCTTTTACTCATTTATTTCCTAATATCACTTTAGACATATAAACTTATTTACACCGACCTTTCGGGGCCCCCATTTTACAATTTCTATATTTTCTTTTCACTAGGGGTTCATTTCTGATTCAACAATCATCTAATATATATAAAAAATTTCCAGAACACCCAAGTTGGTCTAATTATGACTTAATATATAATAATTTTTATTATAAAAATTTTAGGGTATTTTTGGGGTGTTACAAGGGAAGACTAAGGTATTCTATGACCTAATCAAGCTGAAAGAAGTGGAAGAGTTTAAATGGGAGAAACAATACCAGGAAGCTTTTGATGGAATTAAAGGCTACATTTCTCAGCCCCCCGTTTTAATGCCACTTAGGCCACCACCAAACTCTATCTATCACCGAAAATAGTCTATGATTTCTAGCACAAAATAATGTCAAGGCCAGGAGCAAAGTTGTTTACTATTTGAGTAGGTCCAAATTCAAAGAGGAAACAAGGTATACACCCAATGAAGTCGTTCGACCTATACTTTGCATGTATGAAATTGAGACATTACTTGATCAAGTCTCAAGTGTATGTGGTATCCCAAATCGACTTGATCAAATACATGCTAAGCCGACCCTTAATCACTGGACGAATCGGGAAATGGTCCTTTACTTTGTCAGAGTTCACCTTAGTCTATTTTCCACATAAATCAACAGGCAGCTGAAGTAATCTTCGCTGATCATCCTTCATTAGAAATAAAAAAAGAAAATGATGTGGAATTAGAGATATATGAAGTAGAAAGGCGGCCTTGGGTTCTTAAGTTTGATGGCTCTAGCACAGAGAATTCCGCTAGAGCTGGGATAGTAATCATCTCACAAAAAAGGACAAAGACTACTCTATCTTTTAACTTGGCCTTCAAGTGTTCCAATAATCAAGCTGAATATGAGGCTTTAGTGATCGATTTGGAGATTTTGATGGAACTTAGAGCACAAGAGGTATATATCATTGGGGATTCCTAATTAGTGCTTCTTGCAGAATCAATGTGGAATATAAATGTAATAACTTACCGCTTAGCTCCTCTTATTATAATCATTTGGTACCAATTGTTAGATTCTTTCCACTCCATGGATTTTGAACACTTGCTAGAGTCTAATCGGGGAAGGTATGAGCTAGCATAAGTAGTCTCAAGTGTAAAGATGATTTACAATCAATTTATAAGCCTACGATACAAGAAGAATCACCTCAGTCATAAAAGTAACAGAATAAGTTCTTTCCAGATAAACGTCGCAGAGGTTCAGGGAATTATGACTCAAAGAGCATTAAATAAGATTTACATATAAATCCACAGGTGAACAAAAAAATGTTCCAAATATACTCAACAAAGTTTGTCTGATTTTAAATAAAAAACTAAATATAAAATAAATAAAACAGAGTAATCCTTTTAATGAGTTAATAGTTTATAAAATACATAATTACCACTGAGATATAGGTGAAAATCAATGGACAAAGGTAACATGACTATAAAGCATTAGGCAAATTGAAGAAAATAAAGGTGTGAACCAGGTAAGGAAAAAGTGGTTCAAGGACCTAAATGCAAATTATGAAAAATCAAGAAAAGGATTTATCACAACATGTCTAAAATGAGTGGATTTAAGGCAATCGTATCTCATTTTTAAGAGAACTATAGAGGTGATATAAGTGAAAGGTGCTGTTTAGGGTGCAAGAGAAAAGAGCCACCCATGGAAAAAAGTAACTACTAAACTAGAAAAGATCTGCTCATGCAATTGTAGTCATAAAACCTGGTTTGATAGTTCATCCTAAATATGGGTTTCTTGTTGGTACTGATTTTCAGGGTTTTGATAGACTTCATCCTAACCCAAACATTTTTATATAAGGTGGGTAAACCCCAAATGTACAAGAAGTCACGGAATCCTCCCTTCGAGGTTGGATCACGCTAATTGTGGCAAAGGTCAAGCAACCCTAGCAATTGTGTATTTGGTATGAGTATGGGTTATGACCCATTAGAATTGTTTTTGGAGAAAATCATGAAAGATTTTGAAGAAAGATATGTATTGAAAAGATGATTTTGTTAAGAACGAGTTTGAAGCAAGGTGAATATGAAATGGTTTTGAGGTGTGTATGGAGTAAAGAGATGAATTGGGTATCAAAAATATGGAAAAAGGGAGAAATATTATTCTGGACATTTTCTGAAACATGTACCGCACACTGAATGTGTACCTAAGACACCCTTCAGATCTTAATGCACGGTGATACTAGGGGTGTACCTAAGACACCCCGTTCGCTTTCCCAATTTCAAATCCGCAGATTTTCGGGCTATAATTTCGTTTCTATCCGGGATTTGAGGATTCAAGGGAAGATTAAAATAGACTTCAAGAAAATCGAAACATAAAGTAGAAATAGACATTGTCACCTTCCTGACTCTAAGTGGCCCAAAAATCACTTCAAGTGGGGCCATGTGCAAGCCAAATTCTGGTTTCAGTTTTGATCAGCGCAGTCCGCGCCTCGATTTAATTTGAGTTTCTGTCTGAATTGGGTGATTCCAGTTGAAATAGAACCCTTAGCACCTTTATATTTAAATGAGTACAAAGACTCAGTGTCAAAAATGAAGTTAATACCCCGGAAAAATGAGCATTGCCAAATCCGTCCTTAGTATAATCTAGAATTGACTGCTGGCATTAAAATGCCATAATTGCTTTGACATCCACCTGGAATAATTTAATTTCTAATTAAAATAGATTCATTGAGAGACAAGAATACGTGAATGAGTATTTATGAATGAGTATTTATGAATGAGTATACATGAATGAGTATACGTGAATGAATATGTGAATGAGTATTTATGAATGAGTATACATGAATAAGTATTTATGAATGAGTATACATGAATGAGTATACGTGAACGAATATGTGAATGAGTATTTATGAATGAGTATGCACAACAGTATACGTGAATAGTTGAAATATGTATTACAATGAGACGTGGAATGAATATGTGAATAAGTATATGAAATGAGCACAGAATGGAGTATGTGAATGAATATGAATGAGCATATGAAATGAGTACGTGAATGAGTTATAAATAAGTACATATATTGGTACACTTTTGAAAAGATAATACGAAAATGATTGTGGAATTGATGTCACGCCCCAATCCCTTGCCCGAATTCGACATGAACTGGAACCTGCCGGGAAAAGTAAACCATATAATCGGGACTCTTTATTTATTTATTTATTTTTTATTACAAACAATATTTTTTAGAGCTTAACTTATACGTATACAATAGCAATTCAGAACAAATCAAATCATATCAATTTCATACAAGTTCAAATCAGACTAATACCAATACATATTAGACTCTTTATCACTATCACGACCGAAGCCCTTAATCAACTCCCCTTTAGAAATTACATTTCGTGATCCTGATGCCCTAAATCCTTTTAAGCTGCTTTATTAATTTTCATTTTCAAAAGTGTCGATCCGAATCCTACTTCTGACTCTATTGGCGATCCAAGCCGGAGCCCTCGGTTTACTCCGACGCCTAATCAAAACATTTATTTCGCCTTATTAAAATTTTCTTTTTCAAAGTGTCACGCATCCGAACTCGACTACACCCGGCTATTGATCCAGTTAGAGCCCGATGCATTCGACGGTTAATCAAAACATTTATTTCTGTCTTATTAATTTTTCTTTCAAAAGTGTCGCGAATTCGAATCCCCGACTAATCTTATTGGTTAATCCAAGTTAGAGTCTTGGCGATCTCGACATTTTCAATTATCTTTCCAAAACATTTGTTTACGTTATTCCATTTGGGGATTCTTTAATTACGCAAAGCACTTCTTTCGGGCAATCCCATAAACACTTATAATTTCAAAAGACCCAACATTTACATTCAACAAAATGCATTTACAAAATGATGCCTTTTACTATGTCCGCGGTAATGTAAAAAGATACTTTTAAACAATACAATTTTGTAATGTCATTTTCTTATCGCTTGTGGGATTTCACATATACTTCATAGAAGCTCTATTATCTTACGACAGATTCACTGGGGAATCCCGACCGCTTGTCATTCAAAGAGGCAAGGTGATTTCACACTGATTATTACCGCCTTCACATATACTATAGAACGACATTCACGCATGTATTCACTGGGGAATCTCGCTCGTTGTCATTCAAGAAGTAGCCGTGATTTCAGATTCAATTATTACCGCTCACATATGGCTATGGTTTACATTCACGATGATTCACTATTAAACTTATCCGCTTGGCTATTCAATAGCAATGTGATTTCTATTTGTCAATATGATCCACTTTAACTATAGAATTGATATCATGACGCATTCAAATAGTTTTAATCCGTCTGCTTGTCATTCAAGAGCAATGTGATTTCCTCGCGATTAACAATATGATTCACTTTAACTATAGAATTGACATTCATGACAGATTCAATTGCTGAATCCTGTATGTTTGGTCATCTCAAAGAGCAATGTGATTTTCAAAAGATTTAACAATATGATTCACTTTAACTATGGGATTTATTATCCGCTTATTATCTGGGCCATCGAACTCGCTCGCTTGTCATTCAAGAGGGCAATGTGATTTCGCTTAACAATTACGTTGCCTTCATGACTAATTCGCCTGGTGAATCCACATGTTGGTAATTCAATATCACATTTCAAATCATTGCTTTTATGTAGTATTTCAATTTGTAGTGCAAATACACTTATTGCTACTGAGTATGTATGACAAACAATTCGAATAACAATCATTCAAATCAATATATATATGCTTATATATATATATATATATTTCACAATTAGCATTCATAACCGATCATAATCACATTTCAATTCCAATATCACTTTCGTATTATCTTTTCAAAGATATACTCAATCTATGTACACATTTCATATACTCATTTACGTATACTCGCTTATGTACTGCTCACGTATACTCATTTATGTATACTCATTCATGTATTTCTCCTCATTCATAAATTCATTTACGATACTTATTCACGTGATACTCATTCATACACTATTCATACATATTCATTCATAAATTCATTTACGTGAGTACTTATTCACGTATACTCATTCATACACTTCATTCACATATTCATTCATGTATACTCATTCATATACTGTTATCATTTGTTATCATTTTCTGGTTATATGTGATAATAATCATATATATACTTAACCATTATGGGTTCATGACATATTGCTATCTATGTTTCAAATCGCTATTTTCATTTTCCATATTCTTTTTCATGTTTCATGAACACATCTATATATTTTTCTATATTTTCTACATTTTCTTTGTTTCAAGCCTATTACATGGAACTTCATATTCTTTGTGAAGTATGGTGGATGTGGAATCACACCTCATTCATATACTTAATCCTCTCTATGTATCCTGTTTTATTGTAAGTGGAATCAATCCAATTGGATCATCCAAACTAAAGTTATGGCATTTTCATGCCAACTAGTCGGTTTACCGATTACCCTCGGGACTGTTGGTATTACTCATTTTTCCGGGGTCCTAACTTCATATTTTGACATTAGGTCCTTGTAATAATTTAAATCTAAGGTGCTAAGGGTTCTATTCCAACTGAATCACCTAATTCGAGCAATCGAACTCGTTACGTCCAAAAATAACCCGGACTTCTCTATGTTCAACACTGAAACCAGAATTGGCTTCGGTACATGGTCCCACCCCTGAGTGATTTGGGCCACGAGTCATAATTTTACGATGTCTATTTCATATGAATGGTTATCCTTGAAGTCTATTTTACCTGGCCACTTGAATCGCTCCAAATCGGATAAGAAATGAGAGTTATGGCCAAAATACAAAACTGGTCGAATAGGAAAACCGTAATGTGTTGTACTGGTACAAGCCTAAGTTGCACTGTACAACTTGCCAAAAATGACCAGACTGTACCGGTACAGCTCAAGTTTGCATTGGTACTAACCCTCGAAAAATGCCCACGGGTACTTTCTCCCATTTTTCCATACTTTTGAACCCCAATCAACTCTATACTCATTAAACACTTCAAGATCACTAAATTCATCTTATGATCTCTTTTTCAATTAATTTTATCATTCAATTACACCCCTCTTACGGAACTCTGGCTTGGAACTCAAACATGCTTTCTATTCATCTCTTATACAAGGCTAGGTTTTAACAACCTACATTCTAAGAAACTTTGGTTAGGATGACATCCTAACAAACCCTAGATTTAGAGACAAGATTAACCATATCAAGCCTTAAATTCCATGATCCATACAAAATCCATACTCAAAGTAGTTTCCATACCTTGTCAGTTTGACTCCTTCCCTCTTCCTCTCTCCTCTTCCTCTTTCTTCTTCTCTTTCTTTGCTCTTCTCTCTCTCACTGCCATCCCCAAATGAGACCACCTGGGTCTTTAAATCCCATATTTGCTAAGGCCATGTTCTGTCAAGTAAAAATCCATTTTTGCTTTAAGTTTCCATAATTGATCTTGCAGTCCCCACCCTTCCCTTTGAAACCATCCAGCATAATCTGCTTAACCCCTCATCTTTCCTCTTTTATGACTTTCATATCTTTTAATAAATTACAAGATTACCCTTATCTGAAACTTTCCTGTCCTCATTTTATTTTCCGAAAATTATATTTAACTTTAATATACCCTAAACAAGTCCGAAAACTGCTAGGGTATATTTCTGATGTTACAATTCTCCCCTCCTTATAAGAATTTTGTCCTCGAAATTCATACTATGCACTTTGTCTGTTCTATGTAAAGTCCTTTCTTTTCATATATTTTACATATAACCTTTCTTATACTTTCTTTTCATTTTGCTCGGCTGGAGCGTGACTCTCACTTCTAAATGATTCTAAGGATTAAAGTTGGTAACCGTTTTCAAGGTTAACACTTTCAATAACTTCTTCAACTGGATTCTGAAGACAATCCATCTATACAAATACCAGGACATCCACATCAGGGGCCAACACTTTTCTATACATATGTCTTTCTATCTTTGCTATCTTATATCTAGAATCACAACATAGCTTCTTTCCGTAAACGCCTAAACCTAGGCTCCTACACACTAACTAGTCACGCCCCGATCCCTGGGCCCTCACCCGACATGAGTCCGAACCTAAGCCAGGTGCGAACCATATATCGACTTGGTCATTTTTTATTTTTTTTATTACAAACAATATTTTTTAGAGCTTAACTTATACGTATACAATAGCAATTTAGAACAAATCAAATCATATCAATTTCATGCAGGTTCAAATCAGACTAATACCAATACATATTAGACTCTTTATCACTATCACGACCAAGCTCCTTAATCACTCCTTTAGAAATTACATTTCGTGGATCTGGGATGCCCGTTAAACTTAGTTTTCGTTTTATTAATTTTTATTTTCAAAAGTGTCGTGACCCGAATCTTCTACTTGACCCGATTGGCGAGTGATCCATGTTGGAGCCCTACATTCCGACGCTTTCAATCAAAAACATTTATTTTTGTCTTATTAAAATTTTCTTTTCAAAAGTGTCGCGACCCATCCTGATCATGATCTGCATGGCTGATCCAAGCTAGAGCCTCGATTTCATCTTGTATCGTTTTCAATCAAAACATTTATTTCATCTTTTATTAAATTTTTCTTTTTTCAAAAGTGTCACACCCGACTTCGACTTCGACCTGGCCATGATCTGCCAGAGCCCTATTGATTCCCGACATTTTCAAATTATCTTTCCAAAACATTTTGTTTATGTTATTCCATTTAGACTTTTTAATTACGCCGAAGCACTTTTCGGGCAATCCCATAAACACTTATAATTAAAAGACCCTTAACATTTACATTCAACAAAATGCATTACAAAATGGATGCCTTTACTATGTCCGTAATGTAAAAGGACATACTTAAACAATACAATTTTTAATGTCATTTTTCGCTTATCGCTGTGATTTCACATATAGTTAGAAGTCGACATTCACTGGCGCATTCACTGGGAATCTACTCGTTTGTCATTCAGTAGCAAGCAGATTCACACTGACATTACCGTCAATATATGGCTATAGAAATGACATTCACGATGCATTCACTGAGAATCCCGCTTCTCGCTTCACATTCAAGAGCAAATGTACTTTCGCATTCAATTATTACCGTCTCACATAATATAGTTCGATATCCGTTTAATGCATTCACTGGGAATCCTGGCCTTCGCTTTGTCATTCAAAGAGCAATGTGATTTCGCATTTAACAATATGATCCACTTTAACTATGTAATTGACATTCATGACAGATTCGCTTGTCAATCCCGTCCCTGCTTGTCATCCAAGAGCAATGTGATTTCGTGATTAACAATATGATTCACTTTAACTATAGAATTGACATTCATGATGCATTCAGCCATTAACTCGCCCGTTTGTCATTCAAAGAGAATGCGGATTTCGCATTTAACAATATGATTCATTTAACTATAGACCGATATCTGCGATGTGATTCAGCTTATTAATCCGTCGCTTGTCATTCAAGAGCAATGTGATTTCGCTTAACACCACGTGCTGCCTTCATGACGAATTCGGTTGGTGAATCCCGCCATGTTGGTAATTCAATATCACATTTCAAATCGCTTTGCTTTATGCAAGAATTTCACTCAGAGGCAAATACACCGCATACATGAGTGCGTATACGCATAATTCAATAACAATCATTCAAATCGTTACTATATATATATATATTTGCCAATTAGCATTCATAACCGATCATAATCACATTTCAATTCCAATATCACTTTAGACATTCTTTTCAAAGATATACTCAATCTATGTACATTTCATATACTATTTACATTTATACTGCTTATACCGTCACGTATACTCATTTATGTATATCTCATCATGTATTCTCATTCATAAATTCATTTACGTATATTTATTCACGTATACTCATTCATACACTCATTCACATATTCATCTATAAATCTATTTACGTATACTTATTCACGTATACTCATTCATACACTCATTCACACTTATCGCGCATACTCATTCATGTATACTCCTATCATTTGTTATCATTTTCTGGTTATATGTGATAATAATCATATATCACTTAACCACATTATGTGTTCATGACATATTGCCATTCATGTTTCAAATCGTTTTCATTTTCATTTTCCATATCTTTTTCATGTTTCATGAACACATCTATACATTTTTCATTTTCTACATTTTCCTTGTTTCAAGCTCATTACATGGAATCATATTCTTAGAAGTATGGTGGATGTGGAATCACACCTCATTCATATATTCTTAATCCTCTATGTATCTACTTTACTTAGGAAGTGGAATCAATCCAATTGGATCATCCAAACTAAAGTTATGGCATTTTCATGCCAACTAGTCGGTTTACCGAGACAATCTCGGGACCGTTGGTATTACTCATTTTCCGGGGTCCTAACTTCATATTTTGACATTAGGGTCCTTGTAATAATTTAAATCTAAGTTAAGGGTTCTATTCCAACTGAATCACCCAATTCGGAGCACCGAACCCAAGTTACGTCCGAAACAACCCGGACTTCTATGTTCAACACTGAAACCAGAATTTGGTTTACATGTCCCCACTGGAGGATTTTAAATAATTTAGACATAATTTTACGATGTCTATTTCTATATGAATGGTTATCCTTGAAGTCTATTTTAATTGGCCACTTGAATCACTCAAATCGGATAAGAAATGAGAAAGTTATGGCCAAAATACAAAAACTGGTCAGAATAGGAAACCGTAACGTTGTACTGAGACAAGCTCAAGTCAGACTCTGCATAACTTGGCCAAAAATGACCAGACCGAAATTGTACCGGTACAAGCCTGCTGTACCACGTACTAATCCTCTAAAATGCCCAGAATGGGTACTTTCTCCCATTTTTCCATACTTTAAACCCCAACCAATCCTTATACCTAATAAACACTTCAAGATCACTTCAAATTCATCTTATGATCTCTTTCTACTCAATTTATCATTCAATACAATTCCTTATGAACTCTATTAAACTCAAACATGCTTTCTATCTTATCTCTTATACAAGGCCTAGGGTTTTACTCAACCCTACATTCAAGAAATTTTGGTTAGGATGACATCCTAACAAACCCTAGATTTAGAGACAAGATATTAACCATATCAAGCCTTAAATTCCATGTGATCCATACAAAATCCATACTCAAAGTAGTTTCCATACCTTGTTGGCTTGATCTCCTTCCTTCCTCTTCCTCTTCCTCTTCTTCTTCTCTCTTTCTTTTTGCTCTTCTCTCTCTCACGGTTTTTGGTCCCCAAAATGAGACCAAATTGGGTCTTTAAATCCCATATATTTGCTAAGGCCATACTCACAAGTAAAAATCCATTTTTGCTTTAAGTTTCCATAATTGCATCTTGGTCCCCAAATTCTTTCCCTTTTTGAAAAATCAACTTATGCATATTCTAGTTTAACCCCTCATCTTTCCTCTTTTATGACTTTTCATATCCTTTTAATAAATTACAAGATTACCCTTGTATCTTGTAAACTTTCCTGTCCTCATTTTATTTTCCCGAAATTCATATTTAACTTTTAATATACCCTAAACAAGTCAGCGCTGGGGTATATTTTAGGGATATTCCCTATTCTCCTCCACCCATAAAATTCGTCTGAAATTCATACTATCTACTTTAATACATTCTATGTAAAGTCCTTTTCATATATTTTACATATGACCTTTCTTATACTTTCTTTTCATTTAGCTCGGCTGGAGCGTGACTCTCACTTCTAAATGATTCCTAAGTTAGAAGTTGGTAACCACTTCTTTGGGGTTAACACTTTCCAGCCTTCTTCAAGCTGGATTAGGAAGACAATCCATCTATACAATCTGCAGGACATCCACATCGAGGGCCCGACCTTTTCTATACATATGTCTTTCTATCTTTGCTATCTTATACTCTATCTAGAATCGCCTAACATAGGCTTTTCGAGCTTGGCTTAGGCTCGTATACTGGCTTGTCACGCCCCGGAGTCCAGTCCATTGATTAGAATCCAGTGATTTGAGTGCGAAACCATATCTTTGGGACTCTTTATTTATTTATTTATTTTTATTACAAACGATATTTTTTTAGGCTTAACTTATCTCATTATGTGGCAATTCCAGAACAAAATCAAGTCATATCAATTTCATACAAGTTCAAATCAAGACTAATACCAATACATATTAGACTCTTTATCTATCTGATGAAACGCTAATCAACACTTTGGGTTACGTTTACCGTGATGCGGGATCTTTCGTTAAATCCTTTTAGTTTCGTTTCATTAATTTTTATTTTTCAAAAGTGTCGTGACCCGAATCCCCGACTTGACCCAGATTGGCGTGGATCCAAGTGAAGCCGGTTCTTTAAGTGTTTTTCAATCAAAACATTTATTTCGTCTTATTAAAATTTTCTTTTAAGTAAATGCGACCGAATCCACGACTTGGCGGTTGGCGGATGTCGACTAGAGCCCGATTTACTCCGGCCGTTTTCAGTCAAAACATTTGTTTCCGTCTTATTAAATTTTTTCTTTCAAAAAGTGTCGCGACCGAATCTCGGAAGGCTTGGCCGGTTGGCGGATCAGCTAGAGCGGTTTACTCAGGCATTTTCAATTATCTTTCAAAACATTTGTTTATATTTATTCCATTTAGACTTTTTAATTACAGCAGCACTTCTTTTAATTCAATCCATAAACCCTTATGTTTCAAAGACCCTTAACGTTTACGTTAACAAGTCATTTACAAAATGATGCCTTTTACTATGTCAGTGTAATGTAAAAAAGACCTTCAGTAATACAATTTTTAATGTCATTTTTAAACATCGGTTTGTGATTTCACATATAGGCTATAGAAATCGACATTCACGGCAGATTCATGGGAATCCACGCACTGTTTTCATTATTAGCAAGGTGATTTCACACTTTCGATTGTCTGGAGTCTCACATATGGCTATAGAAATGCGACATTCTGACGGGTTCACTTGAGGAATCACATACATTTGTCATTCATTAGCAATGTGATTTAACATTAAATTCCTTCTTGTCTCACATATGGCTATAAGTCGACATTCACAGTGTGAGATTCATGGGAATCCTGTGCATTTTGTCATTCATTAGCAATGTGATTTCGCATTAACAATATGATCCACTTTAATATAAGATGGCATTCTGTGGTCGAGTTCTTGAATCTAACATTTGTCATTCGGTAGCAATGTGATTTAAGCATTTAACAATATGATTCACTTTAACTATAAATTGGCGTTCTGTGATTAGTTGCTAAATTCTGTCACATTTGTCATTCGGTAGCAATGTGATTTCGCATTTAACAAACACAGTTCACTTTAACTATAAATTGACGTTCTGTGGTCCGAGTTGTTGAATCACAATGCATTTGTCATTCAATAACGTGATTTGGCTTTTAACAATTACGGTTGCCTTCATGGCCAATTCGATTTGAATCCCATCATGTTGGTAATTAATATCATTTCAATCAGTTTGCTTTTATGCATTAATTTCACTTGTAGTGCAAATACCTGCATACATGAAATATCATATAATGACAAATTAGAATAACAATCATTCAAATCAATATATATATATATATATATATATATATATATATATATATATATATATATATATATATATATATATATTTCCTGATGTATTATAACGATCATAATCACATTTCAATTCCAATATCACTTTGTTATATGAGATATGCTGATCTATATTTTATGTTTGTCCTTATGCTCATTAAAACACTATAGTTTATGTAACTGAATTCACATTGCTACTTCATTTAATAACAACCTTCATTCAGTATGTTCTAATTCATAGATTCATTTCATAACATTCACGTATAGCAAATTTCATACTCATTCACATATTCATTCATAGGATTCATTTTCATTACTTATTCACGTATATAATTCTTGCTCATTCACATATTCATTCATGTATACTCATTTCACATGTATACTCCTATCATTTGTTATCATTTTCTGGTTATATGTGATAATAATCATATATCATAACCACATTATGTTGTTCCATGACATATTTCCATTCATGTTTCATCGTTTTCATTTTCATTTCCATATCTTTTCATGTTTCATGAACACATCTATACATTTTCATTTTCTACATTTTCCTTGTTTTGACCTATTACACATGGAACTTCATATTCTTGTGAAGTATGATGGATGTGGAATCACACACCTCATTCATATATTCTTAATCCTCTATGTATCTACTTTACTTGGAAGTGGAATCAATCCGGTGGATCATCAAACTAAGTTATGGCATTTCTTAATTCGATTTACCGATTACCCTCCAGGACTGTTGGTATTACTCATTTTCAGTTATTGCTTCTTGTTTTGACGTATATTAACCATGACATTTTAGCTAAGTTGCTAAGGGTTCTGTTCCAGCTGGAATCGCCAATTAGAACAGACTCAGAAGTTAAATTATTGTTTCAACCGGACTCTCTATGAGCAGCCTTGCTGACGAATTTGGTTTTAGGGTCCCGCCAGGTGGATTTTGGGCCATAGTTCATGAATTTGACGATGTCTATTTTCTATATGGATGGTTCTCCTTGAAGTCATTTCATTATTACATGATCATCAAAATCAGGATAGAAATAGACAGTTATGGCCAAAATACAAACTGATCAAGGTAAAAAGCGAAGCAGGTTGTACCGGTACAGCTCAAGTTGCGGTATAATGCGAAAATGCCAGAATGGGTATTTTCTCCCATTTCCATACTTTGAACCCCAATCAACTCATACCTAATAAACCTTTAGATCATTCATTCATCTTATGATCTCTTTTCTACTCAATTTTATCGTTCAATGCACCTCCTTATGAACTATTAAAGCTCAAACATGCTTTCTGTTCATCTCTTATACAAGGCCTAGGAATTTACTCAACCCTACATTCAAGCTTTAGTTAGGATGACATCCTAACAAACCACAATTTGAGGAACAAGAATATTAACCATATGAAGCCTTAAATTCATGATCCCATGATCATACTCTGAGTAGTTTCATACCTTGTTGGCTTGATCTCCTTCCTTCCCTCTTCCTCTTCCTCTTCTTCTTCTCTCTTTCTTTTTTATCTTCTCTCTCAGTTTTGATTCACAAAGTGGATAAAGTGGATCTTTCAAATCCATATTCAGGTATGTTGACGATAAAAATCATTTTATTTGGTTTCCATGAATATCTGATTCTAAATTCTATACGAATCGACATGTATTCTAGTTAACCTCATCTTAAATCATGTTTCTATCTTTTAATAAATATAGTTCCTGTATGACTTTCTGACCTCATTTTGCTTTCCGAGTGTTGTTAATACTGAACAGTCAAACTACGGGTTATATTCAGGATACCAATTAAAATGGGTCATAACCGAATAGGGTGGTATATTGGGTGGGTTCATAAGTGACCAGTCATCTAAATGCTGAATAAGATAGTTAAAATGATAAAACGTAGCAGATCGATAAGTCAGATTCGTTGTGCGAATCGTCGTAAATGATAATGTTCGCCGGTGAATGACCGCGGGACTAGCAAATCAAATCAGCGAGCACCCGAATTTTCCAATGTCCCGCGGCGGAAATATGGCATTGAAGAAATGTCCGCGGATGCGCAGTGGCATCCGTCTTGATAGGCGTATGATATTTAATTGATACCCGCGTGTCGGGATGCACCCAAGCGACATCCGTCATGGGGAGGGCCGAATAAAGTGATACCGCGTGTCGGGATGCACCAAGCGGCATCGCGTCATGATGGGAGAATCGAATAAATGATACCACGTGCCGGGGATGCACTGAGCATCGTCATGATGGAGAACGAATAAGTGATACCGCGTGTCGAAGGATCCATAAGCGGCATCCGTCATGATGGGAGGAATCGAATAAATGATACCGTGTCGGGATGCCCAGCGATCCGTCCTTGGGAGAGTCGAATAAATGATACCCGCGTGTCGGGATGCGCAGCGAGCGTAGTCATGATGGGAGAATCGAATAAGTGATACCGATGTCGGGATGCACCGGCGTAAATCGTGATGGGAGAATCGTGATACCACGTGGCCGGGATGCAAGCGGCATCGCATGATGG
The DNA here is from genome assembly GCA_016808115.1 of Tetrastigma voinierianum. NCBI lineage: Eukaryota > Viridiplantae > Streptophyta > Magnoliopsida > Vitales > Vitaceae > Tetrastigma > Tetrastigma voinierianum. Next base: position 333,333 of record JAEQBH010002420.1, on the reverse strand, counting down.
AGAATGAATCGTTAAATGTATAATACATTACGGGTGATAGTAGGTGGGATTAAATCAAAAGCGGAATAAAATTGAAATTGGTCGAATAGTCGAGTGAAGTAACATTGACGGGTGATGGGATTGTTATGAATATGCTTAAATCTGTGGATTGAGATTGTGAAATGATTGTGTTGCATTTGAGTACATGATATGATATGGTAAATGATTTGTATATGAAAGCATGCGAAAATGGTCAACATGGTATATGATTACCAAATGTTGAAATACATGTTATTAAGTGTGAATGTTATGGGTCTTTTGAATTTGTAAATGGTCATGGGATTGAAGTGCTTCGCTTAATTAAAGGTCTAAAATGGAATAACATAAACAGCATGTTTGGAAAGATAGTGAAAATGTAGGAGTAAAGCCTGGGCTCCATCTTGGATCACACTTCTTGACCGGTCAAAGTCGGGGATTAGGGTCCCGACGCACCCAGAAAATATAAAAATTTAAATAAAACGAAATAATGTTTTGATTGGCATTCCGAGTAACCGGGCTCCATCTTGGAATCCATAGCGGATCGTAAAGTTGAATTGTGTTGCACGAAGAAAAATGAAAATTTAGCATGAAACTAAAAAGTTTATGGGCATCGGATCATGAAATGTAATTTCTAAAGGAGTTGATTAATGAAAACCATTAGTGATAATGATAAGAGTCCTAATATGTATTGGTATTAGTTTGATTTGATATGAATTTAATATGACTTGATAAATGCAGGTTGCCATTGTATCGTATAAGTTTACTTTGAATATGATTTGATCTATCCTTACATGTAGTAGATATGATTTACAACCTGTAAAAGACATGACAGAGATATCTGAATAGATAATGATAGGAATACGAAAGAACCAAATCCCACATGTATAATATGAGATGGAGTTAGAAGTCATAAAAATGGAAGCCGTTATATACATAGAAGTAAGTAAATGTAAAAAGAAAGAGTGACGACGATTTTTGTTATTGATGAAATTCTTGTCTATATGTTCCATAGCGTAAAGCATACGGGTGATCCGTGTGAGTGAAGAGGGGAGATAAAGAGGATGGAACATTTACACAGTGCGGGCCATCTCGGAGATAGGTGCTCACCCGACCTTTGTTTTTCGCAATCACGTGTTTTGTATTAGATATGTACGTATATAGTGTTGTATAAATGATTGGGACTTAGCATATGTGTAGAATTTTAATATGGATACCGCACCAATTAGTAGTTCACTTTGTATATGTGAATGACTTTTGGGGGTTATTGCAAAATTATTGTATAATACAGTATGAGTTAAGCTTTGAAAAATATTGTTGTAAAAAAAAAAGTAAAAGTCAGTATGGTTTTACTTTTACCGGCTTAGGTTTAGTCATGTCGAGATTGGGACAGAATGAGGCGTAATGATGAACTCAATCACAAAACTTCATCCCTCTCTTTGGAGGGTATGCAGAAAGGGACGTGGAGTTACTTCTCAAATGCCTATTACCACCATGGCATAGTGAGTCATGAAGTTCATGAAGGAATAATATGGGCCTATCAAGCTTGGGTAAAAAATAGATCTGATTTATGGGGACACTGGCTATTTTAGCTAACCATCTTAAATGACTAATCAAATTATCTGAGGACTGCCAGCAATGTCAAAAGTATGGCGACATCTGGATGATCTTGTTGTGGACTCATCAATTGTGAAACCATGGCCTTCGGAGGATAGGTCATGGACAGTGGAAAATCACGGCTTTTATCAAGGGACACAACTTCATCTTAGTTGCTCTGGGTTACTTTACTCAATGGTGAAGGTACCATGAAGAAGGTAGAGTAGAAAGATGTGATCTAATTCATCAAGGAACATATCATTCATGATTTGAATTCTCGATCTTGAGACAAAACGCCATGTTCATTAGGACATTAACAGTGACCTTTTCGTGGACTCATGGCGTTCAACTCAATAAGGATCACTCCCTTTTATGCCAAAGCAAATGGGTAGATAGAAGCTTCTAACAAGGTGTTGATAAGCATCCTAGAGATTGACATAGAATTTTATCTGAGACCTTATGGGTTTATAGAACTTCTAAAAGAGATTCTACAATGGTAAGTCCTTATTCTCTAACCTATGGGTAGGATGCAGTGCTTCCAATGGAGGTGGTAGTTCCTTCTCTAAGGGTATCCAGATAGAATGACCTTAAATCTCCAGAGCTGTAATTGAGGCATGATAATGAAGCAGGCATTGAAGTTGGAATCAAGCCTTGTTTTCTTTGGCCGGTTTTTCTCCATTATTTATTCTTTTATATCAACATATTCTCATATTTAGTAGTGTTAAGTTGTTACCTGTCTCAATATGTGATTGTAATCAACGATAATCACCTTCTCCGTTTCCTCTAAAGCAAATGTATTTGGTGTCTTTTATTATTTATATAGTTTGTTGTCGTGTATCAATTACATTGTCTAAGCTCCATTATTTTATGTATTAATTTTTAATTGTATATCACTAATTATTGTTAATTATTTGTGTATTTTTTATTTTTTATTTGAAGAGTGATAAAATTAGGAAAATACATATTTGAACATTTTTAAAATATTATGGCCCGTTTTAGCCTCATAGCCCGCATAAGGCTGGGCTGGGCTAGCCAAAAGCTGGCCCGAATAAAAGTTGGCCATTTTGGCCTTCAATCCGAATGGGCTCGGGCCATTTGGACTGGGTCGACCCGTTTCCCAGCTATAATGTTATACATATCCTTATTCATTTTCTCATTCCATAAACACACACTTTGTAATCTGTATTTATTCTTATCCTCATAGCAATACAAACATGACAATTTTTATCCATTTAGGATCTGTCTCATCACCATTGTTGCACAGTCTGAAACTTCAAACCCCTTTTCAAACACTTCTACTCTCCCTTCTCAAACCAATGAAGTCATCACCATTAACACTACTACTCAACTTCCTCTTAAACTAACCCCCACCAATTTTTCTTCCTGGAAAACACAGTTTGAAACTCTTATGCTTGGCTATGATCTGGATGGCTACCTAAACGGTTCAGACCCATGTCCTCCAAAAACCATACAATAATCAAACCAAAACATTCAGAACCCAGACTACATAATGTGGCTCCTTCAAGATGCACTCATACGCTATGCAATCTTCTGATCTTCCTCTTTGAAAGGGTGGTGTTTTGACTATGTTACTGCGAGACTCAGTAACCATATGATGGTGAGTGGGAACTTTGGGAATGGTGGAAGAGCAAGAGCATACCTAGGGCGAAGAATGGCTTGTGTGATGATTAATCTGTTCAAGGGCATGCTGCGAGGGAGAGTTTGGTAAGTTAGTGAGATGGCATGAGCCATCCATGGGAGAGGAGTGTGATGGAGCTGCCGATGTAAAGTAGGGTTGGGAATGGGAGTGCAATATGTAATAAGGGGGTGATGACACATCTAAGGAATGGGTTAGGGATGAGTGAGGGTAAGGTCCTAAAATGCTAGTTATGATAGAGTTTGTGTGTGTTGGTGATTGTTGAAGGCACCACTAACCGAGGGTTGATTTAGTTAAAGGAACATGTGAGGTGTTGTTATGAGGAAATTTATCCTCAACAAAGACAACATGATGAGAAATGTAAGTTTTGGCAGTCTCAGAATCATAACACTTGTAAGCATTATGGGTAGTGGAGTAACCAAGGAAGATACACGGTTTGGATTTGGATTGTAACTTATGGTTTGCATATGGTTTAAGCCAGGGATAACATAAACACCCAAAAACCCGAGTTTGTTATGGTGAGTGGTGGAAAATTTTCAAAAAGATGAAAGAATGATTTAAAGAGAGATGTGGTAAAGTCAATTGCCAGAGTATATGGATGTGAGAAAGGCTAAGGGCCAAAAAGAGAGAGGAAGGGAGGCTTGATGAAGGAGGGTAAGACTGGTTTCAACTATATGATGGTGGCGACTCGTTCAACAGTTCCCATAATCTCAAGGGTGTAAGGAGGGGAAGTTATATGTTGAATTCCAAAGTTGAGAGTTGTTGTGTGGACTCTAGTGTAATCATTGCTACCATCAATGTATAAGGTGGTGATTTTGGTTTGAAAAAAAAAATTCAACTAATTTTTTTAAGCGAATAAAAATAGTTGGAACATCAGATTTGGCCTTAAGTAAATACAACCAAGTGTATTTGGTGAAGTGGTCCACAAATATATATAATATTGCGATTGTTCAAATCCAAGGATAGGAGCAAGCCCCCAAACATCAGTATATATCAATTCAAGGGGTTGAGTGCTACTCATAGTATTAGTACCAAAGGGAAGTTTGTGGATTTTATTGCATAAGCATGAATTATAATGATCTGAAATGGTGGAGGCAACCACAATAAGAGAGTGATTTGAGAGGATCTTATTCAACGTTCGGGGAGTAGGATGTCCCAAGTGTCTATGCCACTAGTTGAGAAAGTCTTGTGTGGTGAGGAAGAGTTGTGGTGAGGGTTGAGTTGATTGTGGCCTTTGGCGAGTGATGTCCCCGTGATAAGATCCTTCACAACAAAGGTATTAGGGAAAAATTCAATAGAAGCATTGCTATGTTTGCAAAACTAAGAGATCGAGATGAGGTTCCTTTTTATGGAGGGTGCACATAAAACATTATTTAGTGGAAAGTGAGAATCACAAGATGAATGAGTAGTAGATCTAGTATGAGCTATTGGAATACCTTAATCATCTCCAATAGTAATACCATCATTTCCACCATAATTCGAATCAATGGCTAGATTTTGGAGATCCAGGGTGATATGATAGGAAGCTCCAGAGTCCATGATCCATTTGGTGTTACTTGGAGGTGCACTGGTTGTAAAGTGGGCCTGAGGTTGGGATCGGCAAAATTTGGAAATATGCCCAGGTTTCTCACACAATTGACATACTAGTTTTGTTGAAGTGTTGTTTAAGCGCCCATACTGATTATGCCAAGGCTGGTTGTGTTTGTTGCCTTAATTAAAACCATCATTGAGGTTTCCACCATAGTTATTTTGAGACCTGAAGGAATTATGTTGTTGTCTTAGGTTGTAGGTTGTTGGTGTAGTTCCAATTCTTTTGATGGCTATGATTGTTCTTTTTGTCTCCCATATAGTTGCTGGTTCATTGAGTATACTAGGCTATGAAAAAATTTGGATCTTAACAAGCATCATTAAGCCTTAGGAACATTTCATGGTCATAGATTTGTTTCATGAAATTCTTCAAATTTCTTTGAATTCAGTGGTGAGTCCTCTTAGGACATGATGAACCTTTTCATCCTCTATGAGCGGATGCCCAATCAAAGCCAAGTCTTTTGTGACCATCTGGATTGCTTTGCATATATTCATATACAAGTTTATATCCTTTGTTGATATTGGACAGAACATCTCTAAGTGTGAGATACTTGGTGTGGAATCTATTGGCATATGTCTCATTTAGCTTTGCCCAAGTCTGGGCTACTGTTGTAGTACCATTCAGCAAGGGTTGTACCTTTCATCTCTATATGACCACTTGTACTCCCTCACATGAATCCTTTGAACCAACCACTTTTCACGAGCCAATGACATACCCCGATAGTGACCATAGTAATGAATTCCATGTTCTATCTCATAACCATACTTAGGATTTGGTTCCTTCCAGTCATACCCAAAACATTATTGGTTGTAAGTGGATTTATAGAATTAAGAGGAAAGTAGATGGATCGATCGAACGATTAAAAGCCAGACTTGTTGTATCAGCCTTACCCACCTGACGAAGTCGACAGGCTGGACTCCTTTAACTGATTTTCTGACATTGGTGGACCCATTTCAATATATAAATCCAAATATCAAAATATAACTTGTAAAACTACCACCGTAGTGGTGTTTAAACTGTCATGTACATATTCCTAAGTCTCATTTACTTGTACATAAGTAAATTCCACTATTACAAAAATATTACATTTCCATTACAAAACGCAGTCAAGCCTGCTTGGGGTGGACTCTATTCTTTGTGTTGGCCTTGTTTGTGCGGAATGCCTCGGATGTCCTTTTCGGTACCTACGCACAGTTGAAACACCAAGTGCCTAAGCTTATAGCTTAGTGGAAACAATAACAGATCTTGACCACTTGAGATTGGCTATACATATAACAAAATGGGATTTATCGGAGTTTAATATAGAGAAATCTATATCAGAGTTTTCATATAACATAATTCACATAGCGCGGGTTTTCATATCATTAAAGATCTTATCTGAAAATTTTTATAAGGTACATTACAAAACAGGACTTATTCCTTAGCTTTCTTATTGTTCATTATTCGGATTCTTATCATATAAATGTTTGCATGTATAGACTAGTAACGATGAATGATAGGGACACGACATAATGGAGTACCCCGCGTGCAGATCTGATGAGCGAGAGGCGTGCACGCGCATGCGATGGTGTATCATAGCACAATGCAAGTGTCGTCGCCTTTGAGCAGAGGCGTGCTGCCCGTGTAAGTGTCGTAGCGCGATGCGGGAGTGTCACCCGCAACTGATCGAACAGTACCTATTCATTCACTATGGTCTCAGACATGCATGATATCCTCTGATTTTCCGAGCTTTTATTTTATTCTCAATCATATAAGCAAATAAGGGGCAAGAAACAATGTCTGCCTAACGACAAGATCGTTAAGGTGGCGAGGTTCGGAGAATTTTATAACTTATAATTTATATATGAACCTTCATTCTTGTGATGGATCTCCCGTTGTCCAATTTTTATGCCTAACTATCTTCCATTGAAAGTCCAAACAAAGAGTAGCAGTTCTAAATTAACTAAAATAGCAAAGTTGAATTGGCTTGGCTGGCGCAGAGAGTGCTCAGCTGGGTGTAAATCAACTATAGGGAGGGGTGCCAGTCACTTTGTAGGCGTGCACTCCTATGCCTAGGTGTGCACTCCTACGCCTAGGCGTAGGGGTGTCATGTTGGAACCGAAAATGGACGATTTTGGCCCATTTTTGCGGAAATCTTAACCAAAACAGGCGACAAAAACAAACTGCAAACTGGTCAAGCCCTTCTAAAACCGACCAACGCCTCAAAACAAACAAACAACCCGAAACAAACTTGATTAGGATTTTCTGCAATCTAGACAATGAGGGATTTCCATACTTTCCATACATCAAATGAGAAATTTCCATACCTTGATCTTGAACACTTTAACTACTTCCTTTTTCTTCTTTTATATCTTTGCCAGACCAACATGAACTGGCTCAATGATTCTTCTTCTTCTCAAAACCAGTAAGCCACCATACTTGGCTTTAATGAATATTTTCTCTGTATTCAGAAGTATATTTTAGCTTAAAGGTTGGCCTGAAGTTGCCTTAATGCATTCTAGTGTACCATTAAATTCTTTTTACAAAACATCTTGTCATCTTCTGTTTTTAACATATCATCTTCTTGTTTATGACTTTTAGGTCCTTAATGAGACATTGATAATGTCACTTTGCTTCTTAAAATAATTTCGATTAGATCTTATTACATGGCAATGTTAATTCCGGAAAAATTCAAATTTGTATATTATACCTAACGTATAATAAACTACTAGGTATAATTGGAGATCATACATGTTGCTAAGTGGATTCTAATAAACATGGTTGACTTTTAGTCTACGTTGTTTAGTCAGTTAATGAAGCCCACCACTATTCAAATCGTCACCATCTGCGCACTTCACATAGGTGGCTATTCTCCAACTTGATCTCTATAATGTATTTCTTCATGGCGCCCCAGAGGATGATGTATATATATGGCACAATCTCTAGGATTCGTACAGGTAGCATCAAATATGTGTTTGTCAGTGCATAAAGTATACATCGAGCCCATGTGCACAATGTTATCATGGCCCAGGAACTTTCACCTTACTCAAGGCTTCGAGAGTTTAAAGGTCGATAATGATTATTGATTTTAATCAAATGCACTTACTCTTCCTTCCTAAATCTGTGTAGATGATATCATCATACAAGGTCACTCTCTTATACATCCAATACATTTATTGACCTTAGTGCATGGCACAACTTTCTCAGATTTGGAGACAGCTACTCTTTCTTGGTGTGGAAGCTCTCTCTACCCCCTTTGGCATGCTTCTCACTTAGCACAAATACATTCATGATCTTCTAGTCAGGTACAACGTTGCAGATACAGCCCTGATGGTCCATACCTGTCTGACTACATACCCTTTCATTGTTCATGACCCACCGATTGATGCAAAATTATTTTGGCAAATAGTGAGATTCCTTTCTCAATATCTCTCTCTTGCAGACTAGGCGTTTGTTTCTGATGAGCTCAAACCATAGTTCCATATCAACCAATGACAACGTGAAACGCGGTGAGATTCCCATATACCGCAGGCACCATTCTGTGGTTTGCGACTTTATGGTGCCTCACCTTTCACTCCATGCCTTTGGCGGTATAATTGGTGATGTTACTGACGCTCGCGCCTGCTAAGCTATGTGCTTTGCGATTCATCACGTGAAGCTGGTACCAGATATATCAGGCACCAGGCAATCATAAACCTAGGTACTATACCATAGCGCATTATCTGGGCCCATTGCCATGACCGCCAAATTATTCGTATACCTAAGCTCGATCTTGTGAGTTGTGGCGTTAGCGTGTGTGGATACCTTTATAAATCATCTTGGGCTGACCCATACTCTCTCAGCCTGCATGTCCGAAGTGCTCAGTGCGTGTAGCCGTGGGGTCATATGCCACACGAGGGCTTCCTTAGTAAGAATTGAGTGTCACTAAATGCCAGTGGTATTTTGAAGTTGTTTCAGGGATGAAATTGTAATTTTCAAGGTGTTATTAGCATGTGCGATTCAAGAAAATGGAGGGTAAAAGTACAAGTATGGAATTCAAGGATGATAATAATAATATGTTGTCATAATGGTTCGGGAAACTGAAAATTCTCTAGATCTCGGATGGCCAAAGAATAGACTATGTGGATTAAATTCGTCTCGTCTGTTGACCACAAAAAAATTTCATGAATTACGAGATAAGTGGACTCTTTTATTAGTTGTGGTGATATAGGAAGTAAATTAGTGACTTTTAAGGACCAATATTTTGAAAATCTCGGAAATCGAAATGACTTAGTACAATTTCATATCTGATAAAGTGTTAAAAATACAAAAATTTTAGGGTAAAATGGATTAGAATGGTAATATAAGCTCATATATCGAATAAATAATAATAATATTATTAAAAAAGATAAAGGCAAATGAAAAATGGGGCGATCAGATTGTATAGAGAGAGAAGACACGATTTTATTTTTTTATTTTCTTTAACTCTCTCAATATCTACATAAATTAGATTTATGGGTGCCTTCAGATGAAACAAAATTGATCTCTATGACAGTCTCTGTAGTACCAAAATTTTAAGCGTTCCAGTCAAGCCTCCAAGAGGTAGGGAATTTTTCTACTTGTGTTATTTTGAACCTAAAAGCTATGCTAAATGACTTTAGATTTTTCTTGAGTGAGCGTAAATTCAGTTCAAAATTTTTGGATGAGGTTTAAAATTATGTGGTGCTGGTTCATTTGGGCAGTTGGATGAATTTGGGATGAGTTTAGGATAATTGGGTTAATTTGAGATTATATTCAGGAAGCAGTCGAACATAATTTTTAGAAATGTTTGGTGTTTTAAACTCTCAGCGGAGAATCAAGAACTAGTCTGAACCCGTATCTTTGTTGAATAGCATTTGGTGCCCACATATTTTGAAAATTTAAATTATGCTTCAAATTAGTGTGATTATCATGATATTGTGTGGTCTAATACATCAGATGTGTAAGTGTGTGGTGTGGGAAGAAATTTATTGAGTGGTGCTCATGATTGTTCTTATTGGAAGGTAGTGTTTCTAAACTTATTTTTTAATTACTAGTGTATTATTTATAAATCTTTTTCTGATATGTTAATGGTTTTAAATTGTTAAATATATTGAAAACACAACCAAAACAATGGTTTCAAAAGTATTAAACTATATTTCAAACATGGTTTGAATTGTTAAACCATATTTCAAGCAATGGTTTTGAATTGTTAAACCATATTTAAAAGTTCTCAGTTTTAAATTATTACAAACATGATTTGTAAAGCAGCAGCAATGGTTTGATTTGGCAAAACCTATATTTCAAAAAGCAAGCAACCAAAAATTATGTTTTATAAAAGCCGGGCCCTTCACGGCGTTACTTCATTATGACATTGACATAGACCAAGGTCATTACCATGACCTGATTGGAAGCTAGAAACAAAGTGTTTAATTTTAGGAAAAGTTAAATTAATGGACCTAGTCCTTCCACCCCATTCTTGATTGAAACTAAACTACGTGTAATTCAGAAAAGTGATGTGGACCCAGGTCCTTCAATGGCAATTCGAAGCCAGGGCTCCCATGTTCACTAAGTTGTAACTAAGAAAAGGCCTCATTGTTGATAGATGTTTATAGCCTTTTCTGGTTTTAAGAATCAACCAACAGTATTAAAGCAAACATAGTGGAAAGTTGTGAAGCTATTAAAGCAAGCATATGATGAAAAGTTTTAAAGCTTTTACAAACAAACAAACAAGCGATTTTTGAAATGTTTTGAAACTTTTACATTGTGGCAAAGCAGCCGAGTTTCTGAAATGTTTTAGAAACTTTGAAAACGAAACAGCGACATATACAAAAGTTTTGTAATTTTATAACCAAGCAGCAACATATGATGAAAGTTTCTTATGGAAACTTTTTAAAGTAAAGCAAAACGACATTTTACGAAGTTTTAGAAACACCAAAAAGCAAAGCAAGCAGCGATAATCTAAAGTTTGAAACACCCAAAATAGTAATGAAGTTCATGAAAAATTTAACTTTTATAATAAGTAGCCAGTTCTGAAAAATGTCTTGTAAATATCAGTTTATAGTTTTGAGATATTTTGGAAAACGACATTTAATAAAGCATGCCTCTTTGAGCTCGTTTAGCTCGATATTTTCTATTTTCATATTTTCCGGGTAAACATTTGGGCGTTAGAGCATTTAGTATTCTCGACTTCTAGTATAGTGTTGTGATAACCTGCTAACTTTTGTAAAGTACTGAATTGTACCATTTAAATATGTATGTACATAGTTTTTGTTTTGGCGAAAATATATGCATGTATGTTGGTTCCATATTTTGAAAAGTGTAAGAATTGTGTTGTAAGTTTGGGACATGTACAGACTGTTATGCTACGAAATTTTATTAAAGTCTAGTTTAGAAAATTTTGTTTTAAGGGTTTTTCAACAAGCAACACGGCTTCGCTTCACGGGGATTCTCTAAAGTGATTAAGATAATGACAGGGGGGTGGGGTGTTCAGCTTTCTTGCTTGCTAAAATGGGAGTGAAGGGTGTAAATAGAGTTAGTATGACGGTCTTAGGAAACACAGTGTTGTCATACCGTAGTTTTCTTATACTATTTTCGTAGCATTACCATGCATTTTCCAAACTCAAAGTACATACATATTAAGTGTTTCAAATATTCAAAGTGATTTTGCGAATAAAGCTATGTGCACAATCCGTTAGGTTGAAGCTCAATAACCCACATTGGCATTGTCTCCCTTTGAAGGCCCGATATCGTGTAGTTTGCTCGCGTTCTTGAAGTTAACTAGATCAACATCTTTCAAAATTGCACATTACCACTTGCATCTGGCCATTTATTGTAGATATGAGGAGCTGTTATCTATCGGCCAATCCGATTTTTCACTCTCAGATCAAAACACAGCTACCATTGACTACCACTTTGTCGTGATCAAGTGCTCGCGTCAACCAGTGTGTGTGTTTACTCATCAACCAACTTGCTGGTTATAAAATCTCTTAATCAGTAAGCCAATTCTATCATGTTGAAACGTTGTCACATTACCCATCTCCCTAACCTTACGGGGGCATGATAAGGAAAGTGCATCAAAATCACATCCCTGAAATCACCTCCAGGATCAACAAAAAATCAAAGGGTAAAATATACGATCACAGAATAATATCATTACTTAAATATTATTTATATCTTAATGTCATTTCTCATTCTTAACACTTTTTAATCTGTGTTTACATTCTCATCCTCACAACCAATACCAAACGAATAATTTTATCATTGGATATGTCTCTTTCATAAACACTGATTATGATAGTTGATGTTCTTAGTTTTATTATTTTGGCTCTCAATGCATCATTGTCAAGTTTCTAATAATTTTATGGGTACCAAACATGGATTGTGATAGTTGATGTTCTTAGTTTTGGATTGATAGGTTTTTTTTTTTTTTTTTTGAAAGAAAGAAAGAAGATTGATAGGTTTAATACAATATAAATTTGGAAAAGAGAATCTTTAAACCATGTTTGATTGACTTCAGAAGAATAAATTTATATTTTACTTTATATAAGAATATTTTTGCCTCTGATATCATAGTATCTTCAAATTTTACCTAAGTTTATTTTTTATATATATTTATTTTATATATATGTTTTAATTCATCTTTTAAATATGTATTTTTTTTTTAATTGGGTTAACTGTATAAAAAGTAAAGGAAAATATATTACCAAATCCCAACACTCTTTTGTTAAAACCTAAAAGAAAAATAAAAAACACATAGTTGATAAAAATTTATCCCATTAGCAACTCGTCTCATTTCATTTAACTTTTCCTTTTCCATCCATTACACTTCTTTTATTCCTTTTACAATTCAACTCTTTATTCACAGATTGTTTTCCTCAATCTCTTGCACCCGATTATATACAACCATAAAAAAAAATAAGTTAAATGAAGAAAGATTCCTCAACTTTCCTTTTTTCCCTATATTTTCCTTTCTTTCTATTTATTCTAGCTCCTCTTTCATAGGTTCTTTCAGTTGATACTAATATCTTACTTTGTTACAATAGTTAAGTTAGATTATTACCAAATTTGATACATATAAACAACTGTGGTTAAGGTCTAATCTAATAACTATCAAATTACATTCTGAAGAACTAGACTTAACATGAGTTTGTTCGAGAAATATAAACAACGTGATTAGAGTCTAAACTAAATATCTTGTGTTTATAAACTGACTTAGCACTTCAAGTTCAATATAACAGTTGTGTTAGTCAAAACTAGATAGCTATTGTGTTACAAACCTGGACTTAACTCTTTCAAGTTTGTTTAAATACTAACTTAATGATGGTTAAGTCCAACATGTATAGAAGTTGTGTTAGAAACTTAGACTTGACACCACTTCAGTTGTTAAATATTAACACGATGGTTGAGTCGACATGTCTCTAAAGTATAATTTGAAAGCATGGACGCATAGAGTTTTGCCAGTTCTAACAAATAATGATTAAATTAACATGGTGAAATAATGATTGTTAAAGCTTTGTTGTGTTTTGAAGTTGTTCAAGTACCACCATGACAGAGGTAGCTTGGGAAGCAGGTTTGAATTTGGGGTTAATCGCTGCTTCTTACGGCGTTGACCACAGGAACCTTGCAGCCGAACTTGATGTGAAAGAAGAAAGAAGTGAAGATAAGTTAGCAGTTGAAATTATTTAGGATTACGAGTGATAAATGAAAAAGTAGGTCCAAGTTTGTATTTTTGAAGGTTTGGAAGGGAGAAAGCTTGAAGGAGTGAAAAAACCAGAAGAAAACAAGACACTAAGGATCGAATTTGGGGGTGATGTGGAGGGACACATTGATGGGTAATTTTGTCTAAAGTGAGGATATTTTAAGGTTATAAAAGTAAGGGGTTAGATTTGCAATTTCTTTTCCATTTTGTTCCTTTTAAACGGGTTTCCCTTTTTTCTTCTATTACTCTCTTTAGTTTTGTCAAATTTATTCTTTGATCGTTACTTAAATATAATTTTTTTTTGACACCTATTCACTTTGCATTATATTATTGTAATAAGGATTCAAGCCTAAGACCTCTCGCATACCCATCCCCTTTTACCATTTAAGCCAGCCCTCACGAGCCTTAAATATAATAATTTCTAAAATATATTATAAATGAATTTTGAATTGTGAACTTGACTAGTTTGAATTAACTTGATCAACCCGGGTCTAATATGATCAATTCGAGATTAATTTGATCAACAGACCTTTGACTGTGGCAGTAGCTCAAACTCATTTCGGGCTCAAGCGTGATTGGGTTTGGACTTAAGTTGATTCATTTCTTAGTTTGGTTGATTCAAGTTGATTCATGATCCAAGCGTTGACTTATCCCAGATGAACTCTTAATAAAAAGAAAGAAATTTTAAATTTTGGTCAAAAGATATATATATATATATATATATATATATATATATATATATATATATATATATATATATATATATAAAAGAAAATATACTTATTTTTTATAAAGGAAAAAGTGTTAAAAAAAAAAAAAAGAAAACTTGAAGAGAGCAGGTTGAGTTATTGGGTTGGTGTTTGTTGATGGACTTATAGGACCCAATGTTGGGCTGTATTATTACAGAACCTTAAACTTGTGTGTATATTTTTCAGAATAGGGCTGTGGGCCTGATTGGGCTGGGCCTAAATTTATGTCATTCAACTGGAAAAAGGATGTTTGGGACTAAACAGGTTAGATACGGGGTGGGTCAATTAATTAAAAGATCTTTTGAAAGCCTAAAATCGAAAATTTGAATCTTAATTAATTTTTGGCATGATTTGAATAAAAATGTCCTTTTTTTTTGTAAAGTAACCCCTCCTTTTAAAAGATATTGTAAATATATTAAATGAAAAATGACATTTTTGTTCAAAAATGTTATTTTTTTTTTAAAAAAACATGAAAAAATGTTAGAATCACAAGTTTTGAATTATTTGATATCTTTTAATCAAATATTTCTTATTTAATTAATCATGCACACTTACTATAAAATTATTAAAAATTCTTAAACTCAATGGCATGAGCTATTATTATAGATGATATTCAAACCAAATTTTAAGTATCAAATAGATTACTTATCATGCTTAGCTCATCAAGTGATAGAGGGCTCACAATTTTAAACAGGCATAAGAATAAAGGTCCCAGGTTCGAACAGTTTACTATATTGAAATCAAATTATAATAAAAAAAGAACCAAATATATTTTAAAAGATAATATTAAATAATTTATTATTGTGCTGTTTCACATAAGATAAAGAAAAAAAATCAATTTAATGTGAACACTTTTAATATTATAAATATATATTGAAGTAGATAATGCCTGCTTGATTGAGTTCTTTGCATCTAAAGTTGAGTAATTTCTCATTGAACTAGAGTTTTTTTTTTTTACATATATTCACTTTACATTATATAGTTATAACTTTATTTTTATAGAAACTTGAGTCTAAAACTCCCATACACCTATCCTTGAGTCAAGCCTCGACCCATCTTATATTTATTTGCTTGTATTTTTATATAAGCTAGTTACTACAATTATATATAAAAGTAAATAAATGTAAAAAAAAATAAAAAAATACAAAGATATTTCAGTGGAAAAGGAACTAAATCACCGTCAAAATTTAGATAATTAAGGGGATTAGATGAGATGAAGAAAAAACATATTAAAAGAAAAATAATTAGTCCTGTTAAGAGACTGTTCAACTGTCCAAGGAGACTCGATACGGTTAATTGCATTACTAAACAATTCAGGACTACTCTGCATGAAATTATCAAGGCATCATCCTACCTTCTACATTTATGCTAAGTATATATAACTGAAACTATGAATATTTAATAAATAAATTTGTTGCTCAATTAAACATTATTTACAAGCGATGAGGGTAAATATATAAATTTGATAACTTTAAAAATTTTGAGTTTATTGTGCTAAATAATGAGTTTGGAGTTAAACAAAGTAGTAATTAATGCTCAATAAGAGAAGTTAAATAAAGCTCTTATATCCTATAATTGAATTTTGGATTTCCATTCTAGCTACTTCATGTCTAGGGTTTGTATCTGATTTTATTTGCCATAATTCTCCATATTAATTAATCTACTTGAATGCATGCATTTATTATTCAAGTTTCAGCCTTTAGGCTAGCTAGAGTACTGTTCATACCAGTATTTGTTGATTAATATTATTCTTATCAACAACCTTTTGACCCCCTAGCTAGCTACCTACCTGGTTAACAAATTTATTAATCAATTAGGGGTTGATTGTTAAAGTGGCCTTTTTGGGGTCATGACTTGTACACATTGGCCTTCTCATCAGCTGATGACGCCATCTAATTTGGATATCGATATTGTTGATAAATAATAATTAGTTTTTTTTTTCTGTTTTTCTTCTCAAGATCGAAAAAGAAAAGGAATATATATATATATATATATATATATATATATATATATATATATATATATATATATATATATATACATATATATATATCTTTGGCATCTCTAGGCACCAGGCCCATCATTGTCTATGCATGGGTTTCATCCATGCATGCCTGCACACTATTTATTACTGCCAAAAATATTTCAACTCGATTCAAAAACTTGAGCTTAAGGAAGTGGTTTATCAATAATATTCCTCAAAATTAAGCAATTAATTAATTAATGGGTGGTTTGGGAGCACTGCCATATATATATATATATATGCATGATTACACCAATAGATAATAATAATAATGCCTATGATTTGATTCTCTCGTTCTTTTTCCGGGTGATCAATAAAGTGATCAGTTGAAGGTCCATTCCAGCTGATCAATATATCAAATATCTTTCAGTGTTTGTCATATTCAAATTTTGTTTGCCCATTTGATTTGTCCTTTCTTCAGAACCTGGATTTTCAAACTTTGTTGACCTGCTTCAGCCTCCTTCACCCATCCATAAATTTGAGATCAATTACAACTGCTTGCTGTAAGCTTAGATAGTGGATATCCTCATCTCCTTTGCAAATCCTAATCCCTTTCCATGTCAATTTATAAGATTTTTAAGAATTTTAGAAATTTCACTTAAATAATACTATTTATTTATATTTTCTGATTTAATTATTAGTCAAATTTGATAGATTAGATTTATCATAATACAAATTTGTTTTTATGTTGAAAAATAAAATATTATTTTAGTAAAAATTATTGTCAATATCAAATTAATCATGTGAGTTTCACAATATAATATCTCAGTTTTATAAGATTAGAATTAAGCTGTGAAGGTAGAAAGGTTAGAGCCAAATAAGGGTTTGGTAAAAAAACCTAAAAAATCGAATCAATCAAAAAACCAAACCGAAATCGAAACGACAAATAGGTTAATTGAAACGAACAGTTCGGTTTTAGTTTTTGTTTTACATAAATCTCGGTTTCGGTTTTACAATCTGGCAGTAGTTGATTAATAAACCTAAAAATAAAATATATATACACACATATAAAATAAGTTTCTCCATACGTAAGTTGTGGCTTTCTATTTTTATCCATACGGCTTATCAACATTCATTCAAACCAAGAATTACCGTTTTCCTTCAAATTAAAGCATATAGATTGTGATTTCTTTGAATTAGTTTCTTTTTCTACTCATGAAGTTGTTAAATTATGTAATTTATTAAGAAAAACCGATTAAATTATCTAATCTCATTTCATATATTATTTTGTGGATGTAATATAAATGCACAAGTGTCATGAGATTGCAAATGAATAGGTGTATTATTTTCATTTTCATATTTTGCATTTTCATTTGTATTTATAATAATTGTATAATTTGAACTTTAATATATGATTATGAAATTGTAAATTTATTTTTTAATTATGGTTAACCAAAAAACCGATATATGATTAATCAAACAAATAGTTAACCAAATATTTGGTTAACCATATAAATTGTTAGGTTTTTAATTTGGTTTATATAAAAAACAAACAAAAAACCGACGATCGGTTTTTATTTTATGCTACAATAAGATTAACCGAACCATGCTCACCCCTAGAGCCAACGTAATTTAAAATTCTTTAAAAAAAAAAGTACCATAACTCCCAAAATTCACAAATAGGAAATTTGGACTATTGATGCTTTTACCTAACACTAAAATTAAATATGGATAAAAAGCATGTATTTTCATTATTCATGATTGGCTGAGTTTAATATTAACACAGAGAGGTTAAATCTTATATTAAATCATTCTAATTTACTATATTAAATTGAAAAAATAAAAGATGTTGAACCCTAAACTCCGGATGAAACGTTTGATGAAAATCAAAATTATGAATAATATATTATTAGGATAAAACTAAATATGGATATGAATATTATATTGATGGAATAAAATTGAATGTGGATGAAAAAACTGTTGGTACAAGAATAGAACACTTACAGTAAATATTAGGAGAGAAGATAGATTGAACACAGACTAACACAAATATACAGATATATCACAAATATATATATATATATATATATATATATATATATATATATATATATATATATATATATACTAACTTGGTAGATAGAGTGCAATTGCAATGTCCTAAAGACAATATTTCACCTCTTCTCTTGTACATTGGGTGATGATTGCCTCCCGGGATGAAACTATCTGTGTTGAAGAATTTGCGCGACTCAAGCTAGCCAAACTCTTTCGCGAATTTTCCTCTCTTTGATCTGTATGTACGAGAATGCAAGGAAGAACCAAAAAACAAAAGTCTCTATCTGTCAGAATCCTGTGTTGAATTTATAAACCAGAATGCAACCTTTCTGAAAGTTTGCAACCTTTCAGAAAGATGCATTGTTTCAAAAATAAAAAAAAATAAATAAATATTTGTAGGTTATTATATCAAAGCCCACGGCCCGTATTTGAGGCCAAGGCCCATCTTTTGATTTATATATATATATATATATATATATTGGGTGTTACAGAGGCTATGGAGAAGAGACATGTATTTAGTGGGCCTCAGTCTCGCACTTATTAAGCGGGAACTTCTGATATAAATTGTTTAAAAAACCCTCCCATCCGATAATGAGACGAGGTTTTTGTTTTTAAAAAAGTTCTAACAATACCCCATTTTTAAATAACATAAAGAAATGAATGCAAAATTAAGAATAAATTTATATTATAGAGAGGAAGCGAAGCTGTTGTGCTTTAGGAAAAGTGTCTTTTGGACTTGAACTTACCTTAGTGTTACACATCGGATCTGCCCGGCACGGTGGATATAAAGATCTTGAAGCTGACTCTTCTTGTAGTAGTAAATCTGAGCAACATGTATCACACACAACATAACTTAAAGGTACTTTCGGTTTACTCAGTTTATGTTCCATTTGGTCACAGAACATCAGGTTATTCATGATAGGTCTAGAATTTTTAGCTAATGATTCTCGCAATGCGACCCCACATTACTATCAAATAGGTGACAATGAGTTAAAGCTTTCTGTTCAAGCTCACCTTTACATAAAGATACTCCAGTGTCATTAAATGTTATACATAACTATACATCATGAAAAGCACATTAACTTTTAGGAATGAGTAAGTATGTGTTTCACTACTTGAGGCTGCACTAAACTAGTTTCCTATTGAACCTAGATCCGACTATAGGTTAGGTTCATGTTATAACTCATTCAGACTTTTAAACCCATTTCCCTCGATGTAAACTTGACTTGCTCTCGTGAGCCTTTTTGTCAAAAGGATCATTATAAATTGCCTTTGACTTTATATATTTAATATGGAAATGTCACTCCACTAAGCAAGCATTTTAATAGTATTGTGTCATATATGTGTTGACTTTCAAGACTGTAGATCACTTGCTTTTGGCTCTAGCTTATTGCTGCCATGCTATCATGATAATATGCATATAGGCTATTCTGAGGCTTATGCCATCTTGGAATGCTAAAAATTCTTTTTCTGGCAGAGCACCATCAGTGCTATAAATTCCGACTCCATAGTTGAGCATTGCTATGCGTTTATTTGGAAGACCTGAAATGGCGGCACCTCCCAAGGTGATAAATACATATCCAGCAGTGGAGTTTTGTTTTTACGTATTATCGGAAATCCATTTAGCATCATATATTCAAATCTTGGTGGATGTTTAGTATAATGTAATCCATATGTTATGGTATACTTGAGATACCTTAACGCCAGACAGGCTGATGGTGCTGGAGTTAGCATATATCACACTAAGCACCTTCTTGAATAAGCAATGTACGGCTGGCAGTCGTTCTTTAGGTACATCAAGCACCTATGACTTGTGAATGTGTAATTGTGAGGCGCATCTCAGTATTCTTTTTAGGTTTGCAATTTGCATCAAAGGTGTTCTTTTTAACCTTGCAATTTGATTGATCATATTTATTTAAATCTTTTCCACATAAATGGGATTGTGTAAGTATATCCTTCATTATTTCTTTTATTTGAAGTCCCCGAAAATTACATCATTCAGACCTAGGTCTTTCATATCAAATATGGAGCTTAGTAACTTTTTAGTGGACATTATAACATCCTTACTAGTTCCCATTATAAGCATATCGTCCAACATAAAACCAGACAAATACGTGAATTCGCGTATGTCTTTATGTATATATCCTCATTGATTTTAAATCCATGTGTATTGTGTGATCAAATTTCTCATACCCTTGTTTTGGGGCTTGCTTAGAATCCATATAAGGACTTGGTTAACACACCTTATTTTCTTGACCTTGAACCACAAATCATACGGTTGTTCCATATATATCTGCATCTGACTCCTCCATTTAGAAAAGGCTGTTTCACATCCATTTGATGTATTTCCATATTATTCAGGCTATCGCAATGAGGCGTCATATAGATGTTGACACGGGTGAGTAGGTGTCAAAATAATCTGTAGCCCCTCCTTTTGTCTATATCCTTTGCTACCTTTGGCCTTATATTTGTCGTGGAGCCATCGACTTTTAAGCTCTTTTAAAAAAATCCATTTACAACCCTGCTCCCGGTTTACTTAGAATTGTAGTATATCAACCAATTGCATGGTTTGTAAGATTAGTTCAACTTCACTATTAATAAGCTGCTTCAGAGACAATGCCTCGAATTGAAGGAAATTGCTTCTTTGTAAGTTTGTGGTTCTCCTATGGTCATGAAACTTATAAAGTCCGGACCAAAATTCTTTGGTTTTTTAATTCTACTTCCTTTCCTAGGTTCTGTATGTTGTTCTTGAACCTGGAGTAGATTGTTCATCACGAGTTCGCTTATACGCAAGTAATTTGGACTTTCCTTGTAGGAAAACTTATCTTGAAAAAATTCGTCACATAGATTCTAAAATTGTATTTACATGTATGTCATGCACTTCAGATTTATAAAACTAGAAACTATATACGGCACTTGCGAAACAATAAACACACAATCAATTGTTTTAGGATAGAAGTTTTGTTCTTTTAGGCAAAGGAATAAATGCTTTTGCTAAACAACCTCATAATGATCATTTATAGATGGTAATCTTCCTTTCCATAATTCATAAGGAGATTTATTTGAATTCTTAAAGGAATTTATTTAGAATAAAGTTTGCGATAAGTAGTGCTTCACCCCACAAGTTATGGTAGCCCTGAACTATTCAACATAGAGTTTATCATTTCTTTAAGTCTATTTTCCTCTATTACATTTTGTTGGGGTGTATAAAGGGCATTGTTGATGATGAACAATGCCATTTTGAGCACAAAAGTCTGAGAATGCAGCGGACTCATATTCACCACCTCTATCGGATCTTATGACTTTAATTTTCTTTTCCAACTGATTCTCTACTTCAGCTTTATATGTCTTAAAACTGTTAAGCTTCATCTTTCTTTGTGAAGTAAATAAACATAGCAAATATTCTTCACGATCATCTATAAAGTTATGAAATAATTTTACGTGAAGGTATAGCTTTAAAGTCACAAAGATCACTATATAGATTAAACTAAGTAGTTCAATTTGACCTTTCTTGAACTGATTTAAAACTTTGTCTAGCAAGCTTAGATTCGATCTGAATTTCACATTTAATATGCTATGTTAACATCGAACTTTGGTAGTAGTTGAATTAACATTCTATATATACTCTAACATGTCTAACACAGCATGCCATAAGCGAGTCAGCAATATAAACAGTGTTATTATTATTATTCGCCAGTAATTGTGAAAGTACATTGAGTTTAAATGACCGGTCAGTACCCTTTCCTTTGTATTGTGGTAAGAATAAACGCAATCGATTCAAATACAGAACACAAACCCTTTCTTACTAAGTATATAGGGCACGAAACCAAATTTTCTAATCTCGGGGAACATGTAACGCACATCGAGTGAGAGTCACAACTTTCAGAAGTAAACTTTAGTAGCACATTGCCTTTTCCTTGACATTTGAGGCGAGACCAATTTCCCATATAGGCTTGCTTTTCACCATCATCCATATGCTTGTATTCCAGCGATTCTTGTATGTGTTTAGTTTACTTTACCAGTGTCAATCCACCATCCCTTGACATTTTGAAACCATATTGGTTCAGTCACAAGCGACAACAATTGTCATCGAACTCATGCACATGTGTGATTAGTCAGAATGTGATGGATCTTCCGGTGCGCGACCTCTGGCGCGCCCTCATCCGACGCTCTGACTGACAACTTCTTACCAATTTTCTTAAAGTCTTTGCCTTTTGGTTTTGAGCTTTGACATTTCTTGCCTTTGAATTTCTGGAATTTTGCTTTGTTGAAGTCACTCTCTATGACATTGGCCCTTGCTCCATCAACAACTGTCTCCCTTTTACGATCTTCTTTCTACCGAGCCTTGAATCAAAATCTCTATTGTCATCTCTGACACTTGTGTTTCAAAATAAACTTTAATCTCACCATGAAGGTGGCAATTTCTATAATGGAACCTATGAAGCTACTCATGGTCACACGTCCCTCTTGCATACAATTCATGAATAAGAACTTGAATTTCTTCAACTTGTTTTATCACGGTTTGTGCTCCAGTATAATGTTGTACTGAGAAATTTGCCAAATTACAAACTTTTTTGGCCCCGATCTTCTGTTTGTATTTCTTTCAAACTTTCCCAAACTTCGCTGGAGTCTTATATGATGAATAAATATCATATAAGTTGTTTCTAAACGATTCGAGAATATAGTTCTGCAGAAGGTCAGTTGCATCCACGCTTCAATGGTCGTGACATCTCTCTTGTAGTAGGATGCCTTAGTAGCCCAGAGACATCTTCTCAGGTGATGTTTGCCAAATTCATAGTTGTCAAAGTAGAACAACATTTTCATTATATCTCTTGAAATCGGTTCCATTAGACACTATCAGGCTTCTCATCGAAGGGTTCTTTGAGACACTCCAAAGTGTTAGTGTTATTCACGATGTTCTCCATATGAACTGACCTGAAATTTGTAGTTTGCTTATGAGCACAAACATCATACCATGAAATATTGTCTTTAATTTGTTGAGTACGAGAATAGAACACTTACAATTAAATATTAGGAGAGAAGATAAATTGAACACGAGACTAACACAAATATCTGTGGATATATCACAAATATATATATATATATATATATATATATATATATATATATATATATATATATATATATATATATATATATACTAACTTGAGTAAGATAGAGTCTTGCAAATTGCAATGTCTAAAGACTATTTCACCTCTTCTCGCACACATTGTAGATGTTGCCTCGGGGATGGAAACGCTATCTATTGTTGAAGAATTTTACTTACGGGAAACTTCAGCTCAAGCAAGCTCTTTCGTTTTCCTCTCTTTCTAAAATGTATGTACGAGAATGCGAGGAAGAACCAAAAACAAAGACATCTCTCACCTTGCTCAGGAATCCTGTGTTGATTATAAATGAGAATGTGCTGAAAGTTTGCAACCTTTCTGAAAGATGCATTGTTTCAAAAATAAAAATAAAAAATAAATAAATATTTGTAGGTTATTTATATCAAGCTTACAGTTATCATTTGAGACGAGCCCGTCTTTTGATTTATATATATATATATATATATATATATATATATATATATATATATATTGGGTAGGCCCACCAAGGGGAGCCCATGGAGAAGAGACCCACCCATCACTAGTGGGCCTCCAATTCTCATCACTTATTCATGAGGGCTTTCTACAATATAAATTGTTTAAAAAACCCCTCTCCCGTCGATGTGGAATGAGGTTTTGTTTTTAAGATTCTAACAATACCCACATTTTTAAATAACAAAGAAATGTGAATTACATTAAATAAATTATGTAATGCATAGAGAGAAGCGAAGCCCATTGTGCTTTGGAAAATGTCTTTTGGACTTGAACTTACCTTAGTGTTACATCGGATCTACTTGGTGACACCGGTGGATATAAAGATCTTGAGCTGTTCACCATGCACTTAGTAATGCGAGCAACATGTATCACCTGACATAACTTAAAGGTACTTTCGGTTTATACGTTTATGTTCATTTTGGTCTGAACTGTCCAGGTTATTCATGATAGGTCTAGAATTTTGCCGATCGATTCTCATAAATGCGACCCACATTACTATCATATAGGTGATGATTAAAGCTTTGTTCAAGCTCACCTTTACATAAAGATATCGGTGTCATTAAATGCTATACATAACCTATACATCAACTGAGAAAACACATTAAACACCTTAGGAATGGTAAGTGTGTGTTTCACTCTGCTTGATTTTACTAAACTAGTTTTATTGAACCTAGATCAATAGGTTAGGTTTCCGCCTAGTACCAACATTCAAGGGCTTTTAAACCCATTCCCTCGATGTAAACTTGACTTATACAGAGTAGGCCTTTTGTCAAAGGATCAGCTAAATTTGCCTTTGACTTTATATATTGTATCGATATCACTCCCTTTAGAAAGCAAGCTGTTTTAATAGTATTGTATCCCGCCTTATGTCTTGACTTTCCATTGTAGATGTTACTTTTGGCTCCTGGCATGTTTTGCCATGCTATCCTGATGTATGCATATATTTGATTGGAGCTTGTGCCATCTTGGAATGTCTTCACAAAAATTTCCTTGTACTCACATATCTCGGCTTTGCTCCAGTGCTATAAATTCCGACTCCATAGTTGAGCGTGCTATACCGTTTGTTTGGAAGACTTCAGTGGCGGCACCTCGAGGTAAATACGCGCATATCCAGCGGTCGTTTGTTTATATTATCGGAAATCCAATTAGCATCACTATAACCTTAAATGCCGGTTGATATTTTTGTATAATGTAGTGCATATTTATGGTATACTTGAGATACCTTTTTCAGTTAGACTTCCCAATGGTCTTTCCGGGATTACTTGTATATCTACTAAGCACCTTCTTGAATAAGCAATGTCGCTTTAGTGGCGTTCATTAGGTACATCAAGCTACCTATGACTTGTGAATATTATGGTAGCATGAATGCATCTCCGTTATTCTTTTCGGTTTGAAGGTGCATCTCTTACAACCTTGCAATTTGATTGATCATATTTATTTAAATCTTTCACATAATGGGGTTATTGTAGTATGTATCCTTCATTATTTCTTTTATTTGAATTCGAAAATTACATCAGCTAGACCTAGGTCTTTCATATCAAATATGGAGCTTAATGCTTTTTGTGGACATAACATCCTTACTAGTTCCCATTATAAGCATATATTAACATAAAGGCAGAGACAAATACATGAATTCGCGTATGTCTTTATGTATACACATTGTCACACTCATTGATTTTGATCATGTGACAACATTGTGTGATCAAATTTCTCATGCCCCTTGTTTGGGGCTTGCTTAAGTCCATATAAGGACTTGGTTAACTTACACACCTTATTTTCTTGACCTTGAACCACAAATCATACGGTTGTTCCATGTATATCTCTTCATCAGCTCTCATTTAGAAAAGCTGTTTCACATCCATTTGATGTATTTCCATAATATTGAGAAGCTGCGTAATGAGCGTCCTTATAGATGTTATTACAGACACAATTGAGTAGGTGTCAAAATAATCTAGCCCCTCCTTTTGTCTATATCCTTTTGCTACCAACCTGGCCTTATATTTGTCGACGGAGCCATCGGCTTTAAGCTTTCTTTTAAAAATCCATTTACAACCTATCGGTTTACTTCGGGTGTGCATATGACCAATTCCGCGTATGGTTTTGTAAGATGGATTCAACTTCACTTATTAATAGCTTCCTTCGAAGACAATGCCTCGGGTGAAGAAATTGCTTCTTTGTAAGTTTGTGGTTCTCCTATGGTCATGAAACATAAAGTCCGGACTAAAATTCTTTTGGTTTTTTAATTCTACTACTTCCTTTCCTAGTTCTGCTTAATAGTTCTTGGTTTGGAGTAGATTGTTCATCACGGTTAAACATACATAGCGCTCATTGGACTTGCCTTACGGAAAAACATCTTCAAAGAATTCGGCGTCTATATAGATTCTAAAATTGTATTTATGTATGTCATACACTTCAGATTTATAAACCAGAAACCTATATACGACACTTGCATTTGCAAAACCAATAAACACCACAATCTTAATTGTTTTAGGACGAGTTTTGTTCTTTAGGCAAAGGAATAAATTGCTTTTGCTAAGCAGAGCCCCATATTTTTGATCATTTATAGATGGTAATCTTCCTTTCCATAATTCATAGGAGATTTATTTAATATTCTTAAAAGGAATTCTATTTTAGAATAAAGTTTACGATAAATGGTATTACTTTACAAGTTATGTGGTAGCCACTGAACTATTCAACATAGAGTTTATGTTTCTTTAAAGATCACTGTTTTCTCTGGCTACACCATTTTGTTGGGGTGTATAAGAGGCTGTTGTTTGATGAACAATGCCATTTGAGGCTAAAAGTCTGAGAATCTGTGGACTCATATTCACCACTCTATGTCTTATGACTTTAATTTTCTTTTTCAAGCGATTCTCTACTTGAAACATATATGTCTTAAAATATTTAGGCTTCATCTTTCTTGTGAAGTAAATAAACATAACAATATTTACTGCAATCATCTATAGAAGTTATGAAATAATTTTTCCACCACGTAATGAAGGTATAGCTTTAAGTCAAGAGTCCCTTATGAATTAAACTATTAGTTCATTTGACCTTTCTTGAAGCGATTTAAAACTTTGTCTAGCAAGCAGTTCAGTGCAAATTTCACATTTATTATGTATGTCAAACTTTGGTAGTAGATTTAGATTAACCATTCTATATATACTCCTATTGTTATGTCCTAACCTAGCATGCCATAAAACAAAAGAGTCAACAATATAAGCAAGTGTTCTTATTATTCTTATTAGTAACAGCATTGAGTTTAAACAAACATTGGTCAAAATGCCCTTTCCCCACATACATCCCGGCCTTGGTAAGAATAAACCTGTCAAAGTTAAATGATTTAAACCCTTTCTTACTAAGTATAGGGCACACGAAACCAAATTTTTCTAATCTCGGGAACATGTAACACATCAAATGATCAGCACTTTTCAAGTAAACTTTAGTAGCATTGCCTTTTCCTTCAACATTTGAAATGGGCCAATTTCCCATATAGAGCTTTTCACCATCATCCATATGCTTGTATTAAAGCAGTTCGCATCACTTTATATTTTGATGCAGTTATTGATCTACATCCCTTGACATTTGAAACCATATTAGTTTCGGTCACAGCTTGTAAACCAGTGTCATCGAACTCATGCATGTGCTTGATTGATCCGAGTAACAGTCTGATCTTGATTGGCGACACTCTTGTGCCTTATGTCCAGCCTTTCCACAAACCCAGCAACTTCCTTTAATTTTCTTAAAGTCTTTGCCTTTTGGTTTGAGCTTTGACATTTTCTTGCCTTTGAATTTCTGGAATTTTTGCTTTGTTGAAGGCTCACTCTCTATGACATTGGCCCTTGCTCCATGGCTCTTGTCTCCCTTTACGTGATCTTCTTCTACTCGGAAGCCTTAGAATCAAATCCTCCCATTGTCATCTCTCGCTTGTGTTTCAAGTAAACTTTGAAATCTCTCGTGAAGGTGGCAATTTCTCTATAATGGAACCTGCCCAGGCGCTCCCCTTGATTGCACATCCTGCATGCAGTTCATGAATAAGAACTTGAATTTCTTCAACTTGTTTTTTATCACGGTTTTAGTATGCCATATTGTACTTGAGAAATTTACCAATTACAAACTTTTTGGCCCGGCTGTTTGTATTTCTTCTCAAGCATTCCCAAACTTCCTTTGCGGAGTCTTATATGATGAATAAATATCATAAGTTGTTTTCTAAACGATTAGAATATAGTTCACCGCAGAAAGTCAAGATTGCATCTATTCAATGAGTGGCAACATCTCTCTTGGATGTGGCTAACCTTAGGAACATCTTACCAGTGATGTTTTAATTCCGCATAGTTATCCAGAGTAGAACAACATTTTTTGTTGCCATCTTAAGAGTCGGTTCCATTGAACTTATCGGGCTTCTCCTTCGGAAGGGTTCTTTGAGACCTCAAAGTGTTAGTGTTATTCACGATGTTCTCCACTTTGTAGACTGACCACATTATGGGTTTGCTTATGAATAAACATCTTCTGTGCATGAAATATTAGTCTTTATTTTGAATTCAGATAAGACCTTACAGTAAATATTGGAGAAAATATAGATTGAACCACAGACTAACCCAAATATACCAGATCCTATCACAAATATATATATATATCATATATATATATATATATATATATATATATATATATATATATATATATATATATATATATCATATATATATATATATCTCTCTCTCTAACAAGCCAGATACAGAGTCTTTACAAATTTATAGTATGCAAGGGCTCAATACTTCCTCTTACTCTTATACGAAGAGTATGGGGGTGGGTTGCATAAGGATGGCTTATCTGTTGAAGGAATTTGCACAGAAGCAGCTCAAGACTCTTTCTTGAATTTTCCTCTCTTTAAAATGTGTACGAGAATGCAAGGAAGAACGAAAACAAAAGTCTCTGCAGCCGAGGAGATCAGTGAATTCCCATAAGCCGGAATCTGACCTTTAGAAGTTTGCAATACTGAAAATTACAGTGTTTAAAATAAAAATAAAATAAATAAATATTTGCTTAGTTATTATATCAAAGCCCACGGCCCATCATTTGGCGAGGCCGTCACAGTTTATATATATATATATATGTATATATATATATTAATTAGGCCCACCAAGGGAGCCCATGGAGGAAGAGCCCGCCATCTCTGGTGAGACTCCCGATTCTCATCCTTATTCGCGAGGGCTTTAAATATAAGTGTTTAAAGCCTATATCAAGTGTGGGCGAGGTTTTTGTTTTTTAAAAAAGATTCTAACAAAAACATGTATAAATTAAAGAGGAATTATGCTTCAGGTTCAAGGAGACCTTGTATTTAACAAAAAGTCCATCAAAATATCACAATTAAGCCCAAAACCTATAACAACATATAAGAGTATGTAAACATAAATGTTCATTAAGCCTGCCTCATGCCTCGCCCTGATAATCCCCTCTCTCCCACCTGTTCTTCCTTTCACGACCATTTCCTAAGCTGACCTCCTTTTTTTTTTTCAATCAATTTTCAAGTTTTTTATTGTTTGATCATGTTAACCTCTATTTTCCACATTTAAATAAATTAAAATTTTCAATTTTATAATTAATTTATATTTATAATATATTATTTTATTATTTTAAAATATACTTAATTAAAAAAAAATTATTTTTTAAAATTTTTATTTATTATTATTATTTATTATATTATTATATTTTTGTTTGTTAATAAATGTAATAAAACCAAATCAACTTTAATATATACGTTAATCCATAATAATAAATAAATTAATAGGTGGTACGTATTTTTAAATATTATTAGTTTTCATTTATAATAATAAAAATCATGAGGACAATATCTTTATTAATATATATATACCATATATATACTTAATATATATATATATATATATATATATATATATATATCTCTCTCTCTCTCAAATACCTTACACCGAAACAAATCTACTCTAATTTTCTTTTTATTAAAGGTAATATATGTATGTTTCCATTATATGATTCAACAAATGCGTATAAAATATGTTCTAAGTTTGTGTATTAGCCAAGATTGGAAAAATTGGTTTCGACAGTTATTTTGGTACTTAGATTTTACGGATATATCAGATATATATCAATGGATATTTGATTCGTGCCACGGTAGGGTGATTCGGAATCAACAATATTTGTTTTCCTAAGTTCTTCCTACTGTCGTAGTCAAGCTACTGCAGCATAGCGATCTGGGTCGAATTTCAACAAGGGGATGGGTTTTATCTACAGATGGTCATCAGTGTTTTGGCATGGTAGGCTTTTGTTTGCCAGTTTTGTTGTTAAACGATTAGAGAGGTTGTATGTTCAGCGACTAACGTAATGGTTAAGTGATAATGAAATGGTAGCTTTGAAGGCTTGGGTCACTATCTCGATAACATGGGAAGTATTAAGGTGTCCTCGAGGTTATTTCCTCGCATTAGAGACCGATGACCTATAGTCAAAGCCAAGCCGGATCTTTGTTTAACTATACTAAAACCCTAACCCTAGAACCGCTCCTATTTGAGTCAAACCAAGTACTAAGCATTCAAAGTCCCATTCGGTTTTAAAACCCTAGCATTTAACCTCATTTCAGTGGCTCTTAAATGGCATCTAAAAGTGCTCCAGTGCATCGCATTAAGCATGCCCTGAACCTTAAAGCATGGCAAGTATTGACGAAAGGAACAACATTAAATGGCATTAAACCCTAGTTTGGAAGGTATGAAACCATAAATGCAGTACCTATATCATTTATAGCATGAGAACAACCTGCAACAACCCCAAAACCAAGCCACCCTCCTCTTCAAAGCTATGAGGCTTAGCCAAGCATCCCTTGAGTTGTCATCCTCCAAGGGAATTGTGTTTGCGACTTTAGAAAATGAAAGAAAGAGGAGAGAGAAGAGAGCAAATGAAACCCTAAAATGAAAGCTGCGGGAAAATTTTATAAAAATGAAAAGTTGCTTCAAAGTTGCTTAGGGTTACAAAGTTATGGGGGTTTATATAGTACAACCCAAAGTGTGAAACTACAAAAATACCTAAAATATGAGATTACATAAGGGCTAAAATGGTAATACATCAAAACGTGGTCGTTTAGGATCAAATATACAAAAATCACAGGGGCAGCAATTTCGCTATAGAGGGGGATTTGGCTAGCATAGCGAAAATTTAAGCTAGTCTAGCGGGCCCCAGCTAACTAGCGAAATTCTCAGAGATAGCTAAATTGAGGAATTTAAGCTATCAACGATTGGTAGCTAACTACTGAATTATTGTGAGATAGCCGAGTACAGAATTTAGTAGGCACGGTAGATTTCGTAGCTAGCAAATTTCGCGCCTAGCGAAAATTCTCAATTCATTAGGATTGTGAAATTTAGCTATGATTGCGAAATTTTAGCAATCCCAGTGGCCCACCATAATCATAGCGAAAATCCTGGGATGCTTTGTTTGCTCAACGCATCTCCTTTGCATCAATGCATTCTCCTTCCTTCAAAATCCACTTCAAATTCCTTCATTTTTATGTTTGAAAGCTGCTCGTGATTCCCTCGACGCGTCGAGCGCGTATCTTTACGTCGGACTTGAACCTTCTAAATGACCCGGTACTCAAGACACGCAAATCACCAAAAACAAGCTCGAAATGGCATCAGTGGAACTAAGTGGACCTGCACACATCAATTGGCTTAATTGACATGATTAGTGCGCAAAAAGCACTCAAAACCTATCTTGGATAGAACCAATGCTGCACAGGCCTTAATCACCCCAAACCGACACGTTGCTAGTCCCTTAGCAATGCTAAAACAAAAATTGGATGCATGCCATGATTTTACAAAAAGTATATATGGTTCAAAAGTGTAATATCTGGATGACATTGCCTTTAAAATGAACAATTTACACCTTTGTTAGAAAACCGACATGAGAAACGAAACCATATAAAACGAGTTTTAGTCGACATCGGATCAGAAATCAACACGAATTTCCACCAAAATCTAATGATTCCTAATGTAACGATTGAGCCAATAAATTGCAAAATTATTCCCTCCCCAACCTAGCTCACGCCATGACCTTAAAGCGCTGAACAACCTAAATGATTAGCTACACTCTTATTTCTTTATTTAGCGGAGTCACATTGTAGGGTGCAATGCTAAAAACTTCGACTTCACGAAGTCAGGTGCTTGAAGTTAGCCGATGACTCCCAACCAATTAAGGTTTAGGGCATCAAGCGAAAGGATCACTTGACCACAAACTGCGGGTTTCACCGGACTCGAATGACTTCGAAATTGAGCACCTACAACACGCTAAACTCTACCCCATCCACCCATGTAGCGAACACTAGAGTGATGACTCCCAACCAATTAAGGTTTAGGGCATCGGGCTTTAAAGGCTTTCGCCATATACCCCACGGACCGTATTCGGGTTTCAAGGCAAAGCGTCACGACTTTTATTTTTCTTTTTCTTTTTCTTTTTGTTTTTTTCTTTTCCTTTTTGGAAGACACATTGGCACACCATACATAGGTAAAACTAACCTATTATGGGTCGTCCAACAAGCCTAAGTAGGTTTTGCAAAGTGAAAGGAGAATTTAATTTCACCGACCTATTGGTACAATGTCGGTGTGCGGTGTGAATTAGCTGAGGGAATGTTCAAGGCAGCTAAAACTTCAATGGACCCAGGCGAATCATGCATGGGTGTCTAGCATTAAGGTAACAATAGGGTTTCAATTCTCCAATTAAAGGCAATTCAATTGTTCAATTGAAGCAATTCAATTGTCGATTGAAAGAAAAGAAATAGATACATAAAATAAAGACACAAAGTACTTTGCACAAGTGTAGTAAAATGCAAATAGTCTTTGTAAAGCTTTGATATAACAAAATAGCTAATACAAATATAGCTAAACATACAAAAATATCCTTGCCTACTATTAGCTAATACATGAATCCTAAACAAAATCAGTAGGCAGTTGATAATGCTGAAAACTATACAAAACATAACAGAAGACACCGTACCTCAGCTTTTCCTCGGTAAGGCATAGACATGTAATAGGGATAGGAAAGTTAGAGGCAGTGTGACCACCTCAATCTCGTGGTGGTGGTGGATCGACGGCTAGCTGGCTGCTTGTGGCCCGGCATGTCTAAGGATGCTGGCGGTGGCTTTCATCTCTATGATCGAGAACTGTCACGGGAGCCGAGATGACTCATGATCTGTGGGCATGGTATGACAAGCGCCCGAAAGTGGTCTCAAAACAGTGTGACCTCGATCCATCGATGCGTGTGGAAGCTAGCGAGCAGATGACCCACATCCATAACACACCTTGCTATCTCCCTAATCTTACGACATGAGCGTACTCAGGGTGTTGTCTTGTATATGATGGGCCGAGTAATCGGCGGGCGTGGTGAAGCGGTGGAGGAGATGGAGGAGATACATCGGCCTTCGGACTCCTCTCCATCTCAGCCTCAGGAGCATGAATATCTCTCCTCTGTGGAGATCCTACGCACTCGTCCAGGTACACTCCTCCTGGTGCATTTGGCGGAGGAGAAAGAAATAGGCATCACATGGCTCGCTCCATAGTCAGGACCTGAGGGCATCTGATCCTCCTCTCGATAGGGCTCCTCACGGAAAGCGAGTGCTCAAGACACGGCTCATCGGTCTCGGCATCAACAAAGGTATATTCTGCGCTTTCGAGCCGGGCGGTGGACCTTATCTTGAAATGTAATGTCGCGGTCATCACCAACTTCCGGAGGAGCGGAACGGAACCCCTCGAGATCGATTATAGAGCCTCGGATGGCCCCCTCTCAGTGGACGTAGTCGCTGCCGGCGAAGAAGTGGTCGGAGGCGGATGATCGATAAGAAGCATCGAGGCGGGTTGCCTCGGGTGTGTGGGTCCGGCGTGGTGTCTCGAGCAAGGCTAGCGGTTCATCTCTCCCAGTCGGTGAGGCCAATCTCGATAACCTCGAAATTGGCTGCAGCGGTGGCGGGCCAATCTGCTTTGATATATCCGCCCGCTCACGAAATCCCGAC
The DNA here is from genome assembly GCA_016808115.1 of Tetrastigma voinierianum. Lineage (NCBI taxonomy): Eukaryota > Viridiplantae > Streptophyta > Magnoliopsida > Vitales > Vitaceae > Tetrastigma > Tetrastigma voinierianum. The sequence continues at coordinate 299,406 of JAEQBH010002420.1, read as the reverse complement.
CCGATCATCGATTCTGAATCAGACTCTAGCGGACTTCGGTGCTCCCGAGGAAGTCATGGAATGGTAGAGTTGTAGTACCGGGGATAGTAGAAGCTGCCGTGGCGTCATGAGCGAGTGAGTGTCTTCGATCGGTCGCGTAGGTCCGAATCACGGGGTCATTTGTCGGTAGCCGGGCGTCGTATCACGACTCCCGTGAAAATCCCAGAGTGGAGCCATTCCGAGGATAGGGTGCCAGACGAATAAGGGCCTCCACGATCCCTCGGCGGGGATAATCGGGCGATGAGCTCTCCTACAGTCTTCTTGACGGTGATGGCTCGAACTGAATGAAGGTATTGGTCCTGAAGTGAGCCGGCTGGAGGGTCGGGCCTTCTGGATCTCCTACGTGGCGGTGAAGGGCCGGGGTCCATCCGGTGCGATACCTCTGGAATCCACGGGGCTCCTCGGGGTACCTCGGGGGCGCTGGGGCCTGGAGGCCCAGGCCCGGATCCTCTCCTCTGCTCAGTCTTGGGCTGACTCGGGGCCTCGGCGGGACCCACCGCCATGGGTATGTGCGAAGGACTCGGAGGCGGGCGGGGCGGTGTGCGGGGACGGGCCGGACCGGCTCATTTGACCAAGGTGGACAGGGGCACGAGACAGGCGAGGCTGCGAACTTCTGTGAACCCGAGCTCACGGCTAATGGCGAAGCCCCGGACGAGGGGCACGGCTGCTCATGCGCGGGCATTGGAAAGCGGGGTGTTGCTCGGCAGGAGCGGCGGTGGCTGGTGTCGTGAGCTGCGGTGGCCCGTGGCTCGGGAGGCTGCGGAGAAGGCGGCAGCGACAGGAAGCAGGGCGCGAGGGCTTTCGCGCGTGCGGTGGCGGCAGCGGCAATGACTCCGGGACCTTGAAGCGGTATGCGGTATGGGTAAAACTGGGGCTCATTCTTGGAGCTCGAGGGCAAAACCAGGGCTCACGGACACGGCGGCTCTGGTGGGGATGATATGAATTCAAAAAGCCTCCCCCTCCTCCTCCTTTTATAAAGGCGCTGGGAAGCCGAAAAGCCACTGGACAGTTTCGCTAGTGTAGCGAAATCTGCTCTTAGCCTGCAAATTGATTTTTTTTTTTTTCAGCATTAAAATATAAATAATACTAAAAATAAAAATTATTATATGAAAATATATCTAAAAATCAATTATTAAATAATATTAAAATAAAATTACTTAAAAAGAGAAAGTTACTAAAAATAGAAACTGTAAAATTGACAAATTAAAATAAAAACCAAAAATTATTGGTACAATTCGGTTTTAGAGAACACCAAACCAGCCCAAATTCATTGATTTACTCATGGAGGGTCAAAATGAGGATCTCCTCAACCCCTGCAGTGGTTGTGCGATGCCTTGATGCTTGATTTCCCATTGTTGAATTGCTTCTCATTGGTTGAATTTGGGCTGACCAAATTTTCTGCAGTGGCTACTGATGGCAATTCCCAAACAACTGCTTCACCTTGGTTGGCTATTTTTTGCAATTCATGGACAGTTGGCTTCACGAACTCCACGATCAGGCGAGGCATACTTCATTGTTTCTTTCCACTTCACCTTCCAATGATTTGTGCTTGTGGCTGAGTGAAGATATTCGGCTCAATGTCATGTTGCAAATGTGAATTTGCATGACTCATTTACGACGATTGATGATTGCATTGGCGGTGGCCAAATGGTCTTCAGGGATATTGGCACATGATTGGGCCCCATTTCTAATGGCTCGGTGTCAAGCACTACAAAGTCTTGGGTAGTGGGAATTTGTCTGCCTTGCTGACACATCTCGACTATTCCCTTAGGAGTCTTTATCGATCGATCGGCTGATGATAGAGTGATGTTGGTGAGTTTAAGCTCTCCCAAACCTAGCGCATACGAGTATGGCGGTAGGTTTTACACTTGACTCCCTAAATCTAGCGGTGCTTTTTGTCTATCTGAAGTCCCTTATTGAAATTTGAAATTGTGGGGGATCCTGGATCCTTGTATTTGACTGGGTTCTTGCTTTGGATTATGGCACTGACTTGCTCAGTTAAAAATGCCTTTTTCTCAATGCCCAACCCCTTCTTGATTGTACAAAGATCCTTAGCTGCATGGCGGGGACTTGATTTGATGATGTCAAAGGGTATGTTCACGCTTCACACCTTAGGACTTCTAGGATGCACGCTTCTTTGGGATGCCTTCTTCTTGCTTCTTAGTGCCTGAGGAAATGGAGGTGGCATGCAGTGCTTCATTGAGTCCTCCTTCAGGAAAATGTGTTCTGGCTCCAATTCTTCTCCTTTTTTGGTTTCCTCAACTGGCTTGGGCATTGGCTGATCAACCTCTTTTCCACTCCTCAGGGTGATTATAGCCTTGACCTCATCCATTCCTAAATTGCTGGATGAACCTATCTCATGCACTTCTTTTGGATTTGGCAATGTTTGGGAAGGGAACCTTCCTCTCTCCTGTACCTTCAGAATATTGTTGATCTTTGTGATTGAATATCTATGAGTTGTCTATTTTCGATTAGATTGCTCTCAAGCCCATCTATTCTCTTGTTCGATTATTACTCTGCAAATTATCAATCCTTTGTGCCAATTGTGCATTGATCCCTTTTTGTTCTTCCACAAAGTTGCCCACCACCTTGCTCAAATTCAGTATTGCTTGTTCAACTGGAGAAGTGGATGATGGTGGCTGTGGTTGAGATGAGGAACCAAACTGTGGTTTGGCACCTGGGGGCACATAGGCAGGGGGGTTAGGTTTCCAGGAGAGGTTAGGGTGAATTTTCCAATTGGAATTGTAGGTATTACCTTATGGGGCATTAGGTTGTGGCTTGTATTGACCTCTGACATTTTGCATATTCTGACATCAATCCTCCTTCCCAGCGATAAGGCGGTCGGATGATGTTCTCTGGATTGGCGGTGGGTTGACAATTGGTGAACAGGTTGGCACATGCCGGTGTTTCGATCCTTTGCACTTCATGGAGCCTCTTTCCTTCTAGCTCCTCCACCTTCCTAGTTAGGGTTGAGATTTTTGCTTTCATTTCCCATGTCCTGAAAGTGTAAAAATTCCTCCCTTTGGTGTCTTGAGGGCCTCATTTTCTCCCACCTCTCGGGGTTTGGCTCATCTGACCCTTGGAAGTTCGACCATAACTCAAAAGAAATCCATGGCCTCATCAGGTTTCTTTCAAAATCACCTCCACACATGGTTTCTAGCAATTGCTTCATGGTAGGGGACATACCATTATAAATGATTCACCCCAACATCATGTGTCGAACCCATGATGTGAATGACGCCCGATGGTATCCATGAATCTCTCGGCATTGGTAAATTTCTCATTGTCATAGGCGAGTAAGTGTAGATCACGCCTCTTCAAGCGCTGAATGCTGTGGCACTGAAGAATTTCTTGAAATTCAGCTTGAAGATCTACCCGACTTCCCTGTCGTTCGGCCTCGATTGAATTGAGCCAAATCTTGGCTTTGTCCTTGAGTATCAGTGGAAATGCTTTCAGCTTGAGCAAATCCATGTCGGTTATACCTTCCTTGAAGGTAGTGCATACCTCCTCAAAATCCCTTATATGTGAATATGGATTTTCATTCTCCATACCATGAAATGTGGAAGCAGGAAATCATTTAGGTAGGGTCTCATTTGCTTTCTGACCTCGGCGGGAGGTATGATGCAGGAGGGGGCACTAACTCTAGGAGGGTGTATGTGTTCCCTCATCGACCAGTATGCTGTTGGATTCATAGGGGGTGCTTGTTGACTTTGCTGTTCCTCAAGTAGAGGATCCATTTGATCACTGTGCACACTGATTTCACAGCCTTGTTCAATTGGTGCACTCACTCTTTGCAATCTACGATATCCCTCTATCAGTCTTTGCGTAAACACAGTACACAAAATTAGACACAACAAAGAACAAGCGAGCTTGCAGGTCGGTGTTAGTTAAAACAAAAACTGGCGCTAAATAAACGATTACGTAGCGCAAGTAGTGAAAACTTGCAGTTACAGCAACTGTAATTCAAAAAGGGTCTAAAAGGTCACCAACACTTGTAATGTGGATTACAAGTACACATCAACTCCTCATACGTAGTTTGGCACCATCCCCGGCAACGGCGCCATTTGATTCGTGCCACGGTAGGGTGATTCGAAATCAACAATATTTGTTTTCCTAAGTTCCTCTGCTGCGAAGTAGTCCAAGCTCTGCTGACATGGCGGCGGTCTAGGGTTGAACACTGCGGGGATGGGTTTTTCATCCCACGAATGATTAGCATCGGTGTTTGAAAATGGTGAGCTTTTGTTTGGACCACCCAGTTTTTGTTAAAAACGGTGGGGGTTGTATGTTCACTGACTAACTGTAATGGTTTAAAGTGAAATGTGAAATGGTAACTTTGAAGGCTTGGGTCACTAGGCTCGATAACATGGGAATTAAGGTGTCCTCGGGTATTTCCTCTCATTAGTAAGGAAAATGACCTATAAATCAAAGCCAAAACCCGATCTTTGTTTAACTATAAAATCTAACCCTAACTCGCTCCTATTTGAGTCAAAACCAAGTACTAAGTATCGTGTCCTATCTGGGCTTTTAAAACCCTGTATTTAACCTCATTTCGGCTCGTAAATGGTATCGAAGACATCGCGATCAGCATTCAGCATGTACCGAACCCAAAGCACACAAGTATCGATTTAAAGGAACAACATTGGGTGTACCAAGATTAAACCCAGCTTAAGTGTATTAAAACCACAAATGCAAGATTCCTGTGACATCATTTATAAAGATGAGGACAACCCGCAACAACCCTTAAAAACTAAGCTACACCCTCCCTTCAGCCATGGAGGCTTAGCTACATCCTCGGAAGTTGTCATCCCTGGTGTGCTCGTTCTGTGGAAAAATGAAAGAAAGCAGTGGAGAGAGAAGAGAAAGCAATGAAACCTCTAAAATGAAAGTCAAAGGGAAAATTTTATAAAAATGAAAGTCAAGCTTCAAAGTCGCTAGTGGTTACAAAGTTACGGGGTTTATATAGTACAACCCAAAGTGTGAAACTACCAAAATACCTAAAATATGAGATTACATAAGGGCTAAATGGTAATACATCAAAACGGGTCGCTAGGATCAACATACAAAAATCACAAAAAGCAAAGAATTCTCGCTATAGTGGGGATTCACTGCAAGCATAGCTTAAAAATTCCTCGCTTGTTAGCCGAAATTCCCCCGCTTAGCCCAGCTTAAATTCCCCACAGAGAGATGCTGAAATCGAGAAATTCCTGCCATTGTCATGGTCTCTCTGGGTTACACCGCTAGCCTCCAGCAAAAATTGGCTGTGAGAGCCAAACGTACACCGTCAAGCACAAAAGATTTCAGCCAGCTGCAAATTCCCCCGTCAGCCTAGCTTAGGCCTCACCTCTCACTGCATCACAAACACATGACGCAAAATGGGCATAATCATAGCTAAAAATCCTGGGATCGCCTGTTTTGCTCACTGCATCTCACTGCATCTACTTCCTTCAAAATTCACTTCAAATTCCTTCATTTTCACATGGTCGGAAACATCGTGTGATTCCCCAAAGATTCGCACGTATCTCACGACTAACTAAATGACCGAGGTACTCAAAGACCTCGCAAAATCACCAAAAACAAGCTCTAAATGGCATCGCGAACTAAGTGGACTCACTGCACACATCAATCGCTTAATCGATACGATTAGTGCGCAAAAAGCACTCAAAACTCCATTCTATAGCCTGCACAGCACTGGGCACTAATCAATATTTTTACATGACTATTGATATATCATAAATTAACAAAAATACTTTAAATTTCATAGAAATACTTTGTAAAAATGTAAAAATGATATTAATAATCAAATATACATTGAGATTACATTGCAATGAGCTTTTAAAACCAAAATGAAGATCAATGTGGTTCCATTGCATATTTGATGAAGGGATCCTATCTTGGTGAAGATAATACTCGTACCAAGACATGGTGTTCCGATAATATTGATTATATGATTGGACATGCCATGCATAACTGTTTTGACTTGTACCCATAATCTTTGTAATTTAATTATAGTCAAGGACTTAATTCTTTGTGCAAATTATCAAGTAGATCTTCTAAACCGCGGAGATCAATCCATAACCATTGAGATCAATTTATAACCGTTGGATCAAGTCAGGATTTAAAATTTGACCGTTGGATCACAAATCCGACCGTTGGAGAGCATTCAAAATCCGAGTGAATTCTAGGTGAGTTGTCGGATCAAAGCAAATTCAAATATGGCCCTTGGATAAGTCAAAATAAATGTTGGAAAATTTTCAAAACACGGGTGCAATCTGGGCCATTAGATCATCTGCAGGAAGATCTTGACCGTTGGATGTCTTTGGATATATCGGTGATATTTTATCAAAAATTTAACTACTTCCTTCTTCAAGCGCGGGTGTGCCACATACCCGACATTTCCACGATATTTTGGTCTTTAACCGATATATCGGCGATATATCGCCGATATTACCGGTATTTTCTTGAAATTTTGATCAACTGATTATCGATTATTGATATCGCTTTGAACCTCACCGATATCCGATATATCGACGATATATCCAAAATTTTAAACCCTGGTATTAGCATACAACATAAAAAAATATTTCCGATAAAAAAATATATTTAAATCCTATCAGAAATACAAGCGTGTACACCTCTTATACATTTAGTATATTTATCTTGTACAATTAGTGTAATCATAATGTACACTACAACAAATCTTTATTTTTTCTTATTAAAAACTAATATGAGCATATTTTTAATTTTTTTGGTGATGAAAATAATGAAAAGATGAGATTAACTATATTTTCTATATTTTTAAAATTTGGGAAGTCTATGACATAAATTTGTACTAAGTTATTTATTATGTGTGAGCTAAGTATTGCATCCGTCAATACATATAAATAATGGCATAGGTTAGTGTATTAGCATACGACTTTCGAAAGAGATATTGGATAAAAAGAATTCTAAGTCCTATAAAAAATGCAAACTTGTACACATTTTTGTTGTAAATTAACAAAAATGTACAACAACAAACCCCTATTTGTCTTTATTTTTATTACTTTAATAAACCTTATTTATTCTTACTTTATTTATCCTTTAGAACTTGAAAGGAACACAGAGGTTTAGTTAATGAAAATATTATTCTTTAAAAATTTATTTATTTGTTATTCTATTTTTTTTTCGTATAATTATCACATTAAAATAAATTAATTTTAATATATAAATACATTGTGATTCACATGTAATAATCGACTATTTAATAAAATTTAAATAAATACTAATAATTTAAAACTATATATATATACTTTAAAATATTTAATTTTATTCACTTTCAAATATTATTTTTTAAATTAAATGCTAAAATAAGTATCAATAATTTTTTGTTAAATAATTAATATTTTTACCTTTATTTAGAGAATAATGTAACTTGTAGATAGTATGTTTATAGACCCAAAATTTGCACATATTATTATTATTATTATTATATTTATTAATATTTAATATTCAATTTTTGATATATTTTTTTATCTCCCTCTTTCCTTTACCCCTATCTTTTCTCTCTAGTCATACCCTACTCCAACCTAACCCCTCTCTCTCTCTCTTCCTTTTTTTGGAAACCCAACCGGTCCTCCTCTTCCTCCCTCTCTCCCCTCTTTCTTCTCTCCTCCTCCTCCTCTTTCCCACTTCTCCCTTCTTTCTCTTCCCGCTCTTCTCCCTTTCTTCTTCTTCTTGTTTCTGCTTTCACTCAATTTTTTTGAACTCACAAAGAACTCATTTTCTTCCAAATTCAAGTGAATTTAAGGTAAACTTATGATGGTGCTTTTTTCTACTGACATCACTGAGCTGGAGCTTCGAGCCTATCACGGGCCGTTGGATCGGGTCATCAGATAACCTCGCGAACCCGCAACCCGTAACTCCGTGACCGAAGGATAATCAAGCTGGGCAAAGGCGGTCGCCGTCTGGCGGCAAGTCGCTTCTTCTTATGAGAAGGAAAAAATTCAATTGTTTATGCATGCTATCGCATATCTTTGTGGGGTGTGGAATGGGTCGGTATTTATAAGGGGAAATAATGGTTACTTTCCTTGTTAGATGCAGATACTGCATTCTCCCATCGCCGGCGAGCTTCCTTTCCTTGCACACACCGACCTGGGCGGATAAATCGAGGAGCCGTGATCATAAGATCTCGCTTTCCTTAACCGCAAAGCACTATGAGATCGGGCACTTTTTCTTTACACGGTTTCGACCACCTATATCACTTCTGATTACCCGGGTAGGTGGCTTTCATTTTCGCCACCCATGTACTCAGCATGGGTAGGATCTCACTACGGGTCGAGCTTTATCGACCCGTGTCCCAACTCCCTTCATAAGGTGGAGGCTCGGGGCCTGGTGCCCCAAGCCATAATGCCTCAGGCACACATGTCGCTTCCTACCCCACGCAACCCCCTCGACCTCGTCAAGCAAGCTTAGGCAAGGGCTGAACCATTTCTTGGATCAGTTGCGGCTTCTACGTGGCTAGCAGGGGATGGTTCGATCTAAGCTTTGTCGCCGTCAAATGTCTAGTGAAAATGTGATGGCTCTTCGATTTTCCACTCGCTTTGATCACCCATAGCATTTCTCATCTTTAGAAATATTCCTCAGATCGCACTTCCTTTCCAATTTCCTTCCCGCAGTGCTCAAGCTGTCTTCGATCGCCTGGTAACGCCAGGATGCTTTCTCGCTATCCTATCTTTCTAGTGGGCCGGTTTTCCTTGTTTCTTCTCCTTGGCTGTGTGTCCTTCTTTTCTTTTCTTTGCCTATTTTCCTTCCTTGTTTTGAATTTCTAAGTCATAGTGGCGTGGCCGGGCTGGGTCCCGCCTTGCTGTTTTTGCTCATTCTCTCTCTTTCGCGCTACCATGTGTGCTTCCTGGTCTTCTGCTCTATGTGCCTCGCTCATAGAGGGAAGGGGCCGGCCAGGAGTCCCCGTGCCGTGGCAAATCGGCGGCGACTCGCAACGTCCACCGCTGCGGGTCACAAGGTCCTTCCAATAGGTTATCTTCCTCCGCCTCGTGCAAGGGCAAGGAAGATTAGCCAGATTAGGTGTCCCCATGGTTTCCAATAATCGATAATACCGCGGTGGTACTGAGGCCGCGCCCCGCCTCCTGCTCGAGCCCTCGTACGCTAAACCTCAAGCATCACATGACCTCCCTCCGATGTCCAAATCTCTGTGTTCTTACCCTCACATCTTACGTTGTTCCTGCTCCTAAGACGGTATGCTTTTCGAGGCGTTCGAATGGTCTTCGCTTCTTCTTGACTTCTTCAATGTGCATTTCATGCCATTTCAATGTATGTTCGCCCCAACTCTCTCCCACCCGAGGCCCTGGGTCAGGCCTTGGCTCTTTAGTGGGATGCGGCCCCAAGGTCCCTGGGGGTGGAGCAGCTCATTGGCCGGGATCCTTCAACAAGTAGCGAGACCCCCGAAAGGCTTCTCAGATATTTCCAAGTGGGCCACCGCCCGACTTATCATTTCCACCTCCTTCTTCCCACAAGCATCGAAAGAGAGCTATTTCTTTGCTCGAGGGTCGATATCGGGAATTAACTCACGAATTCGACACAATGGGGATTCCCATGATATGGACCGCTTCCAGAACCTCGTAGACATGAGCTTTCTATCTCAAGTAAGAGGGGTGGGGTCAAACTTTATGGTCAAGTTATGCTTTTAATTTGTTTTTGTCAAGGCCACAGGAGCTCTGCCTGTAATTCATTGCTCCCGAGGACGTGGAAGTAAAGTGGCAGTCGAAAGTGTCGCCCCTCGCGGTATTCCGACACCAGCAAGGCTCCAGATGATTCTAAAATTCAAAGGAGCCCTTCAAGCTCTTTTCGAGATCTCCCTCTCACCCTCGCTACGAGACCCTGGCCCTTATCGTGTAGTCAACTCCCCAGGAGAACTCCCCAGCCCGTGTCGAGTTACTAGCGAAGAAGAAGAGAAGTGAAAGCGCTAGCGCGCCTGTGGATCCTCCTAAGAGTGCACTCCCAACACCGGCAATGCCCTTAAGCTGGGAGTATCGGTTCCGCGATCGCCCTCGCCGAGGAGCTGGATCACACGCCTCCAAGTTCAGTGGGAGGGGGCAAAGGCACGCCCTTTCGTCTGGGTAACCAAGATGGTGCAAGCACACACCACCCCTCTACCCGTTTCATGAGTTCCCTAGCTACCGTCGCCCTTCAAAGTTCTTCCTATCTGCCTCAGCCCTTCGGGGCCGCAAAAACTCCACATGCCTCCCTCCGATGAAGACATGGATGATCGCTTTCGAGACGAGTAGTCGCAGGACTCGCTTGCTTACTATTACAGCCTCGCCTCAAGGTCAAGCTTTGCCTATCCTTCAGACTCGATCTCAAGAGGCTGCAGGTTCCCCGGTGGCGCTGGAGGAGGCTTCGCCCCATCACCTGTGGGACCATCTCGCATGTCCGAGCACCTTGCTTTATCTATCCCGTCGCTGCGGGTTACTGTTATCTCGCAACCCATCTCGTTTCTCGCGGTGCATCGACTACTTATATAAAGGACCCGGCGAGAGGGGCCGTCGACCGAGAGCCTCGCTAAGGTGGTGCTACAAAGAGTCGCTCCCTAATCACCGAGGGCTTGAGTCGCAGCTCCTGATACAAGGTCCCGACCGAGGAGGCCGCGACTCATAAATCCGATTTTCAGAAAGCACACCTCACCGTGAAAGGAAGTAGAGAGGAAGGCAGAGAAAAGAAGGCCGCAGGCCTAAGGGGTTGTCCAGATGAGCTACGGTTAAGGAATACGCTCTTAGTCGCCGGCGGAGCCGGCACCAAAGCAACGGCGCTGACTGGCCCGCCGAGAGGTCGGGGCCGAGCTCCGCTGGAGCGCCACAAGTGAGGCGCAACGCGGCCACGCCGGGACCTCCGCAGGCGGGAGGCTATGGTTAACCAAAGTGGATCGAGTAATAAAGGAGCTCGAGGGACGAGGCCCCGCACCTCAGGCTCCCACGGCCCTCGTCCAACGCAGCCGCCGGCGGCTCCCGGACCCACCCAACCCTCCGCCCCCGATCCCATGGAAGAGGATGCCAAGAGTCCGGTTTATGAGAACAAGGCACCCTCAAGTGTTCTCCTCGACACTCTAACTCTACTCCTTCCTGGGCAAGGAAGTCAGTCCGGTCAGATCACTCCCTCGTATCTGGTTCAGGCTTTTACCTCATCCCGCGGCCCGAGGCCCACTAACAAATTTCGTCCCACTCTACTCGCCGGCCATTTGCGACAACATCTTTCTCACTGCCATCTTGAATACCCTGCACCCACACGGTATTTAGTTTTGTGGTCGGTGAGTTATCATCCCCCACTCCCTGCTGCTTTCTTTACATGTGTTCGGAGGTTCCCTGGTCATCCAATCTTTAAATGGTCGGTTCCACCGAGCTACGCAACTCTTGATCGGGCTGAACTACCGTGCTTTCATCAAACCTGTTACTCGGGCTCCTCGATCAAGCAGCCTCCTGGCCGCCGGTCCTTAAGAATCGGTTTCACGGCTCGCTTGAACTGCTTCGCAGCTCTTTGCTACATGGCCTTTCGAACTCGAAATAAACAGCAGTGGCTCTTGAAACTGAGCTGCAAGGCTCGTTTGAAACTGAGCTACGTGGCTCCTTTGAAACAAAGCTACAAGGCTCTTTTGAAACTAAGCTACAAGGCTCTTTTGAAACTAAGCTACGTGGCTCCCTCAAAACCCAGCCGGCTACGGCCTTCGACACTGCTTCATGCGCCCTTTGAAACCGAGCTACCCGGGCCCTTTGAAACTCGAGTCGCAAGGCCTCGTTTGAAACCAGCTACGTGGCTCCTTGAAAAATGAGCTATAAGGCTCCTTTGAAACCAGCCACAAGGCTCTTGAAATCCAGCCACGTGGCCCTCAAACCCGAGCTACATGACTCTTTGATACTGAGCTACAAGACTCTTTTGAAACCGAAAGCTGTGTGCTCTCGAAATCCCAGCCGCGGGCGCCCTTTCTTTAAATCGAGCCACAAGGTCGCTTGAAACCGGCCGCGGCCCTCGAACCGAGCCACAAGGCCTCTTTGAAACCGAGCCACAAGGCTCGGTTACTCGCTACTGTCACAGGTTCAAGAACCCCAACTCATCGCGCCCTTTCAACTGGGCTACGGCTCTTCTCGCCTCCTTCACTGGGGAAAGCATGCACGGTTTTAATGTGGATCCATGGAGAATTGGAACAGTATCATGCGGGCTTCCAAAGTGCTCCAAAGCCTCAACAAACAGATGGCCTTCTAAAGGTCCTGTGAAAGCACTCGCCCACCTTCCTTCCCCTTTCGACAAAGCAAGGTCTGAGTTCATAATAATGAAGCTCGTGGCCACGCCATCATAAGTGAGTCTATTTCGTGATCGCAGTCGACGCTCGGCTTCACGCCGCTCCGCGGCCTAGGAGCTGCGAGCCTTTCCCTACCCTCCTTATGTGGAGTCAGAAGAAATTCAGTCCTCGTCCATCATTAACTCACTCGTGAACATATTCGAGGTGGTACACTCAGAGGGAATATTTTTAAGTCCCGCTTCCTCCATTATTACTTTCCTCCCATCTTTTCTCCTTCTCCTTCCTTTTCTTCTCTCTCTCTCTCTCTCTCAGTGGTTTTCGCTCGACTGGTAAGTCAGTCGACGCGTATCTTCTAGACGAACGGCTGATGAAGATCTTCTAGGATGTAGAGAACGGCTGATGAACAAAACTACTTTTCTGATTGTAATTTTCTAAGATGTAGAGAACGGCTTTACTGATTGTATTTTCTTGAGATAACTGAAATAAAAGTGCAGTCTTTTGGAAGCGTGTGTACTTGTCTGATGTTTGTTTGTTTTTTTTGACAATCTACGAGAATATTAATCAGGTTGAAAAATGAACACAAAGACTGTTTATTAAAGTAAAACTATGAATTTGTTATTAAAAGTTACAACTTGAAGGTCTATCGTAGAATTCGCTCCCGAGGCGCTCAACGCTCCAAAGAATGTGGCAAAGCGTTTTTCCCTCTCTTTGTTCAAGTTCATACCGCTGTGCCTGACCATTCGCGATACCACATAAGTGCCCTTCCTGTACGGTCCTACCTTTTCGTGGTGGGGTATTTCCCTGTTGGTAGGAGTTTCTTTTTTAGAACCAGTCGCCTGGCTTGAAACTCCCGGGCCCTAATTCCTTCCTACCGTATTATTTCATTCGGGTTTTCTATGATAGCTTCTCGCACGCTTAGAACCTACTCATGTTTTTCTTCAGGAGGTTAAGGCTTCAGTGAGAATCTCTTCGTTGTGTCTGTATTTGCGAACTTAATTTTGGTGATTTTTGAGCAAACCCTACTGGGCTACTCTACTTTAGTGCCAAATGCTGTGAGCCGAATAGGCTCTCGAGCTATTGATCCGCGTAGTCTCTCGTATGCCCATACTCCCTGTGGGAGTGTACTCAACCCATTCTTCCCTTTAAGTTTTCACTTAGTCTTTAAGGCCGCCGAGAGTCCTTATAGTGACTTCGCTTTGTCCGTTGGGATTGCGTGGATGAGCCGGGGAGAGTAGTACCTTGGATTCCGAGTTCTCCTGAGAGTGTGGTCTCGAACTTCTAGATTGCAGCAAACTGCTTCCCATTATCGATACTGGCCTCTAGGATTCCAAACCCAAGAAATTATGGAACACCAAACAAAGTTACGATTCTAGCTCGTGGATCGTTACTAATGACTCACTTCTACCACTGTGAATAATCCACTCCCACAACAATAAAGCTTCACCTGGCGCTCCCAATGGGTGTGGGGCTGGGCTCCCCAATACGCCCAAATTCTCATCAGAAAAGGCTGGTTACGGTGATTGGGGCGTCGTGGGCTCGAAATGAGGTGAGATCTTCGTAAGATGCTCGGGACAGATCTCACATTTTAACCATCTTCAGGCGCTCTCAGCATGGTAGTGCCAATGTCCCTATCTCAAGAGTCTTTGCCGCCATGATCCTCGCCCGATACGGTCGCTGATAAGATAGCCCTTCGCGCATCTTTCCGATCACGTGTGACTACATCTTCCCTTCCCATTTAATTTGCTGACTGGTGTAGAAAAGCTTCCTCAGAAGGGTCCGCCGATGAAACTGCGGACTCCGTCCCCGAGCTCTCGAGGCCTCCTTGCATCGCTCGCACACATGTCCACCAAGTAACCAAACGGGTCCATCCACCCCGCCTGATATCACCGGGGACACTCTTCTTCTAACGCTTACCGAGGGTCTCGAGGTGCTCAACCTGCATTTTGGGCCCATCTAGATCCTCCTACGATGTTGTCATAGCTTTGCCAGTGGCATCCGTCGCGACTCCTCTCGCCTGGGGGACGGCCCGACTCAATTCGTATGAACTTTTTTACATAAACTCTCTCGCACCTTTCGAGGTAAAGGATCATTTTCTCAAATTTCCTAGCTCAGAGGGAGTCTTCTATCTGCTTTCACTCACCATTTAGAATCAACAGATACCTCCAAATGACCAACCTTCCATGATCCAACACGCAAGACAAGCCCCGCATATCAGCCTTTCACTCGCCCTCGCAGCCGGGGAGGCTTCCCGAAATTGAACTCAGGGCGATTCCACGCCAACCCGTCCGAGGAGGTCACTCGGGACCGACTCGCACCGCTCGGGAATCGCGGCCCTCGGCTTCACGGACAATCTCCATGAGTAAGTCGCGTCAATCGAGTGAAGCCAGGTGGCCGTGCCAGGTATCGAGGGAGTAAATTCCATGATGAAATATGCCAAGACCCGCCGACCGCCGGCCCTCGTCAGATTCATGTCGAACTCACTAAGTTTACGGCCCACTTTATCGCCTCCCGAGGTCTCAAATTGCATAAATATCTATTTCATCCGGTGTTCCGTCAGATTTCAATACAGAGCCTAGAAATAAGGAATGAAGCCTTCTGGCAAAGGTTACCAATGCTGGGACACTCCTCATCTCTGATACCTTCCTCCGTCCTCCAGCCCGACCAGGTAGACCAAATTGTCAGATTCCATCTCGCTCCTCCGACCAGTATGGCGCACAGAAATATGAAACGACCAAATAAAGGGTAAGGATTTCCTCCCCTGAAGCTGGCTTACCAGACAAAGAGGAGAGCTCGTATAAGTTTCCTTTGGCCACAAGAACGCCTCTTCGCATCGGCGTCCTGCTGGTCTTTTTCAAAAACTCAAAGAACTGCTCTGAGCCACTGTCGCAGATCTGCATACAAAGCCAACAAACTATTCTCCCAGCTTTCGACGTCGAATTTCTTTGGTGTTCAAGGCGGTTGCATGTCTAGTACCATTTTATCTTATCATCCTCGATTTGCCTGGGTATTCTCGCCGACTATGAAAAACCTGCAATTTTTCGCCTCGAGACTCCAAAGGCACACTTGGTTGGATTTAACTTCATGTTATAGTTCTTCAAGACTTGGAACGACTCGGCTAGGTGGGCTACGTGGAGCTTGGCCTTAACTAACTTCACTAGCATGTCATCTATATATACCTCCATAGATGCTCAAATTTGCTTCTGAAACATTTTGTTCACTAGCCTCTGATAAGTGGCCCCAACGTTCTTCAACCCGAAAGGCATCACCGGTATCAAGAAGTACTCTGCAAAAAACAAGTAAACAGGCCTCTTGTCACCTGTCCATTCTCGTGATCCCCAATGAACATCCTTGCAAAGATCCATGAAGCAAAACTTCGTGGCAGCTGTGGCTGCGCCCACTATAAGGTCGATTCGAGGTGGGGGAGTTTCATATCTTTCTCGATAGCCAGCTCGCTGACATCGGTGAAGTCAACGCTGAGTCACCATTTTCTCGTCACTTTTAACGAGGGCCACATTAGCCAACCATCAGTATTATACTTTTGATTGATTGCTTTTGTCGAGGAGCTTTGTTAACTTTGTCGATCTCCTTTTCCTTCTCTGGTGAAACTCTTCGTCACGGGTTTGAAGGATCGCTGATGTTCACTGTGTGTGATTACTACTTGGTCGATTCCTCCCATATCCCTCATGATTCCGTAAATACATTTATATTCTCAAGCTTTAAAGAAGTGGATATGCAACCCCACGTCTTCGCTAATTCAGATCCGACGTGAGACGAGATGTTCCGACCTGGGTCATCGAGTCAGGATCGCTCCAGTTCTTCCTCGAGGGCGCAGTCGGATGCTTACCCCATCTCCTCGCGTCAAGCCTCGGCCCATAGACGTCGCCACCACTTTTTATGAGCCTTATTATCGTAAGATCACCTACGCGCTGATATATCCTCGAACCATTCCTACCCCATTCGGGCAGCGGAATTCATAACCATATGATAGTTAAGGAAATCCAATTCTTATGGCATCGAGGTCCTGTACTCCACAAGATGCATCGATGGGCATCCACCATGAGGAACCTCACCGTCGTCAGAGTCTGGCACTCAGAATCTCCCAAAGTGAGAACTAGTTATTAACTCAGGTAGCACTCTTCTCGTAGAGAATCCCCGCAGTGGGCATCAACGGCTCTAGCTTCTCCCTTCCGATGCCCATTCTATCGAAGGTTGACGCGAAGATGATGTTGGCTGAGCTTCCGTTGTCGACCAGGACCCTGTGTACTATTTTGTTGGCTACGATGGCTCTTATTACCAGTGGATCGTCATGGGGATGGCCGACAAATTCTTCCATGCTCTGAGTCCAAAAAGGTTACAGTGTCCAAATTGCAGGAGTTTGGAAGGCTTGTATTTCCTAGTGTCTTCTTGACCCATGTTATGAGATGAGCCTTCCGCTTAACTGATCTCCCTCCTCCCGCAAACCCGAGATCACCCGATCTCCTAAGGGTTGCTGGTGTTGAGCTAAAGCTGGCTGACAAGGTGATGTGGGCGGAGCCTAGTCCTAACCTTCTGAGGCCACGAAGCGGCGAAGATGTTCACGTCGAATCAGGTATTTAATTTCCTTCCTCAGCTAGATGCAATCATCTGTTCGGTGTCCATGATCCCTATGGAATTCACAATACTTGGTTAAGTCTCTCTTCGCAACCGTCTTCATCCGAGACGGCCACCTCAAAACTTTCGCGGTCGCTGCTTCACGGTGACCTCGTGACAATCGAGGCTACTGGCGGTGACCTGCTGTGGTGGATATCACAACCAGAAATGAGCCGAGGTGGGCCCAAGCAATCTTTGACCTTGCCTTGTCTCTCGGAGACCGTCTGCTTCGCTCGTCCCTCTCGTGGGGATTCATCCTCGTCTCTCATCTCCCGGGCTTCGTCTTCGCTTTTTCTCGCCTCATTTTTCTCCTTGCGCGCAAGAGTTTTCCCGCTTAGATAGAAGGGCTTCATCGCTATGATGTGATTCTCCGCTTTGGCGAGCACTCGGTCCATGCTTGCCTAAGTGGTTCTTCAGATGGAAACACGATCTTTTCGACGCACGCCTAGCCCTAAGAATGAGCTGTGATGAAGGAACTCTATTCGGGATGCAAGTTCACTCAATGATTCCCTTTATGTTAAACCTCCTGGACGAAGACCTCAGTTCTCTTTGTGATAAGTGATAGCTCGGGCTTTTGTATGTTCGAGCTCCGATGAAGTGGAGACTTAACATGGAGGGGCTCAAGGATGAGATTGACGATGATGAGTCCCGTTGAACTGTGCTAACGCCGAGCCTTTAGCGTGATAAATGGCTACCTCGCATCTAACGGGTCCCGGTATCCGTAGTTCCATCCGATTCTCAGAGGTATTATGGGTGGCTGGATGAGTGCCTAAAACACTCATACTATATCCGCGTCTGCTTTATGTTTTTAGTTGATTTTACATTTAAATAAGTGCATTGTAGCCCAAGATCTGATTTCTAGAGTTTTTTGTGAATTGCAGGTCAAGAGGGTGGTTTTTGGCAAATTGGAGCTAAACAGAAGAAGCAGGAGAAACACTGGCAGCAACGTCGCGACGTCCCAACGTCATGACGCTTGGTCAACAGAGAAAAGTCAATAAGTGACCCAACGTCGCGATGTTGCAACGTTGCGATGTCATCGCGATTTCGCCTCGGGGACCACAGGTGCCAAGTGAGACCTAATTTCAAGGCATCAAGAACGTGCGGATCAGAGCCCGGAAAGCGTAGAGTGAAGAACTAATTTGATCATTGGAGAAGACACTTTCTTTTGTTTTTCTTCTTTCTCGATAAATCAATATGATTTATAGGATTGATTATGCATATTCACCCACATGTTCTAGATTTATATTTCAGGGTTTTTGCCAAACTCTGCCAATTGAATGGATTAAGGTTTAAACATATATTATTTAGTTTATTTATGATTCGCATTGATTTGCTCTATACTTGTGATTTAAATACATGGTAATGTCTGGCCAACATTGGCATGATTCTACTAGTATCCGAGATCGATAAGTGACTCCTAGTGATTCAATAGGCGACCCTCGGTTAAATCGGTAAATAGAGATATCCCGACTCCGAAAGTAGCGATTAGGGTTTGAAGATTGCGCTTTGAGTATTGCTGGGGCAGATGCACCCAACCCACTGTGAGATAAAGTACATACTCTAGAAAGGGTATCTCGTGAGGTACCCATCACCCTGGGCCATCACAGAAGTCACATATACTGAGTAGTAATTCCTATAGGTAATAATCTATCAAAAGTGGTAGGGGGAGACAAATCCCTAGTCTTTACACGCAAAGTAATTCTACAAGTTAATTTAGCTTTATTTTTAATCACACACGTTAGTTAGATAGAAATTAAGAGTTAAGTCTGTGATAATATTATAAGAACAATTTTTAAAGAGTCAAACACATTCTCCCTCGTGGATTGATATCTGTACTTAGGTATACTATATTACTTGATACAACATGTGCACTTGTGCACATAGGCGTACACATTTTACATAGCACAAATCGACCTATAAGTGGTCTACAGAATCTTTCGTTCCATCGAACATTTCGATCTGAGGCATTATGAACTTTGCTTGGAGAGGGAAGTGTAGTAAATCTCAAGAGAATCCGGGATTGCGTTCGCTGCACCAAGGCATCCATGGAGATTCGTGAGCTCATCCTTCACGCCCTCCATGTGGCCGAGCTCCCCGTCGATGTTCCGCGAAGCGACCGCTCCCATGACTCTCCTATCTTCTACTGATAAAGGATGGGTCCATTACCTTTGTTGTTCCTACCAAGTATTCCCTCATTGTGATCTTCTCCGAGGGGTTTATAGGGATCATGCTCCTTGGCTTGGCTAGTTTCTCCTTCTCTGTCAGCGTCCCGAGGTACGTCGTGGTGTTGTTCTTCCTGCGGTCACTGCATTTGTCTGGTGAGTTCCTCTAAGTCTCTCAAAGAACGCCGGTCGCGAGACGAGTACCTCCATCTCATCCACAGATACTGCAGTTTTGTTGGTTCCTCAGCGGCTCACATTCAGTCGACTACCGTCTCGCGCCCCTAGGGGGTCAGCGCGACTTCGCTCATGTTCCTGGTCGATACCATCAGTCACTGAGAATTCAGTTTTACTTGTTAAGGACCAATCATTCCCACAGACGACGCCAAACTAATGGTTCTTTTTCTACCGATACTAGGCTGGAGCTTCTTGGAGCCAGTGAGCCAGTCTGTTGGATCGGGTCGTCGTGTAACCTACAACCTGCACTGAAAGGGTGATCCGACGAGGGTATGCCGGCCGCCGCTCCGATGGCTAAGTCAATTTATTTCTTATGAGAAGGAAAGAATTCAATTGTTTATGGCGTTATTGTTGTGTACCTTTTTGTGGTGGAATGGGTCGGTATTTATAAGGGGAAATAGTGGTTACTTTCCTTGTTAAATGGTGATACGACATATCTCCCATTGGGTGAGGAGTTTCCTTTTCCTTATCATGGACCGACTCTTAAGGGATAATGGAGGAGTCGTGATCATATAAGATCCTCCTTTCCTAATCTGTGGGGTGCGGGATCATGGAGACTGGACATTTTTCCTTTTACACGAGTTTTTGGACCACCTATATCACTTGATTACCTGGCAAGGTGGCTTCACTTCTGGGTCTGAGCCCATGTACTTTGGCATGGATAGGATCTCACTGTGGGCCAAGCTTCTTTATTAGGACTGTGTCCCAACTCCCTTCATAAGGCAGAGGTTTGAGCATGTGCCCTGCGCTTGCGTTCTAGGCCTATGCACGTGTTGTTCTCTACCCCATCAACTTCAATAATAAAAACTCAAAATTTTCATTTCTCTTCATTTCATTTTTTTTTCTTTCTTACTTCTTCTTTTTCTCCCTTTTCTCACCCCTACCACTTATCAGCATCGGAATTTCACCGGACGGCCACTATCAGTGATCCACCGCCGGTGGTGACCATCCATTACTCTTTTCCATCTCTTTCTCCTTTATTTTTTCTTTTATTTTCTCACCACCCAAACACCTATTACTTTCATTTCCCTAACTTGTATATATTGAAGTCTTCATAAAATGAATAAAAATTTCTTTTATCATTTCTACATTTTAGTTGAATAAGTGTATGTTAGTGATATGAATTGAATTATGGACTTTTGTGAACTTGAATTATTGTGAAATGATATAAAACTTGTTATTAGTGGAATTTATTTTATTAAAGCTTTAATCTTGTACATTGTATTTGGCTTAATTTTAAGGTATTCATGCTTAGTTGTATTTTTAGGTTTTAATGATTAAATTAAAGTATTTTGGAATGCTTTGAGTTGTCAATTGTTAAATTAGAATATTTTTGGGTATTAATTTTAAGCTTAATTTACCAAAATGGTCTTTTATCATGGAAATATAGATTTTGTAATACTTGAATATATCCTAAGTTGGAGTAGACAATTGACACAAAGTTATTTTAGGGACTTGTATTTAGTTTAGAATGATTAGATATTAGATTTGCATATTGAATTAGACTTAAGTTATGAGATAGTTCAATGGAACCTAAATTTTGTACATTTGTGCCTACTGTATTTCGGGACATTAAATATTAAATTGGACTTATTAATTAGTATGAAATTTTTGTTGGTGAAGGTATTGAAATTGGACTTACATGTTAATTATTACTTTAAGATTATAGACTTAGGTTAATCACATATTGAATATTAGCTTGGAAATTATTTTATTAATTTGGGGCCCACTAACATGAATGAAGTTAATTTTATAAGTTTATATATTGTTTTTGAGCTTATTATTATTAGACTTGAAAAATTATTATGACTTAACCCCTTCTTTTTTTCTATATTGATGTCATTTTCTCTTTTGAGCTTATTTTGTTTTGCATGGGCTCACTTTTGACGTTTTTGTTGATCGAGTATGGATGGATGACAAGCAGAAGATCGGATTTCAACAAAGACTCGGGAATACTGTAAATTACAAGTATGACATTTTCAACAAAATTTTCCTCTCTCATTGATGTTTAATTTTATTTTTATCTATATTATTGTAAATTCATTGACATATACATTAATTGGTTGTATACAAAAATTGAACGTGTAGCTTTATAATTAATGTGTTAATAAAAAGAATAATTCAATAATTTTGAGCTAATAAAACAAGTTCATAATATGTTTTTTTTAAAGAATATTTTTTTTTTTCTCTAATAAAAGAAAGATAGAAAGATGTTTTTTTTAAGAGAACTTAAAATTTGTTTTAAGAAAAATTAAAAATGTTGTTTATAATCATGGTCTTTCATTCATTTGTTTTTAAATAAGACTGTTCATTTATTTTTTTAAATAAAATAACTTTTAAACCATTTTTCAAATAATAATAATAACAAATTTCTAAATAAAGTTGTAAGTTCAATTTCCTTTGTAAATTAGTTAAATAAATCTTTTGAACCAAGTTTATGTTCTTAATAAATATTTTTATAAAATAAATGAAGATAATTCTTATGTAACTAAAATTGGATCTTACGACTTTTAACAAATAAAATAAAATAGAATCTCTCTTTTAATAAAATTTAATTTTTTTTCTTTATCGAGTCATGTGATTCTTTTTTTTTGTATCCATAATTAAGTAACTAATTATCACCGTTCCCTAATTTTGTTTATTAGATGCCCTTTTTATACAGGCTTAGAGGGGTGTTACGGTTCACTATCATACATTCCCGATAGGCAACCTAACATTTGGATTTTGACTTAATTTTTCACAGACATTTATTTTCCTAAATAAGGAGTCACATAAGAATTTTATTTCTTATTTTGTTTGTTCTTAAAAAAAAATAAATAAATAAATGGTGACTATAATTTTCTTTTTAAGAAATTTTTTTTCCTAAATTTAAGGGTGTTGCTATAGGACACCATTGATATATAAAAAAAAATTTACCATAATTTTATAAGAGTAGTGATTTTTGGACGGGTTACAGGAAAGGAAAGAAAATGGGTAGTGAGTATTTATGTTATTTAATTTTTACACTTTCTAAGTTTATATTTAAAAACTTTTTATTTTTGGAAATAGTGTTTAACACCATGGTGTTGGTGAACACTTTCCTATATTTAATGGACTCTTTATTAAATACAAGACTCTCTTTAATCCTAAATCATAATTCCTCCTAAATTTAAACTATTGAAATCAAAATCATAAAAATTATATTAATTGAATACAATTGAACGTGGATATGAATATTATATTAATGGAATAAAATTAAATATGAACAAAAAGCATTTATTTTCATGATCAGTGATTCGTTGATTAATAGAATTATGAAAGGTAATTTTAGAAATGAAAAGTACTTTTAAAAATAGTATAGACATCCAAATTTTGTTTTATACGCCCAATCAAGTTTTTGGAGGGTTGAAAGTTATTTGCATTGGGCGGAGTTAAAGAATAGTAGTTGTAACAATTGCAACGTTATTGGATACATTGTACCATTGTTGTGGTCCTCTCTTTGTCTAGTGGCTCTGTGGTCAAACTCAGATCTTCCCAAACAAATATGTCCATAATCAATCATGGAATTAATCTTACATGCAATACAATTTCCATTAAAATAAAAAATAAAAAATGAATAAGGCCAACAAAAATTACTTTTTAGTAGTAAAGATATCAAAATATATAGTCATGTAACACGACTCAATTCTTCATTAAATATTATCAATTATAATGGCACATATAAGGTGTCTAAACACTTTGTCCTGGTTTCGTTTTTTTATTGGACCTATGCCTTTAAAAAAATACATCATTAATATTGAGTTAAACTCCTATATATATAAACCTTCATCTTTCATTTTTGAGATAATATTAGACATTATAAGTAAAAAATAAGTACACACAATTTTATATATATAAAAAAATAATCATGAGTATATTTAATTATTCGTAATTTCATTTAATCATTCAAATTTTTTTACAACATCAAACAACTTGGAATGGGAATTTATGGGCATTGGAATTCTGTCGTTAGAGTAGGGCATTAAAGTACTGTTGTTAGATGTAGGGCTGTAGGCGGAGTGATTGCAGTATGTTATATCAGTATTAATTTGTTTTGTCTTGAAGCTTTGAAGTCAAGCTTAGGTAAACATCCTTTTCCTTCAATCATAGAATTCTTTATTTTTTTTCAAAGACATTCATGGAATTCATATTTCCCATATCCTATAAATTATAAATTAATAATGTCATTTTACATATTCTAAAAAGTGATATATAAAAAGAAAATTATTATTGTTGTTATTATGAAGTTTTCGTTAACACCAAAAATGAAAATATCCGATATATCCATCGATATATCTCCGATATATCCGATATCACGATGCTCGGCTACGATATCTGATATATCCACTACCGCGATATAACGCCGGAGTATATCGAGCTTTGGACCGATATATATCGCCGAGACGTTCCCCAGAAGACACGCACGCCATAGCTTTAATTTTCTGAATATCCGTAGATATCTCGATATATCTGAGATATATTCGATATATCTAGATATATTTAAACTGGGCCGATTTCAAATCCTAACTTGATCTAATTGCTATGGATTGATCACAACGCTTAATTCTCCGATATATCGATGATATTCATGTGTAATATCCACCGATATATCTCCAATATATCCGATACATCCGTAAAATCCAAGTATCGATATATCCGTCGAAACTGATATTCTCATCCTTAGTTAACACAACCCATGCACTTTTCAACCACTCCACTTGCCTACTACTAAGTTAGCGTTTGCTTTTTGGTTTTTTTTTTTGCTTAAAGCTCGATAGCTTTCAGTGTTAGTTGTTTAATTTTTAATATTTTTATGATTTATTTTAAAATTTTTAAAACTTTTTGTAGAATAAAGGAAGTTAAAATATTTGGTTTTTTTTTACTTTTTCTTAATATTTTTTTATTAAGAAAGAATTAGATATTATAATATAAGAAAATCATATTTTTTATGATTCAATTGAAACTTTCATGATTCATTTCATGCTAATTAAATAAAAGTATATATATTTTAAATTTTTTATTTAAAATTTCATTGTTTCGAAATTTAGATAAAAATTAGATATTGAGATTTCTAGATTCATAGAGGAACAAAGTGCATGAAGGAAACATGTTGAGATTTCGAACTCATTATACCCATAAATCAAGGGAAGTTGGACCTTGTTTTGCGAAAAGATTTTCATGTTCTCTTCTATAGGATTTTGAGACATCGAAATGTCTCTTATATACTCTCAAAGTATTATTGGAGATGGTTTTGTATGAAAATAAGTGAGTATAACTTAGCTAAGTGAGATAAATAAATTGACCTAAAAGTTATATGATTTAATGCTAAATAATATGGAATAAATAGAATGGAATAATAAATGACATGAATTCTAGCAATGTGAAGAAATGAGAATACATGTATAGTTAGTATATAAAGTAGCATAGAATACATTCCTATGATGATAATAGATAAGTGAAAGTGCTCTCTATGAATATGAGAATAATGGATAATGAATATCTCATATGCATACATGATAACAATAGTTATTCATGTATGTGAGATATGTATTGAAAACGTAATAAAACTGATTATCCGCTATGACTGTGCAGATGGATACGGCACGCTATTAGAAATACAGCTTGCTACAAAAGATACGATATAGTTTGCCCTGCGATCACATTCCTCGCGACCCCGCTTGGGTCATACAACACACATGTGATAGAGATCATTGTCACAGACAGCGCGATGGGAGCAGACTTCTGCACATACAAATCTTTCCCATATCCACTTTTTTGAAAAATGTAGATATGACACATGTAAAAAGAGACGAAGAGATATGGATAAATGAGACATGAATGATAAACATAAGAAGTAATTTGTAATATATAATGGAAATATAAAATACATGAATAATCATTAATACTATGACTAAAATGTAATGAAATTCGATAGACAAATCACAAGAAGTTAGCATAGCACATGAGATGAACATAATGAATTAAATTATATGATTGTTGTAAGTTCATTGATTATTGTAACTTACAAGTTTATATATATATATATATATATATAAATGTGTGTGTGTGCGAGCGTGTGTGTGCATAGCAAGTTGTATAAGTATTAGAATGTGATGATCATGGTTAGTGGTCATCCATGCGTAAGGATCCTCACTCAGTTTACGCTAAAGACGAGCGCTTATCCCGTGTAAGCATCGGCGAGATGGCTAGAGAATCACTTACATTCTACATCACGATCAAAGTGCCATCTCAATGATAGGTGCTCACCGCAGCCATTTCTTTTAATGTCTTATTCTGAACCGTATAATGTATATAAACTTTTGGGTACAATGAAAATAATTTGTAAATAATATGTAAGTGATGCTTTGAACCCTTCACATAGTGGGGTATGATAGTGTGGTTCTGTAATATATGTTAAATTATATGATTATATTTAAGGAATGATTTAGAACTGCTTAGTTAATCAGGTTTAAAGTCTACAGTTTCATGACACACTTTCCTAACATAAAGGTGTCAGGTGGGGTGTCACAAACACTACCCTCAAGCCTCCACAATAACCCCTCACATAATAAATACATTATCATATAGCAATAAATAAGTTAATAAATTGAAGATATTTAATATTTTTTAATATTATATTTTTATTTATAAATAATAATAAAAACTATGTGGATAATATTTTTATTAATATTTTCTAAAAAAAAAAAAAGGTTTATAAAGTACATTCTATATTGATATATTAATGACTTATGAAAAATATTTCAAAAAAATAAAAAATAAAAAATCGTATGAGAATGCAAGTTTGTACACTCATAGTACAATTAGTATATTTGACTTATACAATCAGTATACTAGTTAGGTTATTCATTATGTGAGAGCTAAGTATGACATTCACTAATGCGTATAAAATATCTCCTAAGTTAGTGTATTAGCATATAACATAGGAAAAATATTTTGAATAAAAAACTATTTAAATCCTATGAGAAATACAAACTTGTATACCCCATGTACATTTAATACATTTATCTTGTACAGTTAATGTAATCACCATGTACACTACAACAAATCCTTATTTTTTCTTATTAAAAATTTATTTGTGCATGTTTTTAAAGTTTTGGTGATGAAAATAATGAGATCACTTATATTTTTCATATTTTTTAAAATTGGGAAGTTTATGACATAAATAGTGCTAGGTTATTTATTATGTGTGGGCTAAGTATTGCATCCACTAATTCATATAAAGAATATCATATGTTAGTGTATTAGCATACGATCTACTAAAGAGATTTTGGATAAAACAAAATTTAAGTCATATAAAAAAATGCAAGCTTGTATACCCTTTGTATTATCAATACATTTTTATTGTACAGTTATTGTAATCATCTTGTATAACAAACCCCTAATTTTCTTTATTACCAACTTGAAAGTTTACTTAATTAAAAGATTATTCTTTAAAAATGTATTTATTTGTTTTTTGTTATTTGTTATTATATTTTTATTTTTATATAGTATAATTAACTCATTGAAATATATAAATACATTGTCATTTAAATACTAATATATATATATATATATATATATATATATATATATATATATATATATATATATATATGGTATATATATATATATATATATATACTTTTAAATATGTAATTTTATTCACTTTCAAATATTACTTTTAAAATTAAATACCAAAATGGGTATCACTGATTTTTTTTGTTAAATAGTTAATATTTTAAATTATTTTTTACCTTTATTTAGAGAATAATTTAACTTGTGGATAATATTTTTCATTTCTATTTTTAAAAATTTGAGGTTTATAAAATTTTAAAACAAAAATTATAAAAAATAAGAAAATAAAAAGAAAATCATAAATAAAATTTTCATATTTATATATATATATATATATATATATATATATATATATATATCTTTTCAAAAAAGGATTATATATATATATAATCTAAAATACTAGTATTTATTAGGATCAATGTTTTGAAAATCGAACTGACCTGCTGCTCCACTTGATGCCTGGATCAAGACCTACTACAAACTGGGCCTCCTGCCTGAATGCAAAAACGCTTTTTGATCGAACCTGTAGTTAATCGGATGAACCGAACGATTCGCTCCCATAATTTTATTTTATTTTTTTCAAGTTAAAACGACGTTATTTTCATGCTTTTTACATCGAAACGACATCGCTTCTGCTTAATTAAAACTCATAGGTTGTGGGCTTGTAACTAAAAAAATTAAGCTTAATATCATAAGCTTTATGTGAATTCAATATATAAATTACAAAAAGAACTATTCTACCATTGAAATTTTACTGTAATTATTTTTATATTAACAAAATTATATATTACTAATTTCAATTAAGTATATATTTTTATAAATAAGTTTCTTCCTTAATATGTTTTCATATTTAAACATTATACATATTTTTAAAATACTCATTTATATAAAAGAATAATAATATCTTAAATATTATTACCATATATTTTAAAATTTAAATGAAAATATAAATAATATATTTATTACATCACCGATTCAATCATGGCTCGAATTACACGGTCCTAATTAATAAATCGTGAACTCGATAACCTTCGTTCAATACATGTTCCGTTTTAAACATAATATTGTATTAGATTACTTATTGCTTATAGGTCAATATATTTATATATTAAAAATTAATTTACTTTAATATATTTATTACACAACCGACATTAAGATTAGAGCTGGGAAAAATGGAGGCGCCACTCCTCCACGGCGGCGGAGGCGGAGACTACCCGCCTATGAGAAGCTGGAGGGAAGTGAGGTCAATGGTGTGGGCGGAGACGGTGAAGCTGTGGAGAGTTGCTGGGCCTTTGGCTTTCCAAATTCTGTGTCAGTTCGGAACCAACTCCATCACCACTGTGTTTGTCAGTCATATCGGAAACCTTGAGCTCTCTGCTGTCTCCATTTCCTCTGTCACGGGAACCTTCGTTTTGGCTTCAAGTTGGTTTCCTTTCTTTGTATCGTTGCCGAGAAAAGAAGAAAAAAAAAAAAACAGAAGAGTTTTTGATTTTTATGTAATATGTTTTTGTTATTGTTGTCATTTTTATATAGTTTCTGTTTCTCTATCGTATAAACACGATCACCACCGAGTGCGGAATCTGAAATTTTTGATACTTATGGCGGTTGATGCTAACGGATTTATAGATTGATATTGTTGTTCTATTTTCTTCTAGAGCAGAGGGGATTGGGCCATTATATAATTATAAATTTCAAAAGTTTCCTTGTTTTCTTTTCCTTCATTTTCTCAGCAAGCAAATAGAGCTTATGTGGCAACTTTTCCTCTCGTCTTTATTTGGTTTCCGAGAAAGGAAAGAGAAAAAATGTGTTTTTGATTGTTGTGTTTTTGTTATTTTTATTATTGTTACCTTTTTTATATTGTTTCTGTTTCTCAATCGTGAAAAGACGATCACCACCGTGTGCTGAACCTGAAAATTTTGTTAGACGGTTGATGCAAAGGGGTTTATAGATTGATATTGAAGTTCAATTTCCTCTGAGAATAGGCTATTATATAATTAAATTGAAAAAAACTTCCTTGTTTTCTTTTCCTTCATTTCTCAATAAGCAAACAGAATATCCATGTTCTAACTTTTTATTTTTAAGTTAGAAGGGGGAAGGATTCTAAAAACTCAAATAAGAAAATTTATGCTTTGTTGATGCAAACTTCTGTTAAGCTACAAGAGCAGTTAAAGAAGAAAGGGGAACTTGGAAATTGCATTTATTTTGTATCAGTACTCTTTGATTTTATTTTCTGATGAAACAAACAGATTCTGAATCTTGTAAATTTGTAGTTTGGTATGGGGAGCGCATTGGAGTCCTTATGTGGACAAGCTTATGGTGCTGGAAAAGTCCAGTTGCTTGGGGTTTACATGCAGAGGTCATGGATAATTCTATCAGTAGCTTGTGTCATTCTCTTGCCCATATACATCTTCGCCTCTCCAACTCTTAAGCTCTTTGGGCAAGAAGACAACATAGCTGAACTTGCTGGAAAATTCACAATGGAAACCATTCCACAATTGTTCTCGCTAGCCATCATCTTCCCCACCCAGAAATTCCTTCAAGCACAAAGCAAGGTGAATGTGCAAGCAATTATTTCTTTTGTAGCTCTAATTCTTCAGATTGGAATGCTTGGGCTCTTCATTGTTGCCTTCGGCTGGGGCATTACTGGTGCAGCCATAGCTTATAACATCTCGAGTTGGGTGATCGCCTTGGCTCAAGTAGTCTATGCTATCGGTTGGTGCAAAGAGGCATGGACAGGATTAACATGGTCGGCTTTCAGGGAGATTTGGGCTTTTGTTCGGCTTTCGCTTGCCTCAGCTGTGATGCTCTGCCTAGAAATTTGGTATTTTATGACCATAATTCTCCTCACTGGGCACATTCAAAATGCAGTCATCGCAGTTGGGTCACTTTCCATTTGGTAAAATCACCATTCCTCCATTCTTTTTCTGAAACAATGACTAATGAGCATATATGGTTTTCGGCTTCTGATCTATTTATCTGTTTGTTCTAGCATGAATTTTAATGGGTGGGAGGCCATGTTGTTCATTGGGATGAATGCTGCTCTGAGGTAAAACAAATATGCTGTTCTCTTCAATAATTTCTGTTCAAGTTATGGACATTTTTTTTCTCTCTTTTATAACTTAATATTCAGCATTCTGGTATCCAATGAGCTTTATATGAATATCCAAGAGCAGCCAAGTACTCTGTTTATATCGCAGTCTCTCAGTCTCTGCTTATTGGGATTTTTTGCATGGTGGTGGTCTTGTTAGCTAGAGACTATATTGCCTTCATTTTCACAAGCAACAAGGAAATGCAAGAGGCTGTTTCTAATCTAGCATTTCTTCTTGGTGTCACCATGCTTCTGAACAGTGTGCAGCCAGTATTATCAGGTATGGGGGCTTTTTCCTTCCCCATATTACTTGTATCATAGCTTTAGCCAATTCGGCCAGATTCTGTCTAATTTTCATGCTTAATATGTTAATGTTTTTTTTTTAAGAGTTTTTCGCGATTCTATAAATGAATAGCCACAATACTTGAATCTTATCTGATATTCAGTGTTGTGTTTGTCCTTTAATTAGTTGTGGTCGATTCTTCTTGCCCTCATGGGAAGGGGAGTCTTCTTGGCATCCTCATCACCTGCATAATGCCTTGTTTGTCATTGTCACAGGTGTTGCCGTCGGAAGTGGATGGCAAGCCTTGGTGGCTTACATCAACTTAGGCTGCTATTACCTTTTTGGAGTCCCTCTCGGCTGGCTTCTCGGTTACAAAGCAAAATTGGGAGTGAAAGGGATTTGGGGGGGCATGATATGTGGAGTAGCTTTGCAGACGTTGATTGTGTTGGTCATAGTCTATAGAACCAATTGGAACAAGGAGGTTAGCAGCTGATCACCTCGGACTTCAATTCTCACTGATCTTGATTTCCTTTCTTCTTATCAGAGCTAGCTAAAGATTATGAATCAATAAGTTAAATTGGATTTAAAAATTGGCAGGTGGAGCAAACAACAGAAAGGATGGAGAAGTGGGGAGGACGACACATTGAAACTGAGAAGAGAACCGATGATGTATGATATATGATATCTAGTTCCTTCTCGGTTTCCTCAAATATTTTAGAAAATCTATCATCAATAAACCGAAAAAGTTTATCGCCTACTCGCTCACCTGGCCGGACTTCCACAACTTACGAACCGCGGTCAACTCTGGCATTTAATAAATATATTATTTATATTTTATTTAAATTTTAAAATATATAATTAATATTATTTAAGATATTATTTATTACTTTTTATATAAATAAAGATTTGTGAAAATACATTATAAACTGCTAAATACGAAACATGGAAGAAACTGGATTTATAAATATATACTTAGTCTCGTCATAAACTATCAAATTTGTTCTAAACTATCAAAATGAAAATTTTCAACATTTTAATTTTTCAATACAAGCCATAACAAAATTTTTGTGAAGCTCTTAATTGAAAATTTGAAATGAAAAACTGTTGAAAATTATAAATAGGTAAAGACCTACGTAACGTGGAATGTAGAATACGGTCAACAAAATTTTTTTTAAATGAAAATAAATTGGACCAAAAAACCCTTATAAATAATATAATATTTTGCAAATATCTCTTGGTTAGTTTTGATAGTTTGAAAAAAGTTAGATTTATTATTATTTTTACACACATTATGTCTTTTTATATTATGATTATTTATGATTGTTGTAGAAGATATTTATTTTTACTATAATCATTAATATAGCAAAAATAAATATTATTAGAACTCTATTTATTTGATAACATATCTGAATGATATTATATAAAGATGTAAAATATATAAATTTTTAAGATTCAAAGATTATGTTAATGTTAATGTTATATTTGATTCTAAGATTCAACGTTGACTATTCACATTTTTATGATGATCTAATAATTTTCTATGAATCAAGATTCAACAATTTCAACATCTTATTTTCAAGATTTAATCTTTTTCATTTATCAAGACGTTTAATTTAGTAGTGTAATATATAATTTTGTTAACATATAAAATAATCACAATGACAGCACGTGGTAGAGTGATTCCTTAGTAATTCTACATTTCCATGTTCGAATCCATAAGTCTGAAGTATTTAATTGAATTTTTTTTAGTTACAAGTCTTCTAACCCTATAAGCTTTTTAATTCTAAGCAAAACGACATCGTTTCGATGTAAAAAGCATCAAAACGACGTCGTTCTAACTTGAAAAAAAAAATAAAAAATTGTAAGCGAATCGCTCGATTCAACAGAATCACTGTTTATCCGTTCTTGTCCCGCTCGATCAAAAATGGTTTTTGCATTAATTCGAATCAGTTTTGTACTTAAATCGATGACCTGTTCGATCCGATTTTCAAAATATTGGTTTTCTCACATGGAATTTCCATTTTACCATTTTTTCGGATGAGTACTAATATAATCTCGACGAAAAGATATAAAAATCTCTTGTGAATTTTTTATTACATATTACATCATGAAATAATATTTATTTTACATGATCTATATTAAAGCTTTTGCATGAAGCAACATTTCACTTGCTCTCACATTAAGCTCTTAGTATGTTATATATCTAGATAGAGGCTTCATTTCTTACTACATTCAAATCAAACATTGTACCTTG
The DNA here is from genome assembly GCA_016808115.1 of Tetrastigma voinierianum. Lineage (NCBI taxonomy): Eukaryota > Viridiplantae > Streptophyta > Magnoliopsida > Vitales > Vitaceae > Tetrastigma > Tetrastigma voinierianum. The sequence goes on along the minus strand of JAEQBH010002420.1, from coordinate 266,844 downwards.
ATTCCTAGGGAAAATATAAGTGAACGAAAATAGAGAAAAAAAACTAAAAGGAAAGAAAATAAAAATAGATTTGGTTAGTATGTTATTTTTATTTTCTATTGTGAAGCCATTTTATTTATTTTTAATTCATTAATATAAATATTAAATAATTTATAAATATGTAAGTTTTTAAGTAATTTTATTTATATTTGATTTTCTTTGAAGGTTTTTATTAAACAACCACACATAAGAAAATTATTTTAATAATTTTTTTCTTTCTAATACTTTCCAAGAGCTAAACACAACCTAAGAATACACTAACAATTTTTTAAATAGTTAAATTTGACTAAAATTAGGAGATCTGATCATTAAAATACACTATCTATCAAGCCTGCAAAAGAGAGGGTTCAAATTTAGCAATCTTTACTTTTTGAACTCTTCACGAGACATGGTAGGTGTTTACTTGTCAATCCTAATACCTTCTAAAAGATTCAAAACCTTCTAATAGATTCAAAGATTCAAGATAAGTGTAAGGTGAATGACATGAAATTGGCCTTAAAATTAAAAAAAAAAAAGAAGTCTTTTGGGAAACTTTTGTTTTGCTTTCGGTTTTAAACAAGTAGGAGCCCAAATGTGATATTTTATTTCGAGAAGGGACAAGTATATTATATATTTATAAATATTAATTATTAATTTTTTTTATATAAATATAAATTAATTATTAATGAATACATTTTTTTTTTATTAATTTATCAAAATTTTAAATTCTCGTGCATTGATGCACGCCAAAAAATTGTGTAGTTGATCATCTCGAATTAAAAATCATATTTAAAAATAAAATTTTATTCGGGAATTAATTTTGGTTGGCAATAAATAGGAGAGGCGTGAACATGATTGGAAATGTCAATCTCACCTATATTTACAAGGAGAAATATCAAGTTACATACGGACTAATTGGTTAATAATATTGCACAGAGTTGGTAATCGGCGGGCTGGGATCCGCTTCGCCGGGCCAATGCTGCCAGCTAAAATCGTCCGATTTTTTGGCCAAATTCTTAGTAGCCCAAATCACTTCTAAACCGTAATTTGGCCCCGCCTAAATAGCCTTTTTGAAGGCAAAAAATTCAGGCAACAACCATCAAGATATTACCGGGCCACCATCTGGCTTTTTCGTCACACGACCTACTAAATTACCACCTGGTGGACCTGGTTAGCCCACCGCTCGCCAATTTTGCCACCTCTAATTATGAACTTGTTTAGCTAAGATTTGATGGTAAAATCTGCAAAATTCACTTTTGGCAATGGTAAACTGTACTGGTTGAAATCGGAATTTTTGCATCTCGCATTTACCTAAACTGACTTCACTATTTCCGTCATAAATCTATATCTGGTCGACTCGTCGACTCGAAAAACAAATGGAATTTCCATGCTTTTAATGTGATCGGATTACAATGACATGATTACGATCATGCATGCCACATGACACTTAAGGAGTGATTAATGTGGCATGAGCCATGCGGTGCATTTTGTATGAATGACTCATATTGAGTTATGTCAAATGTAGGAATTTCCTACTTTGGATTATTTTCTTTAGCCTAGCCGCTATTTAGTTCGCATTTATTATTAAATGATGATTTAATAAATTATATGTAGGAAATATAATTATCCGGAATTTATAAATGTTGCATGTAGCTCTTATTGTGCATGTAGCATGACATAGCATGAAATGATATATTTACATTTCATGTGCATTGGGACATCGCGTTAAGTCAGGTGTGTGTGCATGGTATTGGTTATTCACCTTTCTTGGTGAATGTATAGTGAGCTCGGAAATTGGGACAACGTCCAAAATTGAGACTTACGGGTGCATAAAATAATAATAATAAATTTCGCGTGTTTGAGTAAAGCAAAATGGGGCAGATCCCCCTAGGGTGAAGACCCAAATTTTATTCCTACAAATATATGCCAGAATCATGTAAGTCATTAAAATGCCTGAATAAAAAGTGTGACAAAGCCCGCGATGACCTCAAAATTCGCCATCGACTGGAACACACGGAATTTGATAAATTAAAATAAACATTGAATGGTTGTCCAATGGGTTAAGTCATTGGGTGAAACACCAATGACTGATTTTCACACTTAGCATCTGCATGTGTGAGGGAGTTGGTCAAGACTCGAGTTATAAGTCTGAGGAGTCTCATCTCATGCATGACATGGTACCCTATATGTGATCAGATATTTTTAAGGAATATGATCAATGTTTTATGTGTACATCATCAGATGTGCATTAAGCTTTAACACTCTCAGAGAGAAATTGACTCGCAAGACTGCCACTTTATCAAGTGACCCTTTTAGGTACAAGGAGGTACAGGGGAGATAACACTCGACGAGGCCGTGATTAAAAAGGATGCCGACACGCTGCCTTGGAGAACATTTTGTAAAAGTGTTTTTGTATAAAATGATTTATAAAATTCTTTGGACTATCAGATAAAAATGCAGATGTAATTGGCTGTGAAGAGAGCCCGCATCGAACCCCTACAGATTATAATTATTCATTTTCTTTTCATATTTTAGATTTAAATATAAATTAATGGGTTCCAAGAAGTTGATATATTGTCAAGGCCAGTAACTGACAAGCCTACGGTAAATAGATCGATTCTATCAAGACTTAAAGTAAACGAATTTAAACAAAAATTCTACGAATGGGACAAGGCCGTTATTATATCCAAAAATTAGGATGTGTCAAGCATAGTGTGACGTTTCCTCTAAATGACCAAGGAAAATGAGATGTAATTTTTAAGCTCCTTCTAAATGACTCAGGAAAGTGAGATGTAATTTTTAAGCGGGTTCCCTCTCAATAAAAAAAAATGTCGATTTAGTTTAGTTGAGCTATTATGGGTTGTTAGATTAGTAGTTTTAATTATTTGGATTAGATGCTGTTAGTTTTTATATCAGTTTATTTGCATGACACTTGTTGACGTGGATTGTGATGAGTATATAAATTAACCACTTCATCATTTCAATAACAGAAAAGAAAAAGAGAATCTTTCTCTCTCCACCCGACTCCATATCTTCTCCTTCCTCACACTTTCCCTGCACACCACCGAAGCCACTGCTCAACGGCGGCGGAGACTATCCGCCTTTAAGGAGCTGGAGGGAAATGATGAGGTGAGGTCAGTTTTATAGACTGATAATAATGAAACAGACTCTTAGCCTATGTCGCAACTTCTCGTCTCTTGCCTTTGTTTGGTTTTTCCGAGAAACGACGGAAAGAGAAAAAATATTTGGTTTTTTTATGTTTTCGTTCTTATCCATGTTATATTGTTTCTGTTTCTCAATCCATCGAGTGCTGAACCTGAAGATTTTGGTAGGCGGTTGATGCTAAAGGGTTTATATATAGATTGATATTGAAGTTCTATTTTCCTCTGAGAGTAGGACTAAATTTAAAAAAATTCCCTGTTTTCATTTCCTTCGTTTTCTCAACAAGCAAACAGAGTCACTTAGAGTACCTGAGTTCTAACTTTTTACATTTTAAGTTAAAGGAGGGAGGATTCTAAAAACTCATATAAGAAAATTTATGCTTTGTTGATGAAAACTTCTACAAAGCTACAGTATCAGTTAAAGAAGAAAAGGGAACTTGAAAAACAAATTGAGAAGGAAAATTTTTGCATCGTGTTGTATTAATAATGTGATTTGCAGCTTGGTATGGGAAATGCACTGGGTTGGATCTTTTGGTGGTTGAAACATGTAAAGATAGCGGTGGGCCACCTGACATCGCCTTATGATATTTGTTTTCAAAATTTAACGTTTTCTCTGTTTTTTAGGCAAAAAAAACCAAACATGTTACAACGTTGTCCTTGTGTTTCAGAATAAAAAACAATTAAAAAAATCTGTAACCAAACATGCACAAATAAATCCAAGATTTTTTGAGCCAGATAGGTTCTTGGGTTATTTCATGCCTTTGATTTCTTACTTTGTATACTGTTGAGGATGAGGATGAATTATTTTGATCGATTTTCATGCTTTTGCCATTTTTGTTATGATTATTTTGTTTCCGTTTCTTTATTGTGAACTATTGCTGAACCTGAAAATTTCCAAAAATTTTCTGGTTCTGTTTTCCTTTGGAGTGGAGATGGGTTTAGGCTATTAAATAGAAATATTTGGTTAAAATTTTAAAAATATCAAATAATCCAAAATTCGCAAATCTAGCAATTCCCATATTTTTTTTCTTAAGAAACAACTTATTATACACTCAATAAATTAGCTACTCAAAATATATTTAAATATTAAATTCACTATTTTAAATTTAGTTAATCCTTTAAAATTCACTCCAACCACACCCTTTATTTGACACCCAATTCTCTACTAACTTCCAATAATTTAAAAAAAAAGAAACATATATATGTAGTAGATGGTAGTGCAGAGAGAGAGACTTAGAATTTTAATCATTTCACATTTGGTGAGCCATGCTAACTTAAACAGAAACAACAGAATGTCGAGAGAATTTTATGTCGGCCAATAAATAAAAGTTATACAAATGTATATTCTGATCGGTGACATTCTTTATGTATGAAAGCTTATTTTTATAAAAAAACAATGACGGTAATTTTGTTAAAATGTGGTAAAAAATTAATAAAGGGTTGACTTTCCAAAATTCATGTTTAAAGCGTCTTTTAATCAAATCACTCTACTAAATATTGTGTGGATGTTGACGGACATAGAAAAATAGAGTATTGCTGGCTGTTGTTGTGGTAGAAGAAATGGAAGAATAGAGTATTGCCAGAAGGAACAGAGCATAAGCAGATTTGGAGAAAGAAGAAGAGAAACCAGAAAGAATTATAGAACAGAGAAAAAAAAAAATGAAAGATTTCGTATTCATCAAAAGCTTGAATTCATGTTCACAAGTATCTCTATTTAACCGAGCTCTGTTTTTCTAACTGAACAACCGAATGGACTACAACTGACCGAACGGAAATGGAATGTTTTAATAGCTTAACATAATAAAATTGTCAAAAATTTCCTTTGTTTTCTCGATAAGCCAACAGAGGTACTTAGATTGCCTGGGTTCAGCAATAATCCTATTGAAGTATAACAGTGGAAAGCATCTAGAAATTCATATTTATATCATGCAAATTTGTACTCTGCTGAGGAGTTGCTAAATAACCGTTGACACTAAAAATAATTTTGAGCCCAAAAGGTAGTGGGATGGGTCTAATAGATATGTCAAGCTCAAACTGAGCCAAACCCATTCCAAGAAAGCCCAAGCCCATAAGAATCAACCCATAAAAAGGCACAAGGATATTTATGGAATTTTTTAATTTGTCAAAGCTACTAGTAGAAAAATTGAGACTTTTTCTCAAAAGCAAAAATTGGAGGAGACTTTTTCTCCAAGTCATGACATGGCAGAGTACGTGAGCAGTGATGGAAAGTTACTTGAGGAGCAATACTCCTTATTGAATATGTGAACAACTATTGGATAATGGGTTGTGCGATTTCTCTAATGAGAAAGTGGGGAAGAACAGTTTCTTTAGGGAAGAAGTTAATTGAAGCAGTTGGCCTAAGAGAGAAAGTGGGCTAGTGCAGTTACTTGGAAATGCCTATAAAAGGGAATAAAATCATTAGAGCATAAGATCCGACTTTTAAACACTCAAAACCAAGCAAGAGCATTTAAGCATTTCTCTTATTTTTCTACAAGTTCATCAATTGTCTTTTATAGATTCTTAGCTTAATTTTACATGTTTTTTCTTTAGAAGGATTTATTACTTCAAAGTTTTCTTGCTTCAGCAATTGGTTTTCAGTCTAATTCTATAATGAAACCTATTATTTTTCTATCTAGTTCGTTAAGTTTCCTTTTAGCTTTCAATTCAATCTATGAAATCTAATTTTCAAGGTATTTTTTCGCTTAAATTCTAGGGATATGTCAAGGGAATTAGGACATCCATTTTTCGATTGAGAAAAAGTTAGATTTCGGCACAATTTTAGTTCAAAAAGAGTATAATTTCTTGGCACACTCATGCATTCACCAATTTCCATGCTTTTTATATGTTCTAGTGAATTATACTAGAAAATCACTAAACATATTTTTGGCACGCTTGGTGGGATGTATTTTTGCTAAAGAATGCCACCAAAATTGAGAAGTAAGACAACTGTAGAGTCTCCGGACCTAGGATATGATGCTGCAGAAGTAGTACAAGAAGGAAGAGGGCTAGAAAAAATAGAAAACCTGATGAATTCTCCAGTACGACAGTAGGGGAATCCATCCAACAACCTTATTGAACGAGTGGAAGGAACGGGTGCAAGTAATGTGGATATGCCTATTATTTTCTCTAATAATTTTAATGAATTTCAGGCTCTCAAGAAAGAAATAAAGAGCCAACGAATGATCATGACTGCCTTTATGGAAGAAATGAAGCAGCAATCTCAATCCATCTAAAATAACCTTAGAGAAAAGGGATAACTAAGGTAGAAAGTTGCTTTTAAGCCTAAAAGGCAATTTTCTAACGAACTCGTGGGGCAACATTTAGAGAACATACAAGAAGTCGGTGAATTTCACCGCTCACCTATGCAAGCAAAGGCTAGATACCTTCCTCCCCATAGGAGATAGGGTGGTACTCTGGAGAACGTAGCAGGGGAAAGACCTAATGCAACCAAAACCATAGCCCCTTCAAAGGATTTTTGCTCATACTAATCCACTCACATAACCTTGAGCATATGAAGGGGGCTTTTCTTTTAATGGAGGCCCGGGAGGCATCATGCAGTCGCTTGTAGGAGTAAATGGCAACATGGGATAGCAAGTTCAACAAGTTCCTCAACAGCCTTTTGGGCAACCAGCCCTAGTACCAGATTTAGGAGCAATTAGAGAGACGGTGCAGGAGTTATATGGGCTAGGCTTTAAGAAAATTGGCCTCCCGAAGTTCTTCAAACCATATCCAGAAATGATAGATAGGGAGAACCCCTACCCAAGGGGGTACATGATCCTTGATATCTCCTTGTTCTCTAGAGAATATGACAAATCCACCTTGGAGCATGTTGCTAGATTAATTTTCCAGTGTGGGGAGTTGGAAAACTACTAAAATTTCTATCATTTCAAGCTTAGACTGTTTCCTAACTCTTTGACAGGGGCATCATTCACTTGGTATACAACATTGCTAAGGAACTTCATTTGAAGTTGGCAGGATATGGAAAGATAGTTCCACGCTCGGTTCTTCAGGGTTGAGCCTGAAGTGTGTGCATTACAGAATTGTCTAGAGTGACTCAAAGAAATGGGGAGACCGCTGATTTGTTCATCTTCTAGTTCAAGAAGATGAGATACAAATGCAAGATTTATCTTCCAAAGACAGAGTATGTGAAAATGGCCTAAAGAGGTTTGGACATTGAGTTGAGGAAGAAATTCCAAGGTATGGAATTTAGAGATTTTTATGAACTTGCAGATAAGGTGACATAATATGAGGAGCTTCTCAAGGAAGAAAATTATAGGAGGAAGAAATCCATGAGAACCTATTGTTAAGAGGTGAACCAGGAGGTGGCAATGGAAGATCTATCTACTACAAGGACATTCACCTATCCTCTTTTGGTAGAAAAGGTACCTGATTTGTGGAAGAAGACATAAATTGTTGGTACACAGGTCCAGTATACTTTTAAGTAGTGAAGATAGAGAAAATATTCGATTTCCTAGTGAAAGAAAAAATTCATTACCTTCCCTAAAGACCATCGAATCCCCAACAAGGATGAACTAAGGGGAAAAACTTACTATAAGTACCACAATTCATGGAACCACATTACTAATGCATGTTGAGGTTTCAAAACTGTCATACAGGATAGGATCAACAAAGGGATACTCAAGTTCCCTAACAAAAAAGAGGTTATGGCAATTAGTAAGGATCCTTTCCCACTAGTGGCCTCAGTCAACACTGTCAGGGTTGACCTAAGAGCATTGATATAATCCAAGAAGGCGGGAAAAATCTCTAAAAAAAAGGTACGAGTCTCTAAATATTATCTGGTCCGTGTTGATAAGTTGAAAAATGAGTGGTCAACGGTTTGTATAGATCCTTCATCAAGGAGAAATTCAGTGAAGGGGATATAACAGGAAACAAAGCAGCATAATCTATTCACTACGGAAAGGAGACTTTCCCCAAAAGGCAAGTTGAACTCCCCAACAGATATGTTCATTCCTCCTAGAGAAAAGGTTGTAGAAAGGCCCATCCCTCACCGGGTAGGTTCACTGCTCCAAGGGAGAATGATGCAGGTAGGTTCAAAGAATGTTCCTCAAGAAACATAGCCTTTTCCCCAAGGGGTAAGTTCACTCCTCTAAATGACAAAGTTGTAGGGAAAGTTACTATTCCAAGGAAGAAGACAAACAAACCTATTTTTCCATGGGAGAGAGCTAAGGACATATTTCCAAGAGGTGGATTTGGGGATAGAGTTGTTCCTCTAAGTAAAAGAAGGTTTTCGCTAGAGGATAGAATCGGCAAGGGAAGGACATGTTCCTCCAGTTAGACCTGTTTTTCCAGGAGGTGGACCTAGTTCTCCAAGGTACAAAATGATGTCTCCCATGGACAAATTTACTTCTCCAAAAGATATGGTGGAACAAAACCCATTTGCCGCGGGAGAGGGTCAGAGAAGGAAAGGCCTATGAGGTGTATCATTCCTCCTAAGGTTTCTCTTGGTCAAAGGTGGCATGTGGTACAACACAAAAAATGTCCCCAAAGGCTTTCCAGAACTCAAAAGAGGAGGATGCAGAGGCAAAGAGCAACTGACAAAAGGTAGCTCATTGTTGTACCTAATAAAACACTCTTGGAAGAGGCCATGAAATTAGAGAAAGTAGCAGAAGTGGAATGGTTCCACTAAGAAACAAAGCTCAGAGGAAAGACTGAGGATATGGAGTTAATGAGTAGTGTAGATGAAGTAATGGACTCGGGGGCCTTATTAATAGGTGAAATACCTATTTCTTTAAATTGTTCCATTGTTTCATTAACATTGCTAACTATCTTCAAGTAAAAAAAAGCAGAGAAAGACCTAGTGGAGGTAGAAGGGAAGCACCTTACGACAGAGGAAGATGAGGGCCTTCGTGGGGTCACCATAGAATCCTTTGAAGAATGCAGACCCTAGAAGGTGATACTTGAGAAACCCTTAGTGGAAATGACGAGGCACATAAAGCCTTTGTACGTAAGAGCTCATCTCAATGGCGCATCAAAGATCCAAGGAACCTGATGCAGATAATGATCAACTACAAATGTAATGCCATTATGATGCCGAGAGCTCTAGAAGGAGCATTATGATCCGATAGAAACAAAAGGTGGTCAGGGTTTTCCCGCTGAAGAAATATCCAAAACCCTGGGGATACTACTTATAAATATCACCATTGGCAGCAAAACTACATTATTTGCTTTCTTTGTGATAGACTCTACTACAAATTACAACATTTTGCTAGGGAGGAGGATTCATGCTAAATGGTGTGTGTCGTCTTCTCTTTACCAATTCTTACTATTTTGGAAGGGTAATGAAGTGGCATTCATGGGGTAGATAAGCAGCCCTTCATGGCGGCTACAGGCTCTGTGGAAGCCATATATTATAATTAGGAATTTGGTCCAATCAAGTTCACTAGCAGAAGGAAGGATAGGGTCCCAAGCAAAGCATACATAGACTTAAAGGGCTCTGTGGAAATCCAAAAGGAGGCGGTCAAACTCCTAAAGGTGACTACAATAGTGCCTTATAGGCCAACGAGTGGTCCAATCATCGAGGAAATCGATGATGACTGATTCCTCTCAAATGGAAAATGCAGTAGTTGTAACTTCCATATTCAAAATGAAAATGCAGTAGACTATGGAAAGGATTGAAGAAGAGCACCTCCAGGACACTTATGGGGTTGAGATGATTTTTAAAGGGGATGAATATAAAGAAGATGAAGAAATACAGATAGGGGATTTGGAGCAAGCCCCTCCTAAATTTGAAGACACATAGCCTCAAGTATATGACCCTATGGAGGAAGTGAACTCACATTACGGGAGTGGTTTGAGATTACTATATTAGTTCCCTTGCCGCCTTCGACTTGAAGGAAGGATTATTGTACTCACAGAGTTCAAAGATTGCTTTGCTTGAAATTATGACGAGACGCCAGGGTTGGATAGAAGCTTGGTGGAACACCGCTTGTCTATCAAGTTGGAGTTCCACCCTTTTCAACAACCACCCAGAAGAATGTCCAAGGAGGTAGAGCTGAAGGTGAAAGATTGAGAATCTTTTGAAGGCCAAATTCCTAAGACCTACGACATATGTGTAGTGGTTGGCAAATATTGTCCATGTGATGAAGGAGAATGGGAAACTTAGAGTTTGTGTAGACTTTAGGGATTTAAATGTTGTCACTCTTAAAGATGTGTATGTAATGCCTCTTGTTATTGTCTTTCATGGATGGTTTCTCTGGGTATAACCAAATCCTAATAGTTGTTGATGATATATCTAAGACTGCCTTCAAATGTCTTTGATTCCTAGTGAACGTTTAATAAGCCTGTCATTCCCTTTCGCTCAAGAATGATGGTGCAACTTACCAAAGGGTTATGAATGCCATCTTTCATGATATGTTAGGCCACCACATGGAGATTTATATCGATGACATTATGGTTATATCTAAGAAGGTCTCCGAACATGTGAATCATTTAAAGAAAAGTTTTGAAAGAATGAGACTCCATCAACTAAAACTCAATCCACTCAAATGTGATTTTGGAGTTCAAACTAGAATTTTTTTAGGGTTTCTGGTTCACCAAAGAGGAGTGGAAGTGGATCAAAACAAAGCTAAGGCCATCATTTCATCCAAGGCTCCTTAAAATAAGAAAGAACTTAAGAAGTTCTTAGGTTAGGTGAACTATTTAAGAAGGTTCATCTCTAATTTTCCAGGGAAGACTAAGGTATTCTATGACCTAATCAAGCTGAAAGAAGTGGAAGAGTTTAAATGGGAGAAACAATACCAAGAAGCTTTTGATGGAATCAAAGGCTACCTTTCTCAATCCTCTGTTTTAATGCCACCTCTAGAGGGTCGGCCACTCAAACTTCATCTATCAGCTATAAAAGAGTCTATAGGATGCCTTCTAGCACAAAATAATGATGAAGGCCATGAGTAGGTTGTTTACTATTTGAGTAGGGTCCTAAATTCAACAAAAACAAGGTTTACACCCATTGAGAAGTTTTGTTTGGCCCTATACTTTGCATGTACGGAATTGAGACATTACTTGATCAAGTCTCAAGTGTATGTGGTATCCCAAACCGACTTGATCAAATACATGCTAAATCGACCCTTAATCACTAGATGAATCGGGAAATGGTCCCTTACTTTGTCAAAGTTCACCTTGGTCTATTTTCCACATAAATCAGTCAAGGAGCAAGCTTTAGCTAACTTTCTGGCTAGTCATCCTTCATTAGAAATCAAACAAGAAAAGGATGTGGAATTAGAGATATATGAAGAGAGCGCGGCCTGCTCTAAGAGATTGATGGCTCTAGCATGGAGAATTGAGCCTGGATAGTAATCATCTCAAATTAAAAAGGGATAAAGACTAATTTTATCTTTCTTGCTAACTTGGCCTTCAAGTGCACCACAATAATCAAGTCGAATATGAGGCTTTAGTGATCTACAGGATTTTGCTGAACTTAGAGCACAAGAGGTAATATATCATCGGGACTCCCAATTAGTGCTTCAAAGAATCAACAAATGGAATATAAATATGAACTTACTGCTAGCTCCTTATTACACTTCTTGTACTCAATTGTTAGATTCTTTCCACTCCATGGATTTTGAATACGTGCTTAGGGAGTCTAATTGGGAAGTAGATGGACTAGCATAAGTAGTCTCAGGTGTGAAGATTAACGAAGAATTGACTCATAAGCTCATTGTGATATGTAAGAAGAATCACCCCTCAATTTATGAAAGGGGAATTAGATTAGAAGTCGTCAATACAGATGAAAATGTTGCAGGAGATTGGAGAATTATGATCAAAGAGTATTTAGAAGATTCATCCAGGCAGGTCCTCATAGGGTGAAATCTTAATCACAAAACTTCATCCTACTAGAAGGGGAATTGTATAGAAAGGGACTTGATGGGTTACTTCTCATATGCCTATTCTTCCTAGACAATATAGAAGTGATTAAGAAAGTTCATGAAAGGGTCTGTGGAGCCTATCAAGCCGGAATAAAAATGCGAAGTCTGATTATGAGACATGACTATTTTTGGCTAACCATCTTAAATGACTATATCAATTACTCCAAGGGCTACCAATAATGTCAAAAGTATGGCAACATACAGATGATACTTGTTGTGGAACTCCACTCAATTGAGAAACCATGGCTTTTCAGAGGATAGGTCATGGACTTAATTGGGAAAGTTTACCTAGTTTCAATAGATTACTTCACTAAATGGGTTAAGGCAGTACCCCTGAAGAAGGTAGAGTAGAAAGATGTGATCTAATTCATCGAGGAACATATCATTCATAGATTTGGAATTCCTCAGTCCATTACAACTGACCAAGGCACCATATTCACTAGGGATAAGATGGCTTATTTTTCCAAGGACTATGACATTCAACTCATCAGATCCACTCCCTTTTATGCCCAAGCAAATGGGTAGATAGAAGCTTCTAACAAGGTGTTGATAAGCATCCTGGAGAAGATGTTGGAGGATAATCCTAGAGATTGACATAGAATTTTATCTGAAACCTTATGGGTTTATAGAACTTCTAAAAGATATTCTACAGGGGTATGTCCTTATTCTCTAACCTATGGGTAGGATGCAGTGCTTCCAATGGAGGTGGTAGTTCCTTCTCTAAGGGTATCTAGATAGAATGACCTTAATCCTCAAGAATACAGTGAGGCCATGATAATGGAACTTGAGGCATTCGATGGGACGAGATTACAAGGGCTCGACCACATCATGATCTAGAAAAGGAAGGTGGCTTGAGCCTACAATAAGAGGGTAAGAAGAAAGACTTTTGAAGAAGGGGAGTGATTCGTGCCACAATAGGTGTACCGGAATCAACAAAATTTTTATCCTAGGATTCCTACTGCTGTAGCAAAGCACGCAAAGATGCTGGTTCAGGGTCAACTCAAAGGATGGGTTTTCCGCACAAATGATTTACAATAAAGGTGAAAATGGTGAATTTGTTTGATTTTTGCTTTGGTAAAACAAGGGAGAATTGTCGCTTGCAAAGCTGAAAATAAAATAAGGAAAAATGTAAAATAGAACTCCCTTAAAGTTTGTGTCACCGGGATTGATTCCAGTCAACTGAGTTTCCTGTGGTCCTTCTCAAGGCTGGGGAGGATGACCTAGTCATCTCCCGAACCTGGATCTTCATTTAGTTATAAAAACCTAACCCAAAATAATTATCCTTTTGAAAATGGTACTCAATGAGCATCAATGGTCTCCCACGCTGAAAAACAACTCTCCTCGACTCACCTTGCCAAGGGATCATAAATGATAACAACAAACATCAATGGATCTAACATTAAGCATCCAATGAGCCAAGATTATCAAGTAATAACCATTCAAGGTGGAATCTAAGGGATTAAACCTACGCTAAAGGGAAAACACAAACCGCTGTGCTGAATACCTACGTGAAAACCATGGAACCCTCAACCTGCCTTCAGATCTCGCAGACCTAACAGCCTTCCCTTCTGGGCGAGGAAGATTTCTAGCCAACCATCCCTTGTCGTCATCATCCTCCGTAAGTGTTTGGCAGCTGAGAAAGTAAAGAAAAGGAAAGAAAATGAGAAAGAAAAGCAATGAAAACCCCACCAAAGTATTTTATTAATGGAGAAGATGATATCTCTACAGTGCTTGTCTAGGGGCTTTTTATAGCCAAACCCCCTTTACAAATTACCAAAATAACGTAGCAAACACTATTACAATGGGGGCAAAAAAGGAAGAAAACCAAAAGGGAACAAATGACAAAGCTTCAAAAGGTGAAAGGTGAATAGTGCGTGAGGTGAACAAGGTCGCAAGATGAAATTTTCGGGCAGATGAACAAAGGTACCGCCAAAATTGCACCGCCAAATTTCAGCCCCACTTTGCATTTTTTCTTTCCTTTCTCGCCCTTTATCTCAAGTAATGCCGAAGTTTGGCTCAATTCTTCGCGTGTTGATCACTCACCAATTTTGGCATAAATAGCTTGTAAAAACTCAAAATTTGCCACAAATGCGACAAGAGCATAGCCGGGACCTTAATGTGCCAATTGGGTTAATTATGCTGATTAGTACACAAAAAGTACTTAAAACCTGCAATAAACAGGGTTCAAAATAACACTTTTTGAGCACTAATCACACCCCCCAACCTACACATTGCTAGTCCCTTAGCAATGAAAGAAAGAAAGAAAGAAAGAAAGAAAGAGCATACAAAACAATCAAAATGATGTTCACAAAAATGATATTTCGAAAAGGTTGTGAATGAGTAATGCCTAACCCTCAATGAGAATCACTAAAACCCTTGCCCAATAACTATCTCCAGAGAATGAATGCCATATAAAATTGAGTATCAAAAGAGCCTCCTTCTTGGTGAATCAACCAAAGACTTCCACCAAAACCTAAGTGTTTGTTTGATCAGTTCTCAACAATAAACTCGTTAAACTGCACTCTCCCCAACCAAGCTACTACCACCACTTAGGACACTGACCAACCTAAATAGATTAGGACCCACTCTTATTCCACAACTCTTTTTGTGTTGTAGGGGTGCAATGTTGAGGAATCGACCTCACCAAAGTCCATGTAACGGGGATCTACCGATGACTCCCAACCAATTAAGGCTTAGGGCACCAAGTCATAAGGATCTTTCGACCACTAACTCTTCAGGTTTCACCCGACCAACGATTTCGAAATTCCAGCACCTACAACTCGCTAAACCTCACCTGTCCACCCATGTAGCGAGCACTAAGTCGATGACTCCCAACCATTTAGGGCACTGCTTTAAAGGCTGCCATATACCTCTGACCGTGCTGCTCAAGGCAAAACACACCTAATTTTCTATTCTCTTTTTCCTTTTCTTTTTGCTTTTTCTTTTTTCTTTTTTTTGGGCACACATCACTTTATCCACAAAAGGCCTAACCTATTATGTCAACTAAACTAGATAAAGTCATGAAAGTTTAGGAGGTTAGCAACAAAATTTCATTGTTGGAAACTTGATGCATAAAGGTGTGGTTAGCTGCAGTAAAGAAAAGGTAAAGCAGAAGGATTCAACTAACGTAAGGATTCAACTAATCATCCACTCAATTAGACATGGAACCAATCTAACATAAATAAAATTGGACAGTGGTTCAATTTTTCAAACCGTAGGCTAGGCAAAACACAAAAAAAAAAAAAAAAGGGTGCAATTTTTGAAAGTGTCGTCTAGTATAATTTCACAAAGGAAAACCAGAAAGCCACTGAACATCACAAAATGGGCTTGCTCAAAATAGTAACAAAAACATAAATAAATTCCACTTTCTTCGCTAACTCTCCCCCCAACCAAATGTCACATTGTCCTCAATGGGGCTTGGATTAGAAAGTTAGAGAAGGAAGTGCTACCTCCTTGATGAAATGTACTTGTTGTTGGATAGGATACTTTGCAAGATTTCCTTCGACACCTTATTCACTCCGTTTGTGCTTCAAATAAACAAGTTAGGAGAAGAAAAGAGAGGAAAAAAGTGACAAGTTGGAGAATTTTGAAAATTAAACCTTCATAATAATTTCAAAAGTGTTATTTCTGGCTATATTTGGATTCTACACTTAATATTTTAACGGTACTAAAACTCCTAAAACGGAGTTCTGATGAAAAGCATATTAAAACAAATTTGGGTTGTGAAATTAGAGGTCAAAATTTCGTATCGCTAAATTTTTTAATTTTTTATATATTTTCAAAGACCAATTTTTTAATATATAGTATATATATATATATATATATATATATATATATATATATATATATATATATATATATATATATATATATATATATATATAAAATAAAATAAAAATATAAAAATAATAATACATGTGGGAACAGCAAAGCATAAAGGTAACCCGTGAAAATTTTTGGGCTCCTTCCTGCACCTCCCATTGCAGCTAAAATTTGACAAAAACTGCAAAAATAACACAAAAATAGAAAAAATTGCCGAAAATTGAAAATTAAACTAAAAACAAAGATTAACTAAAAATTAAAAATCTAAAGATAAAATTAAAGAAATAAAATAAAATAACATAAAGTAGTGAATGAAACAAAAAGTGGGGAGATCAGATTTCCCCAAACCAAATTTCTAAGCCTTGAGGTCGAATCGTGGAGCTTGTATAACGCCGAGGTCCGTGTGTTCCATGTTCGAACTAAAGACTCGAACCATCCGCCGTACTACGCGTGCGAGCAAAATGCCAATGCTCGGCGTAGTGGCGAATGCTCTGAACAAAGGCCAGTTTCAACTTCTTGAGGTTTTGGTGAAGTGCATAAAGTGTGTCGGGATGGCCTTTGGCCGTAGGTGTTTCAGTATCCGAGCGGTGTCAGCAAAAAGTAAGATATACACTGAAATAATAGCGGGTAATCAGGTTTCGTGTTCTTCCAATGTCTCTCACCAACAAGGGAAGGATTTCTTCTCTCCTCCATGGCCCATAGACAACACATGATTCAAAGACCGGTTCCTCTTTCAATTCCTCCCGAAGTCGCAAATGAGCCTGCTCTCACCCAAAAATGGGCTACTAAGCACTTTCCTCCCGATTCTCCTCTTACGTGAGATGGATTGTCGTAGGATGTCAAATTCTCGATCAATTTCGCTTGGAACACATCCACCTTGTTCAAAAAGGAGCTCCTATTGTGTCAGCTTCGATTAGCCTGACAATCACGCCTCTCGCTCCTCTATGAAATTATCCACTAGCTCGCTGAGTTTAGTATCGTCGCTTCAATCAAGATGTCAATCGTGGGTGGCTAGCGGCTGAGGAGTCGGTGCACAATATGGAGAAGCAGGTAAGGTTAAACATCGAGAAGGTGCACTCATCCATTGGTCTCATAGTCCTCATTACCTATATGGGGCTCGATTTCTCCATGTGTTGCTGATTCCGCCATGGAAGGTTTCGTAATCCCTTATCGATACAAGGCCCTAGGTTTCTCTCCACTGAATACTCACTGTATTGCTCTCCCTCTTCCATTTGGTCAGTATTCAAATTCAGTCCAGGTTCCTATGGAAAATTGACTTTGATCAACCTGCCCTCTGGATTTCTAATATGCTGGAAATTCCTGCAGTAAAAACAGGGCAAACACCCAACGACTAAGAAACAATCCTACCTAAAAGGTTAGGGTTACCTAAAAAAAATAAATTGTGAACTAAAACTAAGAAGACTAACAGTAAAGTATATACAGAAAAATTCACTGTGACTTTGTATGAGGATCACAAGTGTTCATCAGTCATCATTTCAGACTCAGCACCATCCCCAACTGCAAGCATTTGATATGTGCCACAAATAGGGAAAATCGAATCAACAAAATTTGTAGATCCTAGATTCTAATGTCAGAAAGCAAAAAGCTACCGCAATATAGTGGTCTAGGGCCTAACTTAGGACGGGTTTTCTCGCACAAATGATTTACAAGGAAGGCCAAATGGTGAATTTGGCTCGATTGGTTTTGGGTAAAAATAAAGGAGAATTGTGGTTTGCGGGTGTTGAAAATAAAATAAGGAAAAAAATGTAAAATAGAACTCCTTAAAGTTTTAGGTCACCGGGTTGATTCCTAGGCAACCGAGGTTTCGGTGGTCCTTCCTCATTGGGAGGACGACTATGTCATCTCCCGAACCGGATCTTCATTTAGCTATAAAACCTAACCCAAAATAATTATCCTTTTGAAAAATGGTACTCACTGACCATCAATGGTCTTCAACAGTGAAAAACAACTCTCCTTAACTCACCTTACAAGGGATCATAAATGATAACTAACAAACATCAATGGATATAACATTAAGCATCCAATGAGCCCAAAAGATTATCAAGTACTAACCATTCAAGGTGAATCTTGGCGGATTTAAAACCTACGCTTAAAGGGAAAACACGTAAAACCGCTGAATACCTACGTGAAAACCATGTGGAACCTCAACCCGCCTTCTTCGTATCCTCGTGACCTAGCAGCCTTCCCCTTCAAGGAGGAAGGGTTTCTAGCCAACCATCCCTTGAGTTGTCATCCTTCAGGTGTTCGCAAATGAAAGTAAAAAGAAAAGGAAAGAAATGGGAGAAAAGAAAAGCAATGGAAAAACTCCCGCCCCAAAAGATTTTTATTAACGGAGAAGATGATACATCTCTACAAGGTTTATCTAGGCTTTTTTATGGGCCAAACCCCTTTACAAATTACCAAAATAACGAGTAAACACTATTACAATGAAAAAAGGAAGAAAACCAAAAGGGAACAAATGGTCAAAGCTTCAAAAGGTGAAAGGTGAATAGCACAGAGCTGAACACGGCCAGGATGAAATTTTCGCAGATTTAAAGGCTATACCTTGTGGTACCTCAGACCGCCAAACTTCTCAGTGTTCCAATTCCTTGGGCATTTTCTTATTCTTTTTCTCGGGTCTTTGATCCGCAATGCTAAGTTTGGCTCAATTCTTCAGGCTTGGATTAACTCCAACAATTTTGCATAAATATTCAGAAAACCGCAAAATCCTGCCACAAAATGCGATCAAGAGGCATAGCCGGACCTTAATGTGCCAATCGGTTAATTATGTTGATTAGTATACAAAAAGTACTCAAACCCGCACAAATGTGGTTCAAAATAACACTTTGAGCACTCAATCAGTGAGCCTATTTGGCTGTGAGCGCTACCCATCGTCAAAGACAGAGAATTATAGGGAATGAACTCCAAACTGAGGGACTATTCAAGGTTCACCAAGTATTGCCCGGAATGTCTACCGGGCTATCAAGCTCAAGGGGGAGCCACAAAACGCTCATCAATGGGAAGTACCTAAAGAAATACTTTTTCACAATGTGGGAAATCCTGGATACTACCAAGAAAAACTAAGGCAGGGAATGAGGGAATAACAAGCAAAATAGGTCACATTGACCATTTTTGGATTGGGGAAACTATTCCTAATAGTTACTTTGAGTGATAAAGCAGGCTATCTTGGCCACTCATTACTCAAACCTTTTGTATTCCTTAATCCCATACATGTTATACCCTCAATGTTTTATGAATAAATAAAGTAGGTCTCCTAATCCTATGGAAGTAGATACAGATCTTTGATAGGAAAGTTAAAGTAGGCTTTGCAGTCCCTATTGATCCTAAATAAAGGTTTTTCCCCAACAATGAGCTTGTTGTGACATCAATTCTCCTAAAGTAGGTTCCATTACCACTTTAAGACCGAAGAAATATGGGATGACCTAGTGATAAAGTGGCTTCTTGGCCATTGCATTTGCTAGAACATGGATTTCTCCAAGGGTGTTCTCTTCCCTCTTCGGATAGGTCCCAAGACTATTTTGGTGATTAGAGAAATATGTACAAATAGTTTGGTTAGATAGACTTCTTTGTTTTTCCTCACATTCATGCTTTTCTCCAGAAAGTCTACTTTATATCCTCATTTTCCTAAAGTTGGTCCCTTGACCATTGTAGGTATGAGACCAGTTCCAAGATAGGACTTGAGGAAGTAAATTTGCCTTTGGTCGCTTCACCTCAAAAACACAAATTTCTTCAAGATTCCCTACTGATTTCCAAAGGAAGACTTCTTGACCACATAAAGATTGGGGAAATAGGGGTGGAAATATCATAGTGAATAAGGTAGGCCTCTAGGCCACTATATTTCCCCAAATAGAGCACCTGGACAAGTTCATGAGAGGGTATCATAATCACTCTAGATTTAGGAATGAAATGATAGATGAATGGAAAGGTTCTAGAATCACTCTAAGATTGAGGAAAAATGTTTCCTGGTTTGGAGAAGGAGTGGCCAGAGGCCACCGCATTCAAATACAAGTGTTAGAAATGAAGTAAACAAGATAAAAATCAGGCAATTTGGATAAGGAATGAAGACGTTATGCAAGTTGTGTAGTTTCGACTAATAACAACTATGTCGTGGGCCATGAACCTCTTTCATCAACAAGCCATTTAAGCAGAGTTGCGAATTTGTGGTCACTATGGTACTTCGTGTGGTGAACTTTGCAAAGGTGTCACACTCATGAACCTCTTCTATAGCCATTGTTTTTAGCATTTCTCAGTGTAGTTGCGACCTAGGTCGCGACTATGGTACCCTGTGTGGTGAACTTTGTAGTGTGGTCACGACCACAACAATTCATGGTCGCGACCATGAACCTCTTATGCAGCCTCTATTTTTAGCATTTCTTAGTGTCGTTGCGACTATGGTACCTTGTGTGGTGAACTTCTCAGTGTAGTTGCGACGATAGTATTCCATGGTCACAATTATGACCCAAAGAGATGATTGAGCACTATGACACCCTGTTTTTAGTATCCGTGCAGCGTAGTCATGACTATGACTCAATGGAAGGGGGTCTAAGAGCTGAGAGGAGTCAGTTAAAGTAGGATTTTTGCCACAATTTAAGAAAAAGGGTTTTGGTTTTTTATCAAGCACATCCCAATAACAATAAATAAATAAAGTAGGTCTTATGACAACCAAACTGAGGGAATATATATCCTAAAAAATGTACTTGTCCCAACAGCAACAATCATTTAAGAATTATTCAAAATAAAATTTCAACAAATATCCAAAGGTAGGCCTAGTGCCACCTTGGTCTGCTAGTTCAGCCACATGCAAGAAGTGCGCATGTGCAAGTGTTTATCAAACACACACATCTAGAGGTAGGCCTAGTGCCACCTTGGTCTACTAATGCAATGTCATGGTTGTGGTGCACGTGTGTAAATGTTCAGTGATAGCACACATCCAAAGGTAGGTTTAGTGCCACCTTGGTCCACTAGTTCATACACATGTAATAGTGCATCTGTGCAAATGTCAATGAGTTCTCAACATAACAATCAAAGAAGGTTGGTCAGTAGCCATCTAATCAAGAAAAGGTAAGATTATTCAACTTAACTAAAAGTATGATGGCAAGATATAAAAGAGATGAGCTAGTATGGATAATGTCAAGGGCCATGTCAAAATTAATAACCATGTCTGAAGTATTGAGGGATCAGATATGAGAAAAATCAAAATATCTCAAAAAGTCCCAGAACCCCAAGGAAGCATTAATCTGTTGCAATTGGGAGGTCAGATCAGTAGCCTTTCCCCTCATAGAGAATAGAAAATCACCCAAGGAAATGGTCTTTTGCTGGTGCTTTAGGCCTTGAGCATGAAGAACCTCACCCTGTCACATCAGAGAAGACAACTTGGCTTTTTCTCTCTTCATTTCTTCAGCCAAAAAGCTGATTCGCTCTTCTTGGGCATGATACTCAGCTTTTACTTTATCTAATCTTTGGATGCTCTGGTCAACAGATAACTTGGATTGCTCATACTCATATTTTTTCCCCTCAATTTCTCCAGCTTAGACATCACTTGAGTATTCTCCTTTACCACAAGCTCAATGGAAGAAAATACCTCAGGAGCGCAGTGTATAACCCCAAAAATGAAAGCCCCAGCCTCAGGCTTAAGAGAAGTAGATTATAACACTGCCATAGCCGTGTGAAAAGCATTTTTTTGGACAATGGATCAGGAGAGAAGGTCCAAGCTCAGCCAATGACTAATAGTGGATCGATCAACAACTACATCCAGTTTGGTAGGGGGTCTGAATGGCATCTCAACAAGAGGAGTGGCTTAGTCCAGAAGGGAGAGATCCAAAGAAGGAACTACTCATGCCTCAAGTTGCAAAGTAGAATAAGGAGAGACTTAAGAAAGACAAAGGTAAGGAACTGAAAGTTGATAAAAATGAAGTAAAGGAAAGGTAAAGTGTTCATCGGAGGAACTAAAGGTAAAAGGGCTAGAGGATTTTGGCCCAATGGAGCCTTGATCAGCTGAAAAATGGCCATCTTCATATTCTAAAAGGTAATTGGAGGAATGACCTCCCTCAAATGCTGCTGAACTATCTTGCTTTTTGGATTCATCCTTGGTAAAGACGATCTCTTCCCTTTGCACTGACAATTCTTCCTCGGCTTCTTCAATTTCTATAGGATCATCTTGTGTGTTAGAAAATTCAAGCTTGAGAGCTATCCTATGAGATATTCGCTTGGGTTTGGAGGAGTTATTCTTCACTAAAACCAGTTTAGATTGCTTAAGCTTAGGAGCAGGAGGCTTAGATTGCCTAACCCCTTTCTTGAATTTTGCAATAAGCCTATTGGAAGAGGAAGTGAAGCTTGCACATGAAAGACAAAGTTAGAACTCAAGGTGAAAATCAAAGAGTTGAATACAAGAAACAATGAACAAAAATTCATATACCTAAGGAAGAAGGGCTGGAACTGATAAGCTAATCAAATCTGACGGACCACCAGGCTGAGAAAGACTCTACATTTGACAACATATCAGTCTTGAGGCCATAGGTAGGAGTTTGGTAAGATTGGGTCAGTTGCTCTACTAAAGCTATAGTAGGTGATCTTGAGAGTAACGAAGTGAATGAGGGGATAAACTGGGTAAATCCAAACTGGCGGGCCCACAAGCAAGGTAAGTAGGGTAAGAAAATTGCAAAAGAAGAAGACAACCAAGGGAAAAAAGCATAACAACCCCTAGAGATCAGGACCCTACAAACTGTGCTGAGGAATGCTGATAGCTATTTAAAATCTAGCAAATTGGGGGTGGAAGAACTCAAGATCTATTGGTAGGATGGGTTGGAAATAGTGTCAGGCTTAAGGTACAGTTGAGATAAAGAACAGTCTGCCAAGCTCAAGAAAAAAGAGGAAAGGGAGTATGTACATATAGTCCTAATGGATTGTGCCACGCTAAGCCCTCAAGACATTGAGGGAAAAGAATCAACACTTGATAGCTTAGGGAAATGTGTAAAGAGTCAGATCTGTACACACCAAAGGGCTCCTCCCACCCTATGGTAAGGTACCTCAGTCACACACTTTCTCTTGGCTTGGTACAAGGAGGCCAGGAAAATGACTCCCAAAGCATAGGGCCTCCCATTGGCAAAGGTCCTAGCCAGAGGAAGATACTCCATTGAAGGCTTACCCGAATAGGGAAAAAAGACAAAACAACAAAGAAGAACCCACAAGAATTCTATATGGTCTATGGTAGAAGGAACCCCAATAGAAGTTCGCCACTTTTGTATGTGGATGAGCAAGAAGTCTGGGAGGTGGACGAGACTTCAAGATGAGGAAGTGTTGGGTCATTGGAATCTAGAAGACATACGGCCTCTGAACCCTCAACAAGCAACTCAATAAAGATAGAAATATCCCTCATGGTGATGGATGCAGGACCAAAAAGGAAGAGAAATGAATTTAAACCCTTGGACCAAAACCTCAGGGCGGTACTTATCAAATCCAAATCAAGGGTTATGTTCACCTTGGTAAGCTTAATGAATTGGGAAATACCTAAGGATTCCCAGTGTCCCTAGAAATAAGAGGATAGCTTGTCTACCTAAGTGATCTAATCCTCAGATGCCCTAGGCCATGACTTGGCTGGTAGAGCCCTAGGTCCTATTTCTTTTCCAATAGGCATCTTTGATGGTGACGTTAGAGGAAAAAGAAAGGTCGGGACAGGAATAACCACATCTCCAACCGTATGGGCAGTTTCAAACTCCAGCAAAGGGAGAAGAGATGGCAATGTATTGGAACACAGGAAAAGAGTATCAGCAAACCAAGGGTAAGAGAGAAAAATGAAAGCGAGTGGAGAAATAGTAAGGAAATGCCCTTACCTTGAGGAAGATTGCCCAACCATGTCAAGAAATGGAGTAGAACTTGCATAGGGAGAAATAAGAAGAAATCAAGCATATGGAATGCTGAAAGAGATTGACAGAATACGTTCTTTTTTATGAAAAAACGTTTGAAATTTTCAAATGGTAGTTATTGCCATTGTAACCTTGAAGTCTTGCAATCTTATGCTAGGAAAGTATATGAGAAAATCTCTTAAAAATACTAGGTAGGCATGACCTAACCTAGATTCCTCAAGGCAAGGTCTTCAGGTCCATCAAATAGCAAGTTTGAGGAGTTACCTTTGTGATGCTTCTGCTAGTAGATGAGGCAAAAAGATTGAGGAAAGGGAAGAAACCAAGATCTACATACAAAGGAGAAAAACTTCTAAAAGAACCAAACTAATTTCTTGATTTTTAAAGACTTTTTCAATGAAGAACGAAGGATTTGAAGTTTTAAAAAACTAAAAAAGATAATTTCTTGATGTTTAAAGTTTTTTTTTTTTGGTGAATAACGAAGGATTTGAAGTTCTAAAAAACAGTAAAAGATCATTTCTTGATGTATAAAGATTTATTCGGTGAAAAATGTAGGATTTGAAGTTCTAAAAAAACAAAAAAAATATCATTTCTTGATGTTTAAAGATTTTTTTGGTGAAGAACGAAGGATTTGAAGTTCTAAAAAACCAAAAAAAGATGATTTCTTGATGTTTAAAGATTTTTTCGGTGAAGAATAAAGGATTTGAAGTTCTAAAAACCAAAAAAAGGGTCATTTCTTGATGTTTAAGGATTTTTTCGTTGAAGAATGAGTGATTCAAAGTTCCAAAAAACCAAAAAAGATTTCCTAGTTCTTAGAGATCCTGGGAATACGCTTTTGGATTATTGGATTTCTCCTTATTGAGGATGAATCTTTTAATATCCACTTAGAAGTCATATAGAACATTCACTGCAAATAACTTAGTAAAAAAGGGACGGATCTACTCACCAATGAAAGAGGCGAGTTCGGGTTGTGGAGGATGGCCTAAAAAATTAGAACTTGCAGCATAAGAATGATCGACGATGTTTCAAGGAGCAACGTTGTCAACAACGACATTTCTAGGAGCAACGTCATCGGCTACATCGCTTCAAAGAGCAGGGATGACATCGGCTCGATGGGCAACAACGATGATGTCGATTCAAGTTACAGTGTCACCGTCAACGACATCATTTTGGAAAACAACGGTGGTAGCGTGGTTGCCGACAACAGAAGGAACAAGAATGACAGAGGTCCAAGGCGATGCTATGACAGTGATAGAAGGGAGAGAAGAAGAAGATAGAGAGGAGAATGTGCAAGGGTTGGTATGTTAATCAAAGGGATTTCTTCCTGTGAACCTTTCAAATCCCAAAGGAGAGTCTTTTGATGCAAAGGAACCGAGGAGGAGATCAAAAGTTGCAGGTTTGAAAGAAAATCGGCGGGAAACTCTTCTCGAGGTATTACTTTGGGTTTCTTCAATTCGTCCAATTGGGCTCAGGCTTCTTCAAAAGCCGCAGGTTCATGTGAACCGGTTGTAGAAACTCATTAACTTTTATTATTATGGATTAGAAAGTTAATAATAATATTATTGCTAAAAATATCAAATTAGGAAAGTTTTAAGATTCCTAAACTTATAATTTTAGGTAAATAATTAATGATGACAGTTTCTTCCTTATTATGTTAGGGGAAATACTTTCCTTGAAATGAAACTCTTTAGAATAGCTCTTTCAAGTCTTTTGAGGTAAGGGATATTAATACAACTTTTGCAAAAGAAAATATTTTATATGTTTTTTCTTAAAGATTATCTATATAGTTTTTTTCGAAAAATATATTTATTTTCCTTTAATGTAATTTGAATGAGGAAAAGTTCGATTTTTTTTATTCTTTTGATTGTCCATGGATCAAATAAGGATTTTGCATGAAAGTATTTTAAGATTTGTTTTGTTTATGAAAGAAAATGTGAAGATATGATGTTTTGTGATTTGAATTTTTGAATGAAATATTTGATTCTAGTTAATTCGACCCTATCAAAGAGAATAATAATTGACGCTATTCGGCCCTTGTCAAAGGGAATAATAATTGAGTTTTACATTCCTTGGAGGTGAATGTAATTGATTTGAACCCCAGCCTCTAGGGTTTTGATTAGAGGTTCCTAGTACTAATAGTGTTTGGTTCTGTCCACCTTAAAAGGAGCAATTTGTGACTAGCCACCCGTTTAAAAGTCCCACATGGCTGAGCACAATTTGAAAAGTCCCACATGGTTTGACATCATTTGATATTTGTTGACTAGAGGAAAAATGTATTCGATTTTAGGATTGATATGAAAATGTTCTATTTGAATTTGACATGAAATTGTTTGGATCGTATTTGAAATGAAATCGATTTGAAACAGATTTGAGAATTTTTTGATGAAATTTTTTTAATATTCTTCCGCATTTGAATACAAAGGTTTTGTAGAAAGAAAAATATATCATATTTGTCATATGATTAGAAACCTTTTAATCCATGAAACTGTATTAGTATTTCTTATTGAGCTTAAAGCTCACTCTCATTCATTGACATCTTCTCAAGAATCTTTAGTTTTTGCGAGGGGTGATGGTTAGGTTGGAGATATGTCATCATTAGGATTTGATTAAAATTTTGTGTTGGACCATGTTGAACTAATAAGTTCATGTTTATTTGGAATGTTTGGTTTTGGAAGTTAATTGAGAAAGTCACTTGGATAATAACCTTAATTTTGATATTAGTTCAAAGTTGGATTTTAGAGATTCTAAATATTGTTATATTCTAAATAACTTTATTTGAGATTCGTATTTGAGTTTTGGAGATTTAGAAATAAATTTTTGGTTAGCATGAAATTTTGAATTTGGAGAATTGATGAATGTAGAAAGTTGCGCAATTACTCTAAACAAGAGTTTGGTAATTGGACAAAATACAGTTATAAGATGAAGGTTTGTGTCCTTTTGCACTTCGAGCCTTTGGGCCTGAGGTGTGAAATGACAGTCAAACTCTTGGATCGAGTTTCGGGACATGACGAAAAAGATTCTCGTGCATAGCTTATCTCGCTGGACAATTCACCCATCAAAACCATTCCTCAATTGTTCTCGCTAGCCATCATCTTCCCAACTCAAAAGTTGTTCCAAGCCCCAAAGCAAGGTGAATGTACAAGCAACTATTGCTTTTATGGCTCTAATTCTTCACGATGGAATGCTCGGGCTCTTCAAGATGTGATTAAGTGATAGCTGATGATCATAGGAAAGTTCTTTTAGTTTTTCAATGGCTCTATGGGATTTGATCCTTCCTATTTCAATGTGGGTAATTACTTCCTGTAGGATGAAATATATCTTTGATTTCATGATTTTCACATATTAAGTAAAATAGGGAACTATTTGTTACCTGGATCCATGATAACATATCTTCAAAACCTTATATGAAAAGAATTTGTTTATATCCCTTTACCCTTTTGTTCAATCCCTGATAATCATATGTGATGGTGAAGTTTTTTTAAGACAACGGACCTTTATATATGGGTTCTAAATTTAAGTTTAAAAATTTAAACTTTCATCACTACCATCAAGTGATGCAATCCAATCCAAAATTATAACCCTTTTATTTTATTTATTAAATCTCTTTTTATCACATGAGTTGCATATAAAAATTTATTACATTTAAGACTTTGAAAAAGTCTAAAAAATGAAGTTGTATTCTATTATAACTTATATAGACTTTACTAAAGTTTATTGATATCTAAAAAGTTGTTGATTTTCATAGACATTAAGACTTTTAATAACTTTTGATGATTTTTTCTATAGAAATATAACACTAACACTTCAAAATTCTACAATTAGTTACATTTTTTTTTCTCATTGGAGGTTAAGGCTATGACATATTAAGCCTAATAAAATACCCTAAGTATGAATTAGAAAATTTTCATATTCTTCTTTGTTCCTTTTTGCAAAACTACAGAGAAGCGTAGGTTGAGGATTTAGGCTTTGAAAATCATTTTATTTTTTATATAAGGGTTTAACCCTAAAGTTTAATATTTTAGATCCATATTGTTGTTTTGAATATTTTGTTATTCTTCGAAAAATAACTTTTTATATAAATTGTAGAATGTAGAGTTAGAAATTTTGAAGTGTAATTTGAACATCAGATTTGTCCCAGTAAGATTGTTAATTTTTGAGTTATTAACCTATATTTATTAAGAATTTTTTAACAATTTAAAATAGTCTTTGAAAGTTCCCAATCTAGATTATTTTTAAGGTTTTACACCAATGAAAACTTATGAGTATGAGTTGATTTTGTTAATTAAAATTGAAAAATATTGGGAATTGAAAATTTATGAAAATTGGAATATTTTAAAAATTAGAAAGATTTTTCAAGTTAAGAAATTTTGAATATAGTATAATTATAGTAATTGGAAATTTTAGAAATCGAAAATTTTGGGAAATTGAGAAATTATAGAAATTGCAAGATATTGGAAATTAAACTCATGATATGAAAAAAAAAATTAATTGAGGAATTTTTGGATATTATAAATTTATAGGAATTAAAAGTTTCGGAAATTAGAAGGTTATAGACATTGAGACATCTTACTTTTCTTTAATTAAGACACTCTGCTTTTATTTATTTATATTAGAAATATGAATTTCAATATTAATTATATAGAAGTGTTTCAATAATTACAAAATTATATGAAAGTCTATAAAAATATTTTAAAATAAAGTCTTTGAAATTCATGAATTTGAAAATTCTACGTGATGGTGCTTTTTCATCGACACTGGTTTGAGCTTGAGTCATCGTTTAGCCCGCCTCGGGCCACATTGATGTACAAATTCGCAACCCGCACGTAAAGAGTGGTCCTACAACCTACACTGAAAGGGTGATCCGGAGGGGGTGTGTTGGCTGCCTCTCCGATGGCTAAATCAGTTTCTTTCTTATGAAAAGGAAAGAGATCAATTGTTGATGGCGTTATGATTACGTACCTTTGTTAGGTGGAATTGATCGGTATTTATTGTGGGTGATCACGATGACTTTCCTTGTTAGAAGATGATACGACATCTTCCCAACTGGGTAGGGAACCTCCTCTTCCTTACCACTAACTGAATATTAAAGGATAATTAGGGAACCGTAATCGTGGGGGATGTGACACCCCATTTCCCGGGGGTCCGTTGACAATCTGTCAACCCGCGGAATATTCGTGGATGTCGGGTAACCCGACACCACTCCATTGAGTCCCCTTTTCCAAGACTCAAGATTTAACGAAAATCGGGAAGAGTCTCCTTTGTACGGGGAGCTCTACCCGAAATACAACCTGTCCCAATATTGTATAACGACCACACCGGGTCCACATACGAGTAAAAATGAGTAGAAATGGCCACTTAGGCCCATACATCAATACTCACCAAAAATTTAACCAACTATATTACAATAGTTCAAGAGTTATTACATTACTCTTAACCAAAACATATATCAAAATTTAGAGTTTTAATACATGTTTTACAAAATAAAATATTAAAGCCATAGTCCGGCTTTCTTTTGAAAATCGGCCTCTAGTGAACACCGTCTTCCTAAAAACCTCAGAAAATTCGAATAATGATCCTCGACAGGTGAGCAATGCCTAGTGATAATCTCCTACACGGGTTACTCCTCACCTAAGTGCACATGTAATGGCAACCAAACACACTCAAGCAAATTCATGATCCTACTTTGGAATGTCTACATGCCTTAATCCCATGTCTCGAAACCCATCGACTCCTCACACATGCCTAAGCAAAATGTGAGAAAATACGCCTTTCAAAACAGCGCTTGCTCGAAACATCATACCGAGTTTTTAAGAAATATATCGACTACCCTCGAGACGAATTTGTCGATAACCTCCGAAACAATTTATGGCCCTCCGACGTGAATTGTTGACACCTCCCAACACAATTCTCCGGAAAATCTTTCGTTGAAATTCTTTCTACAATCCATTTTCATTTTTCATTTTCTTTCATGTCATGCACTCACCTATCGCCTGCGGGTGCCCCGTGCATATGGAATGCACATGCCATTTTAAACAATTCATGCGATTATATTTTACATGTATATATTAACAAAAATTAATTCACATACATCATGTTATTCAATCCATAGTAATAACATCAAAATTAGCTCACATGGGCTAATAAAACACCCAAGTAATTCATTTTGAATCACTAAACAAATACAAAAATTCACACACAAATCACGGAATGAAACCCCGCTCCTAAGACTGTCACGCCACAATAGGGATTTTCTTCACTGTCTCAAATATTTTGAGATCAAAAACTGTAATATCCAGCCCTCAACAAATCCCCATCCATTAAAATGGCTCTTAGCCAAAGAATAAACCAAGTAGGAGAAGACTCCATACCTTGGAGTTATCGAACCCATAAAATTCCAGGTCCAAATAGAAATACCTTTGTAGCGTAGATCAACTTGCTTCTGGGTTCACGAACCTACGGTCTGAAAGCAGGGAAATCTAGAGAGAAGTTGCACTTTCTCTCTCTAAAACTGGTTCTCTCCCCTTACTACACGTTTTCCAGCAGCCAAATGAAGAAGATGAAGTCTTATTTTGTCTTTATTTTAATCTTTTCTCTTAATTTTATTTTTGTCCTCTAGTTTGACTTAAAGTCCCTTTTTGACACATGGTTCAATCTAAGCCATTCATCTCCTATCCTCTCACTAGTCACATGGGTACATGTAGTAGGTGACTTTTGTCACATCACATGTCTCGCTAAGCCGCCATACTAAGACCCGACACCCCGTACTCGAAAAACGCAAAGCTCCAACTATCTTTAACTAATAAATTCACGCAGAATAGATTTTGTGAGATGATTCCAACGGTGAAGTCCATTTCGTCATCTGAGATCTAGAAAAATTTATGATTTTGACCGAAATTACCATTTTACCATTTTTCAGAAAATTGGAATTTTCTCGGGTTTTATAGGGGATCCTTCTTCCCTTAATGAGTAGATATCGAATCATGGAGATGGAGTGCTTTCCTTCCTTACGCCACAACTAGTGGGCAACGAATTATCCCTGTCTCCTATTCGGCCCACTAGGCTTAGTTTCGGCCCTAGGTTCGCACCTTAGGACGTCACCATGGGACGGGTCCCCTACGTGTGGCTCTACTGTCAGCCTTACGGAGGACGCCAACCCGCCTTTTACTGATTTTCCTAGGCCTATGTCCTGGGCAAATGCAAACTGATTTTTTAGGCACTATCGGGTTGCTCCCCCCAAATTCTCGTCAAAGTGAGCTGGGTAAGGGTCGAATCATTCCTGTATCGAGTAGTAAATCCCACGTATCGAACGTGGCTCACGGTCTAGCGTGTCGCTTACCGCCGCTTAGCGATAATGATGGATTTTCAATTTTTCGCCCATTTCGCGACGCTTCCATGTTTTTAGGTAGCACCCTAAGCGGCTATTTGAACTCAGACTCCCTATTCTTCAAACCTCTTTATCTGTGGTCTCGAATTTTTCTTCCTTGAAACTTCTCTGATCATCGCTCAAGACTGCTTTTGGTGGTTTATGTCGTTCTATCTCGTTTGGGGTCGCGTCTTTTGTTTTCTTCCCTAGTTTGCTACGTCTTCCTTCTTTTTCCCCTATTTATTTTTCCTGTTCTGGATTCCGTGGGTCCCTGGTGACTATTGTTTGTCTTATCTTCCTCACTTTTTTGACTGAAGTTCTATCACATGCCTTTTAGCCGTGTGGAGTTATTGTTCTGACTTTAGGGTTATTAAGGCGTGTTTGGTTGGGATTCCGCCTTTATCACTACCGACTTCTTATTCTTGCCTAACTCGCGTGACTTCCTCTCGGGCCCACCGTTTTCCTCTGCTCATGATGTGAATTCTCACGAGGAACCTAATTTAGTAAGGGACAGTGAAGGGCCAGCCGCCTAGCCTTGTTGTCGACTGTCCCCTTCACGGACCTCCTTCCCGTTTGGAAAAGGCAAGAGCAAGGTCAAGAGATTAGGTACTGGGCGGTTTGACTATTCGAGGGCTTCAAGCAAATGTCAAAGCAATGTGGGCCCTAACATCGAGCCCTCTTTTGGAAAGACCTTCGCCACTCACTACAGGCCCCCCTTTGGTGTTCATGTTTGGTGTCCCGATTTTCTCACTTCTTATATCGTCAAAGTGCCGAAAATGGGTTGCGTCTTTGAGGCAACCTTTGAGAACGACCTTCGCTTTCCTCTGCATCCCTTTATCAAAAGCGTCTTGCAACACTTTAACGTCTGTCCATCCCAACTTTCTCCCAATTTCTAGGGTGTTCTGGTCGGGCTGCTGGTCGTCTTTAGGGATAAAGGTCTTGGGGTTCCCAGCATAGCTTTGCTCCTAGATTTCTTTAGTGTGAAGGAGGTCGTAGAGGGCTTTTTATACATCTCCAAACACACCAATGCAAAGCTAATCATCTCGAATCTTTTGTCCTCCCACAAACATTGGAAAGAACGTTATTTTTTCGTCAGTGGTTGTAATTGGGAGTATAACTCTGCTGACCGAGAAGATACGCTTGGCATTCCGATCGTTTGGACTGCCCCTGAGAACCTACGTGAGTTTTTGTTTGCGTTAATTGGGTTTAGCCTTTCTAACTTTGCTTTGGTTGTGCAGCCTTTAGGTATTCGCCCCAAACTCAGTTCCGAGGATGAAGAGGTGAAGCGGAAGTTGGTTAAATGTAGCCCACGGACATATTTCGAACATATTAGATCGGATATTTCCAGGCCTTCTGGTGCGAAACCTTCTCGACCTTCCGAGCCTTCGGGTGCGAAATTTTATCGGCCCTCCACTTTGGGGCCATCCCAATCTTCTGTCATGAAGCCTTCTTAGGAAGAGCTTCAAGCCCGAGTTGAGTTATTGGCAAAGAAGAAAAGAAGCACCAAGCACAAGGTCCCGATTGCCTCTGAGAGTGGCCATACGACTCGAGGTAAAGTCCCGGTCAGGGCGTCCCCGCCATCGTTCATTCAAGAGCAAGGGTCAATGGGCACCCGGCGAGAGGCCGCCCCGCCTCCTCCGGCGGCCGAGGTGTCAAAGGTGATAGGTCCACAACTCCATTCTCCCCGTGTCGTGGTAGCCAGAAGTCCTCCCTGGAGGACCGCTGAGCCTCTTCTGGATGACTTGCCTATATATGTTCGGAGCCCCTCAGTGCAAATCGTCGAGCTTCGTGGCACCCGAGAGATAAGGACTCACGCCGCGAGCGCAGCTGGCCACTGGATCAGACATCCATCCTATGGATTCTCGACTCAAAAGGGCTGATGCCGTGTCCGCGAGTAGGCCCGCCCATCGCTATGACGCCACCGTATGTCCAAAAGCCTTTATTTGTTCGTTCCACCATTGTTTCAAACTAGCCGTTAATTTTATCTCGTTTCTGCAGATGACTACCTATATGAAGAGCCTAGCGAGGAGGGCCAGCTTTGCCGAGGGCTCTACTGAAGTAGTGAAAGTGTATAAAGCCAGGGTTGCCTCCTTGACCTCTGAGAATGCCGACCTTCGAGCTCAGATGCAGCTCCTTGCCGAGGATGATGTGAAGTTTGAATCGAACCTGAAGCACACCACGACCGCGAAAGCACGAGCTAAAGATAAAGAAAAAAAAAGGCTCAAGGCGAGCTGAGGGTTTCCGAGGACGAGCTGCGGGCTGTTAAGGACGAGCTACACGTGGTCCGGGACGAGCTGCACATCAAAGCAACGACATTAAGCCATATTAGCTAAGAGGCTTTTGAGGCCATGAGCTCCGTGGAGCGCATAATTGAGGAATGCCATGGGCTTTGCGGAGATCTTTAGAGACAAGAGGCCTTGGTCAATGTATGTAAAGGTGATCGGGCTGCCGAGAGACGAGGGCCCTCGTAATTCTCAGGCCTCTCTAGGTGGCTTGCTTTTTAGCGCAAGGCTATTAAGGCTTTCGCAGGTTTGGATTTAAACTTCTAGATTCCTGTTGAGGGGGAGGCGGAAGAATCTGACTTTGACGACGTAGCGGACCCCGTGGTGCTTTTAGATGCCCCTAGCTCTGTTCCTTTCCCTGGTGAACCTGAGATTGAGGCTCATGAGGAGGCCTGCTCTCCAACCTCGGTCGCCGGTATCACTCGACTTCATGGCTCGAGGTTCTGCACCGAGGCCGGCCGAGTCCCGCTTCGCATTTAGGCTTTTCCTTGTAGTTTATGCTTATTTTGTTAACTTTGGGGCTCTAAGCCTTGGATTTCTGTAATGCTGACCCTGATTTTTGTCGATTTGTGGATATTTGCCTTTATACCCGTTGGACCTTCTGTCTTCTTTACTATCTTAGTTTACAACTTGGGCTACACTCGGCCGGCTATTAAGCCTTAATAATCAGCCGCCGTGGCACTTAGCGTCTCAACTACGTGGCTCTAAATAAATCGAAGCATTTGGCTCTGACGAACCGGAAGCACGGGCTCTTACCAAATCGAGCTTCGTGGGTTCTTTGAACTCGAGCTACGTGGCCTTGACCGAGCCGCATTACTGCGGGTTTCTAATATCCGAGCCTCGCTTCGTCGAACCGAGCTACGGGTTTCGTTACTTTCGCTCTTATTGAATCGAGCTCGTGGGCTCTTGGCTGTGTTTGCTGTGAGTGTGCAATAATTGCAAAAATGCACTATGATCGTAAGTATATACGCGCTCAGCCCACGAGTGTGCTGGCTAGTCGTTATCGCTCCCAATGTAAGAGAAGCGTGGTTTTGAGTATTGATTAAATTTTACCTAGACAATATTCGATCCTTCTCAGAGCGACTATGCATAAATTAACCGAATTAAAGAAAAACCTAATATTGAAATTTCGATTTAAGTTGATGATGAGAAAAACCTAGGGTTTTGGCTTCGTCTACCACACCCAGCGGATTTAACCTAAGTAGTGCATTTATTTAATATACCATATGATCTGTTAGTGTTGATCGTGGTTCATAAGATATCTCTCCTCGAGATATAACTCTACCTATCTCGCTAGTGGGGTGTATTGCATCTTTGCTTCGACCCCTCGACTCCGAGATGCATGAATGTGCAAACCCTAATGCTACACCTGGAACGCGGGATATCTTTATTCCCTGATTGACTAGGTGTTGCTTTACCCAAGTCCCTACGAGTCGTCATCTCGATATCGACCCCAAAGATCGCATGCCACAATTGGCCAAAGAATGACATGTGATTAAATTCAGGAGTAAAACAACCGTAGAAATTCATATCTATTAAATAAACCACACTTAAAGAATTAATTCATGATGGTGAGGTTAGGGTTGACAAAACCCTAGACAGAAAAGTTAGTTCATAGTGATTTTCATTACAAACTGAAAGATTTCCAGCATCACACGAATTAGAGGAAGAAATACGAAAGAAGTTGTCTTCGCGATCTCTCGGACTCCGTCTTCACCAATCTCTCTCTATCTGTCTCTACTTTCCTTCAGTCTATCTCCACCCCTCTCCTCATTTTTTGCCTCGAATCAGCCGCTTTATATTTCGTAACTCAGCCCATCAATGGCCGAAAATCGAATTTTGAAATCCCGCTTTGAATGGAGATCCCGCTGACGCAAATGTGAAATTTCTGCTTGCCGCATACCCGAGGCGACTATCATCTTGCCTTCAGTTCGCTACTGCATGTAGACCCCCGCTTATTGCAAAGCGCTACGTCAGAGCGAAGATCCCTTTCACGCGGCACTAGATGATCCGTCGCACTTCTTAAGACGCTTTGTCTTCCTCTATTGTTAGCTTCCTTTATTCCGATTCGCCATATTCTATGAAATATCATGGTATAGGGACAGCCTCAATATCGTTGAATATGAATTTGAATCATGTAAATTGAGCTATAAAACACATAGAAATCAGATCAGAATATATGCATGATTCACTGATCAACACCCCAACTTAGCTTGCTTAAACCTCAAGTAAGAACATACTCTAACTAGGCATGCAAGGATAAAGTGCAACAAACACCTATGATACGGGTCGGCGACACATGATACCAAAGAAGAAGAGGCACAAGTCCAGCCAAAAGATCCAGACTACCTTGGTCGTTCAACTTTCAAGAAGTCAGACTGGTTAGTTTCGGCTTGAACAAGGTGTCAACCCATTTTTAGTGCTCAATAATTTTTCCCAAGGAGTCTAAGTTCGGTTAAAGTGTGATCTCCAATGTATAGTTCGACTGTAGTACCCCCAAACTTGAATCTAACTCACCTATTTGGAATAGCTCAACAGAGAAGGAAGAGAACGCACCAATTTATTCACTTCAACTACTCCTGAGCTGATTAACTCTAAGACTTGGAAGAGTACTAGTACCGAGAGGTTTTAGGTGAGGGTTCCTATGGGCGATGCATCAGGACTCCCCACCGCTGTTAAGGCCATCACATTCAGCACTTCTGTAACTTCATCCCAAACACTCAACCAAACCTCGAGGTCCTGACATGGAGATCATCCATCCCTTCCTGTCTCTGCGTAGCGGGCAAAGGAAGTCACGGTTCTGCCAGTTGGCTCAGTGGCATTAGGCTTCTAGCGTCCCTTGACTCGTGCCCGAGATTCATCGATGATCCACTTATTATTATTATTATTTTTTTCACGTGTGTGTGTGCATGATAGCCTACTTCGGGAATTGATTTCTTGAGATCTAAAAGGGGCGGCCAAACATGGTTATTCTCGACGTTATACAATGCAGTCCCAATTTTCAAAGAAACCTTGGGGTCCCCTATTTCATTGGAACACAGGCTTTCTGCGATTTCTACGACTCCCCTGTTTGTAATCATGGTCAACTAGAGCCAACACCAAAACTAAACTGAAGTCACCATATCATAATGTTGCCAAATGCAAATATGTTGGTACATAGGGACAAGGCTCAGTCTTTAAAGATGCTAAAACACACTAAAACAACTAGAACAAGCTAACACAATCGAAAACCTAAAATATGCAAAGATAACAAAGTAAATAAAAAAAAAATACAATCAAAATAAGCAAAATAAGTTTGAGCCTACCCATATACCCACACATATACCCCCAAACTTAGAACTAACAGTGTCCTCACTGACAAAAAGAAAGAAAAAAAAAACAATAAAGGCCAAGATACGTCCAGGAGGATCATCAAGGGTGTGGTGGGCGGGCGTGTGTGTAGAGAGAGGACGAGCCAACTGGCCGTGATAAGGTCCTCGGGTCGGGCGCTGATGGTGGCCATCTCACCGATGGTGTCCATGTCCAACTCGGTGGCAACACCTGCGCTTCCGGTGACTGGCCCCCAATAAGCATCAAAACGGGTAGTGAGTGCATGAATCTGGTTTGCCGTGACCTGAGCCGAATCGATAAATACCCAAAGGTCGCCATTCGCCGTGGTCGCCAAGATCGGTAATGGCTACTAGGACATCATCGTCGGTCTCATCATCCAACTCGTCCGAGCTCCCGAACTTTGCCCTAGGTAGCGGAATGGGAAGGCGCTGCTGCACCTGCTCCTCGGAGTCCAACATTGGGACCCTAGCCAGTTGGCATAGTTGAGTGATTAGGGAGGGGTGTATCAAGGCTCGTGCAGCCATTCGCTGGTCGACTCAATCAACCCTCGCCAATGATCATTCCGATGTCGAACTGAAACCTCGGTCACGGGCGCATAAGAGGATCGTCATTCAGAATCGTACCGAGATGCAAGGTAGGCTTGATTTTAACACAAAGAAAATTATACCAAACCTTAGCCACGCGTGAGCGATCGCACGGTGCGGTGAACTCGTTTGGCCACATGGATGGCGCTCCACTCGCCTCGCCCTAAGTGAGCTTTTCGCGATTAGGCTCGCGTAGTTCAGGTCCACAGAATAAGGCTCAGATCTGCACTGTCATCTTGCGTGTAACTGGGTTGATGACTGGCAAACCTAAATCGACCCACTTTGCCCCTGACGAAGATAATGTTAACCTGAAAGGCAGTCGAGGAACTCCCGCACGATCGGGGCTACCCTTGACTGGGGTGGCCAGTGTTTTCCAACCGCGGTTCTATATGGTGAAGTTGAGGAACACATTGGAGGTGGGAAAACCTCGTTCTGGAACAAATGAATGGTTGAACAAAGACTCGTGATAGACTCGCTCGACCTCCTTAGAGATGAATCGGCACGGATCGTCCGGAGGGGGAGGTGCTGCGTGCTAGGTGGAGTCTGAAGCGCCGGCTGCTTGATGGGACTAATTTCCCGGGGCCATGGTGGTCGATGCCTGGCTATAAGGTCGCAAAACACAACAGACAAAGGTGGAGACGAAAAGACGGCTAAAATCGGGGCGGAGTGGAGAAATGAACACCGGGCGGGTTTTTATAAAGGCTAAAATATGCGCCGTCGTTTCTGAGGGGACCCTATTAATCGCAACGGGCTTCCCTACGTAGCAGCATAAAGAGCTATGTCGCGGCTGCATCAGAAGATTTGGCCGTGAGCCACACAAATGGGCATAGAGTACCGAAGGCCGCCGCTGCACTGCAGGTCGGGATAAAAAAATGTGTACCTACGCAAATGGGCGAGCATTACGCCACGGGCGTGGGTCGGGCTATAGCACCAAATTTTCTTCCATTTTTCTTTAAGATTCGCTAATACATGAAAAATAAACAAGGGTAGGAAACCTAAAAACGAAACTTGAACCAAACAACAGTTAAAACAACTGGAAATCATGCAAGTTTAGGGAAAAAGAAGATCTCACCACACTTGAGTTGCCTCCCAAGAAGCGCTATGTTTAACGTCGTTAGCTCGACATTCCTGCAACGTACATAACCAAGACCGGAAAACAAAAGAAAACAAAAACTGAACTGTTGGGAATTTTCTCCACCGCTGTTATCCTCTCTCGGGTGTGCCTAGAAAGGTGTCCTGCCTCCCATTATGGAATTCTCCTCCAAAATACGGTTTCAACCTCTGAGCATTAACTTTGAACTGTCCTTTTTCGAGATGCATTATCTCAATTGCTCCATAGGGAAATACTTGAACCACTGTGAACATACTTAACCATTTTGATTTTAGCTTACCAGGGAAGAGTTTCAGCTTAGAGTTGAACAACAAGACTTGCTGACCCAACCCAAACTCTTTCCTCATAATATGTTTGTTACGCCACGCTTTCGTATTTTCCTTATAGATTCAAGCATTTATAAGCCTCATTGCAGAATTCGTCCAATTCACTAAGCTGTAGTAGCCGCTTTTCTCCGACGACTTTGCTATCCATGTTCAAACACCTAGTTGCCCAATATGCTCTATGTTCTAATTCCACTAGCAAGTGGCATGCTTTCCCGTAGACTAGTCGGAATGGTGACATACCTAATGGGGTTTTGAAGGTTGTCCTATATGCCCAAAGTGCATCATCAATCTTCTTGACCAATCTTTCGAATCGTTGATCTTGTCTCTAAACGACTTAATTCACGATTTGACACTCAAATTGGCCCATTAGTCATGGGTGGTAATCAAGTGAAGTTCGATGGCGCACACCATATTTTTGCAAGACCTTATCAACCAGCTTGTTGCAAAATTGAGTACCACCATCCGTGATCAATGCTCGTGGAGTGCTGAACCACAAAATACGTGGTCTGAAGGAATCCTGACTACCACACTAGCATCATCGTGCGTAGCCTGTGATTGTTTCTACCCATTTGGAGACATAGTCTACAACAAGGAGAATATACAGGTGACTGAATGAAGAGGGGAATGGACCCATGAAGTTCAACCCCCATAAGTCAAATAACTTAACCTCTAGAATTGGGCGCATCGGTGGTTCATCCCGTTTGGAAATGTTGCTCGTCCTTTGGCACTTATCATAGATGGATACAAACTAGTGAGAATCCTTGAACAAGCTAGGCCAG
Organism: Tetrastigma voinierianum; assembly: GCA_016808115.1. Taxonomy (NCBI): domain Eukaryota; kingdom Viridiplantae; phylum Streptophyta; class Magnoliopsida; order Vitales; family Vitaceae; genus Tetrastigma; species Tetrastigma voinierianum. The sequence continues at coordinate 227,306 of JAEQBH010002420.1, read as the reverse complement.
TAGAAACCTGATTGGAGTACCTTTGCCGCTGTTCTTTGGCCTCCAAAATGTCCCCCACATGATAAGGTATGGCAATAATTTAGAATACTTGCCATTTCATCTTCCGGTACACATCTCCTTAATATTTGATCGGCACAATGTTTGTATAAAATAGGTTCTTCCTAGTAGTAGTGCTTTAACTATGCAAAGAACCTCTTTTTCTGGTTGGTAGCTAAGTTCTGGAGGGATCACCTTGGCCACTAAGTAATTCACATATTCAGCAAACCATGGAACCGACTGTGTGTCTTCAATTGCCAAGAATTGCTCATCTGGGAAATTATCATTAACTCTCGCACCTCGTCTAAATGCTCTTCAACCTGCAAGTGACAAATAAGATACTAAGTTCTCCTCGTTCTTCTTTATCTTTTTATCTCTAGGTCAAACTCTTGCAATAGAAGTACTCTATCGTATTAGTCCTTTGGCTTTGCATCTTTTAGTAATTAGGCGCTTTAATGGTCGAAAGTGGTATCGGGCAGGCACTATCACCTTATTGCCAATCAAGTAGGGCCTAAATTTATCAAAGGCGAAAACAATGGCCAATAGCTCTTTTTCGGAGGTGGCATAGTTTAGCTAAGCACCATTCAAAGTTCGGCTAGCATAGTGGATAACTTGAAATATCCTTTCTCTTTTTTGCCCCAACAATGCTTCGATCGCATAGTCATTGGCGTCACACATTAGCTCGAACAAGGTCCTAATCTCAAGGTTACAACTACGGGGCTAATACGCTTATATTTTTAATTGAGAAAGCTTGCAAGTTAATCGCTTCATCAAAATCAAATGGTGTCCCCTAAATCCAGCAACCGGATAACCCGCTTGAAATCCGAGAAAAATCTTTATGAATCGCCGGAGCAGAACCCCTCAAGGTGTCCTAGGAAAGCTTCTTATGCCCTTCAAGTAATGATGGTGGAGGTAGTTTTTCTATCAGCCGACCTAGCTCTGGCCAACTTCTATTCCTCTTGCGTAAACTGTACAAGTACAATGCCCTCCTATACCATAAAGTAGCATTTTCCCCAATTCAACATAAGATTGGTTTCTTCACACCTAATAAGTAATCGACCAAGTTTTCCAGATAATGTCTAAGGAACTCCCTAATACTCGAAAAAGTCAGCCCATGAACACCTAAAATTGTCTTTTCAACCATATGAGAATATGGCCATCATATAGCTAATCAAATGTGCCTGCATTGCACAACCAACGATATTCGCCTCGAATGCGAATGTACCATAGGGCGTGTGAATTGTCTCTCCTGGTCTTCAAGGGCTATAGCGACCGATCAGATCTAATACCCATCCAAGAAATAGTAATATTCATGCCCTGCTAGCTTATCCAACATCTAGTCCAGAAACGACAATGGAAAGTGGTCTTTTCGAGTAGCCTTATTCAATTTCCGGTAAACGATGCAAATCCTCCAACCTGAGATCGTTCTAGAAGGCAACAATGTATTATTTTCTGTCTTTATCACTATTGTTCCTCCTTTCTTAGGCACTACCTGTACTGGACTTACCCATGCACTGTAAAAAAATAAGATAAATAACCCCAACATCCAGCCATTTTAGTACTTCCTTGCGGACAACCTCTTTCATGGTTGGATTCAATCTCCTTTGTGCCTCCACTGATGGCTTATGGCCCTCTTTGAGCAGAATTCGATGCATGCACATAGAGGGGCGGATCCCCTTTAAATCATCTAGAGACTAGCCAAGCACATTCTTGTGATATCTGAGTACTCTCAATAGCTTATTTTCTTATGATGCTGTCAGAGACGCTGAAATGATCACTGGTAGGGTGGAGGCATCCCCAAGATAAGCATACCTCAAATGACTAGGTAATGGCTTTCGCTTCCACTTCGGGTGGTTTTCGTTAAGGTATCGGCTACTGGCATTTTTCTTCACCTAGAGGTCTACAGTATTTCCTCTATTAGGTCTGGCGAGTCCATCAATTTCACATACTCTTCTGTCTCTTCTCCCCGTTTCTCTGAATCACTCTATACCAGGCTAGCCTCCAAAGGGTCAGTGGGACCACTTTGGCTAGACACTATAGCCTCTACGGTCTCTAATGTGAAGCATGTATCACTCTCTGCTGGGTGTCTCACAACTTCGAATACATTGAACTTGATCTCATCATCCTGCACTCTCAATTTCAACTCTCCCTTCTGTACATCAATCATTACCCTGCCAATTGTGAGAAATGGCCTGCCCAATATTATAGGTATTTCTTTATCTTCTTCCATATCCAGAATAATGAAATATGCCGAAAAGATGAACTTGTCTACCTTGACCAGAACGTCTTCTATTAACCTTCCTAGGGTGTTTCAATGACCTATCTGCCAACTGGAGTGTAATCGTAGTTAGGCGAGCTTCACCTAATCCCAGTCGTCTAAATATGGATAGTGGCATAAGGTTGATACTTGCTCTGTGTCACACAAGGCCTCAAAGACGAGCTTCCGATGGCAATACACAGTGAAACCTGTCGGGTCTTTCAACTTTTACCAGAGTTTTCTCCCGAAGGATGGCACTACACTCCCTAAGGATTCAACGTCAACCGCCAGCCTTCTTTTCTTCGACAAAGATATCCTTCATGAATTTCACATAACTCGCATCCGTCTAATGCATCAAGAATGGAATGTTTATATGCGCTTCTTGAACACTTCCATAAACTTAGAATTGATTGTCCAATTTACTCTTCTTCAAGTGATAAGGGTACGTAATCGATGTTGAGTTTAGTCACGGGTGGTCGATCTCAAATTTCATGTTTCTTCTTCTACCGACTTTTCACGGCGCCGCCTTTCTACTCACATTCGCTATTCCTGGATTACTTCTTCCATTTCTACATCCCCTATCACTAGTGGCTGCCTCGCAACTGAAAGTCAGAGTCGCAATAAGAAGTCGCTTTGTTCAGCTTAATTTGTGTTACTTACATCGCTAGGACTAACCTCGAGGAAGAAATGTATATTATCCAACGGTCGTGACTCGGGTTGAAGCCATGACCAGAATTACCAAAGCAATAAGTGAAAGAAGTTGTGACAAGGGAAGTGTGGTTGAGACTAAAGGAAATATTCAAAGTAGAATCTCCGGTCGCGACGCCCATTGAATATAACTGAGGTCGCGACGTCAATCTTATGTCGTGATGTGGATCCGTTAATGAAGCCACAAGGGAAATCTCTACAAGAAAACGAGGTTGCAACTAGTTTTTAAATGAAGGGATCCATTTGAGGTCACGACGTGCTGTTGAGGTCGTGACATAAAAACTGGAACTGGAGTCTCAACAGAAGATTGGAAGGTAACCAAATTAAGAGTTGAAGAACAAAAAGGGAGGTTGTTGAAGCGAAGCCAAACAAAGTCCTCGCAAGAAACCGGTCACACCATTTATTAATCATGACCATTGAAACGATGTCGCACCATTCATTTAAGCTCGCGACCAAGAAGAACCGAGCAGGAGAAACTGTGCCGCAACTACTTTTGAGCAATTGGGACTACATGCGACTAGAAAAAGAGCAACATGAGGTCGCGACATCACCATGAGGTCGCGACTTGGAATAGAGGTTGGAAGGAGGAAATTGGTTGCAACAAAGAATTGAGGTTGTGACCAGAAGAAGAGAAATGAACATCAAAAGAGGTCGCTATTACCTTGAGGTCGCAACTTAAATTTGAAACCCGTGGAAAGCGTTAAGACTACCAACAAGGTCGCGAATTAAAAAAGAGAAAGTCACGACCAAGTCACCACAAAACAATGCAGTAACCTAAAACCAAAGTCGACGCGGCACGCACAAGGAAGAGAAGTCCCGACCAAAATCGAGGTCGTGACTCAGGCTAAGAAGAGAAAGACAACGATGTCGCAACATGAAACCATGGTCGAGACATCAACTCTTGAGAAACATCGAATAAGGTCGCGACGCAACATGTCGCGACCATTAATCCAAGTAAAGAAGAAGGAATTTAGTCGCAAATGTAAGCAACAAGGTCGCGATTGAACAAGAGTAATAAAGGGAAATCCATGTCGCGACATCAACCCGAGGTCGATTTGTGACGTGAACCGGGCTTTTCGGGAATTCACCCGAGCTTTTTTTGGGATTCGCCCAATTTCTTTGACAAAGATAAATAGACAAATGTTAGAATAGTAAAGTAGCTTCCGCCTTCACTACCCAGAAAAGGGGAACGAAGAGGAACTCAGTGTATAGTTTAGAGTAGAATTTTCTTTATTTTTCATTTTTATTTATTTTTAATTCATTTATGGATCTATTTCTGCTAACTGTGCAGAAACGTTTAGAGCTGAAATTTTATTTATGTTATTTTCTTCTTAAAATTGTCATTTAAAATTTATGAAATCTAAGATAAATTTCTCGAGTTCATTTTTCTCGCCATTGCGAGCTATAGTGGTTGTATGTGATTCGCATCTACTTCATTAATCGTAATGCAAGACTGGAACGCAAATTACCGGATTTGAATTATAGTTAGTTACGCTTTTTCGCAAAAATCCTGGAGAGCGTTTATTCGGGGTAGTGATCGACTTGTTTGGTGTTGTTTTGAATCGATGTTCCCAATGGTATACTCAATACCATTTTCGAGGAATGTATCTTGCTTTGATTTTCGATGCCTCAAGGCGGATACAGTAGATGGAGATTCTTGAGAGCCGAGCATTCTTTCCGGGTATGTTAATTATCATTGGATGAACTATCGAGCTTTGAAAGTTAATTTTGATAATCTCTATCTGGCCATAATTGAAGTTGGAGGAGTATTTAACAATCTAAATAATCGTAGAGTTCACCTTTAATCTAAAGGGAAGTTCCTAAGATCGTTAGCTATTCCCAATCAAGGAAAGTGGACGAACCAATAGGATCCGTTGACGAGCCACCAATTGTCAGAAAATTCGCAGAATCAACTCGAGAAGGAAAATGCAAAAAGTGAACTGCAAATATCAAGAAATGGGTGTGAAGTATCGAAAGAAAGCCACTCGGGATCTTGCAAGAAAAGCAGAAATACAAGTAATCGGTTAAATCTTTGATTACGAGAAGCAAATGGGCCAAACTGAATGTGGAGAACGAATCGCAACATTTAGGCATTTCGACAAATCCTGCATCCATCAATACAATAGGAGCATGTACTTTCATGAATTGACTGTTTACTGTAATTCATTGATAGTTTTCGTCTTCACAGCAGTCAAAATTAGATCCAAAGATTTAGTTCTTTTATATTTTTAGTTGATTTCATGTTATTCCAATTTCTATTTTTAGTCAATAGTCTAGAGCATATCATTTGCATAAATTTTCAATATCAAATTTTTAAATTCAAATAGCATAGAACTTCAAGAGGTTGAGGTACTTGATCTCTAATTCATATCAATCTCCTGTGGAATGGATACCTGACTTACATCCGTATTTTACTACTTATGACCTGCACTTATAAAGGTCATAGACTAAACCCAATTTTAAAATCCTAAACACTAAGACATATTTATTTAATTCATAAATCTATCCAAAGTGACATGGGTGCAAGAGAGAAGTGTAGTTTTTTTGTAACTATGTACATTCGAGGTTTTTAGTCTATATAAAAAAGGAAAACAACCGCCTCGCTTAACAAAGTGTGGGCCATTTCAATTTATTTGTAGCCTGTGTTTTTGAGTCGGGCCTTTGGTTCAGAATCGTGGATTGGTTTTGCAGCTGTTAAGCTTGGTTTTGGAATGTGGCCTTCATCTCATTCATAAACATGGCGTGAGAAGTCATCATATGAGCTAGGGCTTCTTCCAAATCTACTTTCGTTTCTGGTGGTGGTTTGTTTACTTGAAATGGTGGCATATTATTTAGATTATTCCTCCAGCCATAGTTTTGATTACTCTGATTATTCCTCGTTACCTCTAACTCCCCAAGGCTTTGATTCGATTATGATTCTCGGGTGCTCTGCTCTAGTACGATTGCCTCCATACTCGTCCCGCTGCTGTTGATCTCACCGATTCATATTGAGCCCGCTTCACTAGCATCGGCCTGGACCGACAATCCATAAGACTGTCGCTCCCGCAAGATCTTCGGGCAGATTTCCACCCGACTATTCCGGCTAGCATTCATTGTACCTTGTTTCTTCTGTAGATATTTAGTTAACTGTGCGACATGATTTACCATGTCACTGAGAACCTCTGTGTCTGCTCCTGCTAAGGGTTTCCTAGGTGCTGATCTATCTCGAGGCCACTAATTAGTATTGGTGGCTATATCTTCCAAGATCTCATAAGCTTGATTTGTGGTTTTCTTCATCAGAGCACCTCCTGCTAAGGCGTCAATGATTGTCCTAGCCAAATCGCTTAAATCGTTGTAGAACGTATGTACCTGCATCCACTTAGCCAGTTTGTGATGTGGGCATCTTCTCAATATCTCATGAAATCTCTCCTAATCCTCGACTAAATTATCTCCCTCGAATTGTCTGAATGTGTTAATTTCTTGCACCAGCTGTGCGATCTTTGCGGGTGGGAAAAATTTGGTTAGAAATTTCTGCACTAGGTCATTCCATGAGGTAATGGAATCCGGTGGTTGGCTAGTTAACCAATGCTTCGGTCGGTCGCTAAGTGACAGTGGGAATAGACACAATCTGAGAGCTTCCTCCATTTACTTAACTGTATCGCAGACTTCAATAAAACTCATCAAATGGGCATTCGGATTCTCACTAGGCAACCAATGAAATTGTATATTGTTGAGCATTTGCAAAGTTACTCCTTTTAACTCAAAGTTGTTCGCTTGTATGGGTGGTCGCCCTATGGCTGACTGAACAACTGTAAGTGGTAGGGCAAACTCCTCAAGTAGCATATGCGGATTATCAGGCTAGACGAACGGTGTGGTGGCCTAATTTATATGATTCTGTCCATTCTATTCCACCTGTGGTTCATCTCTAGCATGAATTTGTCCTTCATCTACTTGGTGCTACATGATTTCAGACTGGGTTGCATGTGCTTCTCTGCGTAATAGATGTAGTGTCTGTTCTAGTTCAGGATTGAATGGAAGTAATTCCATGCAATCTTGTCTTTGCATACACACTAATTGCTTTCCTAAAAGCGCAAGTATGAAGTCGAGACTAATTCATAACACGGATGAAATAAAGGAGAGTACTTAAACAAGGAATAAAAATACTAATGAAAAAAAAATGATCAATAAGTGAGAAGAACTAAAGAAAATAAAGTTGATCCAAAGTACTATCTATGGCACGGTTGTCAATATCAACACTAAACTTCTCCCCGGCAATGGCGCCAAAAACTTGATGGGCTTATCGTGAGTGTGCAATAATTGGTAAAAACCGGCATCTTACGCGCGCAAGTATACGCCAGTTCCACGTAGTGTGCTGGTTAACAAGGTCGTTCTACCAAGAGAAGCGTGTCAGCATTGATTTAATGACCCAGGACAATATTTGGATCCAAACAGCGACTATGGCTAAATTAACTAAATTAAAGAAAACCTATCATTGAAATTTCGATTTGGTTGATATTTAGAAAACCTAGGGTTTCGCTTCATCGCACACCTATGGATTTTAACCTAAGTAAATGTGATTTATTTAATATACCATATGATTCATGCTGAAGGGTTGATTGTGTATACAAGATATTCTCTCTTGAGATATAACTCCGCCATCTCGCTTAGTATTGTATTGCATCTGTCACTTCGACTCCTAGGATGCATGAATGTGCAACCCTTTGAGATACACTCCGAACGCTGGATATCTTCATTCCCGATTGAAAAGGTGCTGCTTTTACCCAAGTCCTACGAGTCGTCATCTCGATATCGACTTAGCATTGGCATGCCAATTCACAAAGAATGACATGTGATTAAATCTCGTATAAAACAAACTATAGAAATTCATATCGATATTAAATAAACTACACTTAAAGTATTAACTAAGGATGGTGAGGTTAGTAGCTGACAAAACTCTAGAGAGAAAAGTTAGGTCATAGTGATTTTCATTGCAAACTGAAAGATTTCCAACATCACACGAATTAGAGGAAGAAATACGAAAGAAGTCATTTTCAATCTCCTACCTCGCTTTCACCAATCTCTCTATTCGCTCGCTTCCTTGAAGTTTGTCTCCACCCCTCTCCTCCTTTTTTTTTGCCTCGAAATCCCAGCCTTTTATATTTCGGAACTCGGGCCCATCAATGGCCCGAAAAATCATATTTTTTCGAGGCCTGCTTTGAATGTCAGAGAGATCCGTTATTTGCCACCCAGCTGGCACTGTCTACTGCATTTCGAGGCAACCATAACCCCGCCTTCAGGCTGCCAGGGCGCACCCTCTGCTGCTGCGAGCGCTACGCCGCAGCGAAGATCCCTTCGTTGCTGCGTACTCGAGAAGATCTGCTGCACTTCTTTGCCGCATTTTCTTCTTTGGTTCCTTCCTCTATTGTTAGCTTCCTTTTTTATTCTTATTTCGCCATATTCTATGAAATGTCATGGTATAGGGGATTAGCGCAATATCAGTGAATATGAATGTGAATCATGCAAATTGAGCTATAAAAACACATATAAAATGTACTGTAATGTATGCATGATTCACTCCGATTAGCTGTTGATGCACTGAGCTACTTAGCTCCGATCTTCTAAGCTCTTATCGAATCGAGTTACGTGGTTCCGAAGCATGAATTTTTCTCGAATCGAAGCATGGGTTTTGACGAATCGAGCTTATCGGGTTTCTTACTAAACCGAAGCCAGGGTTTTTCGCACTTGAAGCTACGTGGGTTTCAATATCCAGCCTTTGCTTCACTAACCGGGAAATACGTATTCGAAGCATTCGTTTTATCGAACCGAAGCTCGCGGGTTTTCACGAACTAAGCTATTTCGCTTCTCGAGCTATCGGGCTCTTATCGAACCGGAAGCACGTGGGTTCGAAGCACCGGGCTCTTATTGAACTGAGCTACATGGCTCTTGACAAACTAAGCTACTAGGCTCTTACCGAACTGAGCTTCATGGCTCTTTCTGACTCTGAGCTACGTGACTCTCTAATATCCGAGCTCGGGCTTCGCCGAATCGAGCCACGCGGGCTCGGCGCTACTGACTTTATCGAACTAAGCCCGTGGATCTTTACGTAACTGAAAGCACTGGCCCGAAGCACAGCTCTTTATCAACCGAAGCTACGCGGTCTGGCTACTTGGCCTTATCGAATCGGCGCTCGCAGGGTTTCCAACGAATCGGTACCGCGGGCCTGGCAACAATCCGCTTACTGTGCTCTACCGAATCGAGCCGCGGGCTCTTCAGACTTTGAGCTACGCAACTCTCTAATATCCAAGCTCCTTGCTCTTGTCGAACCGAGCTACATGGATCTGAGCTACTTGGCTCTTATCGAACTAAGCTTTGTGGCTCTTGACGAATTGAGCTACGTGGCTCCTAGCTACCGGGCTCTTATTGAGCTGAGGTCCGTGTCTCTTTTGAACTCTGAGCTACGTGGCTCCTTTGGACTGAGCTGCATGGCTCTATGGCTCTCTAATATCCGAGCTCCTGGCTCTTGTCGAACTGAGCTATGTGGCTCTGAGCTACTAGGCTCTTATCGAACTGAGCTTCGTGGCTCTTTCAGACTCTAAGCTACGCGACTCTCTAATATTCGAGCTCCTGAGTTTTTTCATCTTCTTTCCCTTGGGAAAGTGCGAGTAATTTTAATGCTGGTTTATGGAGAATCGGAACAGACTGCATGACTTCCCAAGGTGTCTAGGCTTCTTTATAAATAACTCCTCTCTTCGAGGGTGTATGATATACGCCGCTCCTGTTTTCCTTTTTACCTTCGACACCGCCGGAGTTCGACATGATGAAGCTTCAAGGTTTGATTGCCATTGTGCGAAGTCTGTTTAGTGGTCATAGGCCGATGTTCGGTTTCGTTGTTATGCCTCGTTTCTCATGCTATACCTCTCCTCCCCTCTTTTTTTTTTTGTTTCTTTTCTGCTTCCCCTTTCTCTTACTTGTGGTTTTTGCCTTGAATGGCTTCAAGTCCCGCTTCTTATGCTACACCTCTCCTCCCCTCTTTTCCGGCTTTCCTTTTCTCTTTCTTGTGGGTTTTTTTTTTTTTTTTGAATGACTGTTTGCTGATTGTAATTTTCTGAGATGTAGAGAGCAGTTTTGCTAATTCTAATCTTCTGAGATATAGAGAGACCTATGACCGATTGTAATTGAATAATCAGAATAAAAGTACAACTTTTCAAAGCACATACGCTGTCTGATGCTCATGTAACTCGGGCCCTTCGAGCCTTGTGGATTTATGATAAATCGAGCTTCTTGGTTCTTTCTTTATGATTTACGAGAGTAGGCAGGCCGTAAATAAACAACAAAAAAGAAAAGTTATTTGAACGGAAGTAGGACTGTTGCACTTTATTAATATATACAATATGAGGTTTATGGGTAAAACCGCTTGATGTGCTTGGCATTCCAAGAGTGACGTAAGGTCTTTCCCTCTTATGTTTGGAACTCATAGTTGCCAGGTCGGATTACCCGTGATACGATATAAGGTCCCTCCCAATTGAGTCCCTGAGTAAGGTCCTGATGGCGGTGAGCTCGAGTACCAGTCATCTGGGGCTTGAAACTATTAGGCCTAACCTTCGATCATAGTACCTTGTGGTTTTTCACTGCAGTCCTCGGCGCGCTTCGTGAGCTCCGCGCTCTCGCTTCTCCCCTCCAGGATCAAGGTTTGGGTTGAGAGACTCCTTGTTGTGCTCGGGCGCTTGCGAACTCGACCCTAGACGACTCACCCCCAACTCATTTAGTGGGCTACCGCCTCGTGCCAAAATGCTAAGGCGAACGGAGTTTCTCGAGTTGTAGACTTGCGTGTAGTTTTGTACGCCCATAATACCTCGAAAAGGTATTCTAAATTCATTTTCCTCCCCGTAGGTTTTCCAATTTAGTCTTCACGTCGCTGGAGTCCTTATGGTGACTTCCCGCTTGTCCGGGCTGATCATGGATGAGCTGGGGACGAATAGTAATTCTTGATTACGAGCTCGGCACAAAAGTTTTTGAATTTCAGATTGTCAAACTGCTTTCCATTATCAGACACCAATGCTTTTGGGATTTCGAACTTGCATATTATGGATAGCCAAACGAAGTTGCGTACCTTTTACTCGGTGATTGTTGCCAATGGCTAGGCCTCTGCCCATTTGGTAAAGTAGTCCACTCCTACAATGGCGAATTTGCATTGACCTCTTCCAATGGCAAGGGGCTCGAGTATGTCTAATCCCCACTACTGAAAAAGCCAGGGGCTTATGATTGAGGGCAGTGGCTCGAATGGGAGATGCGAGATCTTGGCACGCCTTTACCGTGATTCTCAGATCTCCGACTAAGCCAGGATGCCTTCGAGCATCTGGGGCCAATAATATCCCCAGATATGGATCCTTCCCTTCAAAAGTTCAAGCTTCGATATGGTTGTCTAGATGCCTTCGTGTACCTCCCTAAGTACGTAGTTGACGTCTTCCTTTCCTATGCATTTGAGGAGGGGTGCAGAAAAACCCCGTTTGTAAAGGGTTCCTCGTAAAAGAGCGAACCGTCGATCCGCTCTGGCTTAGACGCCTCATTCGATTCCAAGAGTGTACCATTCAACATATAGTCCCGCATAAGCCTATCCAAATTCGACGCAGCCACATCGAGGACCTCGTCATTTGGACGCCTATTGAAGGTTCCATGAGGTCACCGGTACCCGCCTCGTCTGTCTTCGCGACATTGCCGCTAGCTTAGCTGTGGCGTCTCGTCGCAATTCTCCGTCTGGACGGTCTCGAACCCGCATAAACTTTTGCAGTGGAGCAACTCGTGATACCTTTTGAGATAAAGGATCATCTTTTCACCTTTTGCTTCGTAGTAATCTTCTATTTGTTTTACCACCAATTGGGAATCGCTGCATACCTTTAGTTGATCAGCCTCCATGGAGTGGGAGAGGTTAAGTCCAACAATGACAGCTTCTTATTAGTCTTCGTTATTGGAGGCCTGCAACCCGAATCTGAGTGCATATTCCACGTCGATCCCATCCGGGGAGGTCAGAATCAACCCTGCACCGCTTCCTTGGCATCGGGCGCCCGCATCTACCGACAACCTCCGCACGGAGGCCTGGACGCAGTCGGGTGGTTTCCTTAGAGGCTCGCTGAGGTGAATTCCATGATGAAATCGTCCAAAACTTCTCCTTTGATCGTTGTTCTTGGCTTGTACCTAATGCCGAACTCACTCAACTCTATGGCCCATTTTACTAGTCTTCCTAAGGTTTCTGGTTTATGCAATATTTGCTTCATTGGGTGTTTTGTCGGAATCTCGATGGTGTGGGCTTGGAAGTAAGGTGGAAGTCTTCTAGCGGTGGTCACCAATGCTAGAACTACCTTTTCCATCTTTGGATACCTTTCCTTTGCTCCTCTCAAAGCTCGACTATAGTAATAGATCGGTTATCAGACTTCTATCTCGTCAATTGTATGCACTAGTCGAGAAATCGGAAACTATGGCAGAGCTGCATGAGTTCCCTGAGGGGCTTAATGTAATAGGGAGATTAAGTAGGTTTTTAGCACTACAAACGCCTCTTCACAATGGGCATCCCAGTAGAAGGCATTTTTCAGAACTTGAAAGAAGCGGTCGGCACTTGTCACCGGGCTCGACACAAAGCAACTCAAATAAGTACCTATTCTCCTCGTCTGAATTTCTTTTAGTGTTCGAGGGTGGTCGCATGTCGAGTATGGATTTTATCTTTGTCCGGATTTGCTCTATTCCGTGGTCAAGTGACTATGAAAAACCAAGAATTTCCTACAAAGACTCCAAAGCACATTTGTCGGGTTTAACTTCATCTTGTAGTCCTTCGTAACCCGGAATGATTCAGCCTAGTGGTCCACGCGAGCTCGAGCTCACCCTTTAAATTAACTTTACCAAAGATGTCGCCTATGTATACTTCCATGGACGCTCCAACTGCTTTTGGAACATTCTATTTACCAACTCGATAGTGGCCCCAAATGCTCTTAACCCAAAAGGCATCACTGGAGCAATGCAGATGTTCCCCATTCCGCCACGTAATGAAGTCTTCGTCAGTAGGTCCATTCTTATCCGATTATAACCCGAGAATCCATGAAGTTAAGGAGCTCAAATGCAGCAGAGCTCTTACTAAGCGAGGTCAATCCGATTGTGGAAAGCTAATCGCAAGCTCGATTAACATCAGAAATCTAATGCGTAGTCGCCATTTTCCATTTGCCTTCGACTGTAACCACATTAGCCAACCAATGATAATCTACTGGATAGCTCGAAATGCAGGAGTTTCATGACCTCTTCATTGGATCTCTTCTTCCTTTCCTGGGCGGCTTTATGTTTGAAGGAAGCTCAAAGGAGGGGGGCGACATTCAACTCAGGGTGATAACCATCGGGTCAATTCTCCCATGTCCTCTCTTATCAAGCTTCTAATACGCTCCATGTTTTGGTTTAAGAAGTGAATTGAGGAGGTCTGGATGTCCTCACCGCCTCGATCCGACGAGGCGCAGGTGTTCGCTATTCGCCAAGTTGTACTGTTCCAAATTTTTCAGGTGTTAATCGGGTGTCCAGTTCATCTCTCATGTCGAGCTCATCCATGTGGATGTCGCCCACCGCTGTTTATCAGACGCCTAAGTAAAGACCCTCGCTACCTATAATCGGGTCTCTCGAACCATTCCTACCCATTCTCCATGTGGAATTTGACAACCATATGATAGGTAGCGGATGACCTCACGGCATTGAGAGAGAAGGCCCCGCCTAAGAACATGTCAGATGCCGGCCTGGGTCTTCACTATGAGGAATATTATCGTTATTGTGGCCTGGCATGGGGGGTCTCCCAAAGTGAGTACCAGTTGTATTGACCCCAGGGGTAGTACTTCATCTCCGGAGAATCCCCTTAAGTGGGCGTTTACCAGTTCTAAATTCTCCCTTCCAATGCCCATTTTGTCAAATGCCGATGATGTCGGCCAAGCTCCCGTTGTCGATTAAGACCCTGTGAACTGTTTTATCACACGACGACCTATTACTAGCGTCATCACGGGATGTCAGCCTCAGTTGGGCCCGAGAAGGTTACAGCGGTGGTATCTAATCGAGGAGCTTGACACCTACTGCACTCATAGTGTCTCCTCCGGACCGGTCACAGAGGTGGGCCTTCCTGGCCGAACTAGATTCCCTACCACCGGCAAATCCCCTGGAAATCACATTGATCTCTCCTGTGGCGTCATTTGACGCTGAGTCAGCTAGCCGACGGCAGGTGGTGGAGGAGGTGTCACTTCACCGCGAGCCAAGTAACTACGGAGATGTCCACGTCGAATCGTGAATTGATTTCTTTTTCAACCGAATCCAAATTATCCGTCTGCGCCCATGATCTCAATGGAACTCCGCAAGATTCTGGTCATGTCTCTTGCCGCGTCTGCCTTCATCCGGTGATGGCCATCTTAAAAACTTCTCATGCTGCACCTCGTATAGGACTTGAGACACCGAAGCCGTTAAGGGTGAACTTCCGAGGTGGGTACCGCGGCTACAGCTCGGGCTGGGGTAGACCCAAGCGGTCCTTGACATTTCCTCTTCTTTTTGGAGATCGATCTCTATCTTCTCTGTTCCTTCGTGGAGATCCGTCAGCTTCTTCTGCCTTCGGGGCTTCGGCCCGCTTTTTCGTCTTTTCTTTTTCTCCTCAGGTGAAGAGTTTCCCCGCTGACATAAGGGCCTCTCGCCATTGATATATTTTTCTTCGCTATGAGCACTCCTACCATGCTCGCTGGTGGCTTTTCGAGATAGAGAACATTGTGCCTTGACTATATGCTCAGTCTTATTATAATGGCGTGGATTTGCTAACTTTTCATCTAGGATGTCTACCTCACGACTCCGAGTTGAACTCTCTCGACGTAGGACCTCGTTTTCAGGCTTTATTTTACTACAAGAGGTAGCCTAGGGCTCCTGCATGTCCGAGCCTAATGAAGTGGGACATGAAAGCAATGAGAGTTCTTCAAGGATGAGATAGAGTACCGGGCGAGCCTCGCTGAACCATACCAAGGTTAAGCCTTTAAGCGTGATGGCAAAGGCTCTGCATCTCACGGGGTCTTGGTATCCATGTAGCACCATATGATTCTTGTAGGTGTTGAGGTGGTTTACGGGGTCTTTCGTTCCGTCAAAAGCTTCGTTCCGTCAACGTCGAGATGTTGCTGCGCATCTTGTGGAATGGTATTGTGGCCTTCATGGGCCTGTTGTGCCTCCTGTGGGCACTACACCTGTCTAGTGAGTTCCACCAACTCCCTTAACAGACGCTGATTTATGAGACTGAGAGCCTCCATCCTATCAAGTACGCGGAAGGGCCTTGAGGGCGCCTCCCGGTTGCTTCGTTGTCGGTGTTGGTCCCGTTTGGCTCAAGGCTCGGGCTGATTGAATCTGCCGTTTCAGCCTGATACGCACACTCATCAAAATCGCTTGATTTTGTGAAGGAACAATGTTCGGCCGACGGCGCCCAAACGATGGTGCTTTTTCTATCGGCTACCGGGTCAGCTCTTCGAGTCAGTCGGGCCGGTCTCACAGTCGGACGATGTACAACCCAGAACTCCGTATTAAACGAGTGGTCAGTGCGACCTACACCGGGAAGGGGGTGATCCGGCAGGCCGACCGCCCGACTGGGCTAAGCTCGCTTCTTTCTACTAAAAGCGAAAGAGATCAACTGTTGATGCATTGTGATCAAGGTGATCTTTCTTCATGAATTCATATGATTATCACATCACGATGACTTTCCTCATAGACGGTTTACAAGATCTTCAATCGTAGGGAATCTCCCCTTCCTTATCGCTTAACCCGAATAATAAAGGATAATTAGTACGAACGCGGATCCTTCTTCCACGAAAGAGCATCATTGCACGCTGAGATTTCTGAAATATTACAGGCTACAACTGTAAGGCTGATTATCCCTGCTCTGCTCTCGCCCATCAGGCTTTGGGCCATTCTGTGTCGCACCTTATGAAAGTAATCGTGACATGTCACCACGGGTCGGGGTCCCCTAAGTATGCGGCTCTATCACACTTTACTAGGACTTTCAACCCGCCTTTTACTGATTTTCCTAAGCCTATGCAAACTGATTTTTTAGGCACTATCACTACGCAAAAGTCTTTAAAAGGTTATCAATTTTAAAAAAATCATCCACTTAAAAAAAAAAGTCTATAGAATCTTTAAAAGTCTTAATTGAGTACACTCCATAAATGTATTTTTATTATTTAATTTAATATTAATATATATATATATATATATATATATATATATATATATATATATATATATATATATATATATATATAATTTTATAATTGGTTTTTAAGTATAATATTAATATTTGTGAATTCATTCATCCTATTGGGATTTAATTGTGACCAATCAATTATAAATTGTTAAGTTTTTCAAAAAAACATTACCACCAACCAATTCTTCACCTTTCATCTTCGCAATAATCTTGCAATTGACTAGTTTCTCCCCCACTTTTCGCTTTATAAAATCCTATCGAAAAATGTTTTTTTTAGGAGATAACCTTTTTTATTTGGTTAAAACGATTTTATTGAGATACTTAGATATTTTATTGATTTATTATTTTTTTTAGGGGAGAAGAGAGAAATAAATGTTTGGTTATTGGGATATTAAATCATTGATATAAATTAAAGGACATATTTTATTGATTTATTATTTTTGTAGGTGAGAAAAGAGAAATAAATGTTTGGTTGTTGGGATGTTAAATCATTGATATAAATTGAAGTACGCTTTGGATTTATGAGGAAAGTTGGCTGAGAATTGAAATCTTAAGAACATTCACAAACATAAGTATTAAATGGAAGCTGCTGTCAAAAAAGAAAGGAAGCTACCTCCGTTTAATTCACCTACCACTCCAAGCAAACAGTTGAATATTCAAATATTAATATCAATCTATCACAATGAAGTTCGCTATTCTAAGATTCATGAAGGTACGAACATATGGACAGGATGACCTTGATTTACCCATAACATATGTAGGGACATGACACAACCCTAGTGAATAAGAATCATGTAGCATGTTTTGATTCATGTTTTTAAAACCGTTTTCTATTCTCAAAAACAAAAAAAAATAGAAAAAACATGTTTGATTCTTATTTGTTTTTTGTTATAAAAAACACAAATAATACATAAAACATTAAATTTAGATAATAAATAACAGTTTCAGAAAACACCAAAATGATATTTTCTATATTTTAAAAAATTATTCTAAAAAATAAGAACCAAACATATCCTATAATTTTTTAAAATAAAAAAAAAAAAAGAGCCAAATATTTTTCAATTTTTTTAAAATTGTTTGAAAATTTTGTCATGCCATCGTGAGATGGTAAAGAGTGAACATTGGAGCACAACATGTGAAAGTCCTAAGCACATAAGGGATAAGTTCTAGTGATTGAGCACTCGACTAATTAATACTTATTTAAACATTAACTTGGACCTCAACTCGGATAACCTTAAATCTATGATATCCATTTTGTTCTAAATTATTACTATTTTGTAAACCATTTTGCACTTAATCCCTATTATTTTTTAAACCTAAGTCTTTAATGGAGTGCAATCAGGATTATATATAAATTAATTTCCATAGCAATCGGCACGACACTGTATAATAATATCCTCACATGCTTGCTAATTAAAGTTTATAAAATAAATCATTTATCTGGTTTGAAAAGAAAAAAAAACCTACATTATTTTTGAGGTTGGGTCAACCTAACTTGTTCTTTTAATAAATATCATCATAGTAAAATTTCGGTCAAAATAAAGTAAATAAGTTATTTTAGAATTATATTATGGATATTATATGTTTGAAAGTATTTTACTGAATATGATTACCATAATATATCATCCTACACTATAAGATGAGCAGAGGTAAATGACATTTTATACTTCATATTTTGCTTTTCTTTTTTATATATATTTTTATTTATTTGAGTTTTTTTTTTATAATATAGCTATAATGTATGGTAGAGGCAAATCATAGGATTGTAAGAAGAAGATAAAAAAGTAAGGATTTTCAAGTGAATCAATGATAATAAACAAATGTTGCAAGAAATTTTAGATACACATCATGGGTTAATCTAATGAAAAATTTTCAATTGCTAATCAACATTTGGAAGGATACATAGGTACCAAATTGTCATATTAAAAAATTGGTTCAAAATGGACAAATTCAAAAGTTATTTGCAAAATTAACCTCCTGTAAAAGTAACTTAAAAAATGGACAAAAAGCAAAAAAATAAAAATAAAAATGTAAATCTAACCCCTTTTCTTAAAACCCAAAAAGGAAGGATATTTTTACATCATTTTGACAAATCTACTCTTCTAACCACCATACAAACCTAGACTTAACACTTTTAAGTTTGTTCAAATATAATTTAACCAATGGTTAAATCCAAACTAAATAGCTATTGTACCTGTTACAAACTTAGACTTAACCTCTTTCAAGTTTGTTCAAATATAACTTAACGACTGTTCAACACGATAAGCTCATATAAACATGACTGACATCCCTTCAAGCTGTTTCAACGCTAACTTAACGATGATTAAGTCTAATATATATAAAAGATGTTAGATTTGTACATTTTTAGATTTTAAATACATTATGGGTACTTGTATAAAGTGAGGATATTTTAAGGTTATAAAAGTAAGGGGTTAGTTTTGCAAATAATTTTTTTTTTTATCTCCTTTAAACCAATTCCTCCTTAAAAAATGTCACATTTCGGACAAAAACACCTTGAATCCTTCAAACTCTGATAACTCAATCTCCAAGTGATTACTAAATCTCCCATAATATTTCCCCCATCTCCATGAGCATTTTGTCACCTCCCCAAATTATAACTATATTTGTAAGGACATTTTTGTCCAAAAGTGTCTTTTTTGTACTTCTTTTTGGATTTCAAAGAAAGATGTTAGTTTTTGTAATTTTTTTTTAAGGATTTGTCCATTTTAAAAGATTATCCCATCATATTATCGATTACTTGAAATGTTGCACAAGAATTAGGCTAGGAAATTATGAGACCAATTATTTATTGCTTTTACATTTATTGAATTTGCATTATATCATAGGATTTTGTTCATACACAAAATTATCTCTATTGGGACTCAAATCCTGAACCCCTCCCCTCCTTATGTCAATTTGAGTTTTAAACCACTTAAGCTATTTCTTATGAGGCCAATTATTTATAAATTGTCGCTTTCAAATATATATATTTTTTACTAGAAAAGGACTAGGAAATACTAAAAGCCCTAGAGCTAATGGACTTGCTTGTTGCTAGTCCTCTCCTAAAGTCAAGTTTGAACCGGGCATAAAGGCATGCATAAAGCTGATATGTAGTATTATATTCTCTGGAACATGCCTTAATGCCATGATGTTTGGACTACCCAATATGTTAGTGAGATGATTTGATATCTCAAGTTTAATTAATAGTATCGAGTTCGAACATTTTGAATGCAGTTGTGTTATGTGATAGAATTTTACTGTCCTTGTGATTCCCTTTCGACTCGTATAGAGATTAATCTGAGTGTGATATATTTTAAAAACGCTTTCTATGTGTGCATGAGCTATCTCAAAATACCTCATAGTTTGACAAAAAAAAATGCCACGATAACCGACCTGTTTTGTAATAGAATTTTGTCTAAGGTGCCATGTGCTTTTTCTTATCATGATTGTCTATTTGGGATTAAGATGAAGTCAACATATGTTTGTCCATATAGCTCAGGAGCATTGTTTGTTTGGCCAAGAGGAAATCATTGTACACCTTTATGTTGAAATACACGACATAAACAAACAAAAAAAGGTCCAACTTACACTATATCTATCTTATCGTATAAATGGAGTTTAGTATCAAAGTAATTTTTTTTTTTAAATGATGAGTAGTATTCTTTTTAAAATACTCATCAAACTAGTCTTTTATATGTTTTCAAAACCACATTTATTAAATGTTGTTTTAAAAATTACATTAAAATTGTATATACCAATTACAAGAAATAGTTGTATCTCCCTTCCTACAAAGTGAAGAAACCCAACATCATGGCGCCACTTGCCTCACTTATTTAAGCAGAGGTCAGATTATGGCACAAAGAGAGTTGCCATTTTAAGTAGAAATATAAAGAACAAAAGAGAGAAAAGAGTAGTTAAAAGTTCACATTTTCGCACATCCACTGCGATCGTTTTCAGATTACAATCGCAGATTTCCGCTCACCGTCGGATCGGGCTGATTTTTGACAAGGTGTTCGGGAAAACGCGAGTATTTATCTTGCACGGCTGGATCATCGATACGATACCGAGCAGGAGATGCTGGTTCGCGCTTATATTCTCGCGGTCTTTCTTTCTTCTTATTTCAGACGGCATCATGCCGATTCTGTGATTGTTGGCCATAGCACATTTCGGGTGCAATTTATCGAAACTCTCAGACTCCCATTGATCATAGTGGAGCTCATTTCTTTCAGCCCTGACGACCGCTTACCCTTACTTTACGGTCACTGTTAAACAAATCATGCTCTACACATTTACTGATTTCGTTTTTACATATTTTATCGGGTCCCTCTATAAGTTCTCGCAAGAAGTTTTAATTTAATCAGCGCTTACCCGCCTCGTTATCTTGGCCATCATGGCCGCCGGCTTTTCCCTCATCGAGGTATCGAGCTGCTTGTTGGTCGCTTTCTACTGGGCAGTGACGGAGGCACATATGAAAATGGTATCTTCTGAATCTGAGCAACCATCACTATCAGTGGTAAGACGAAGGACTCTTTATTTCCAGGAAGAATATGATATTCCCGTCTTCATGCAGATTATCTGAGTCCACTGCCTCATGAAGAGGTAGGTTGAAAGCATGAGCGCGCAGGCGGTTTTATCAGCACTTCTCAGAGATGAACCTATTTATAAATTCATCAAGCCATGAGACACATTGAAGAACTTATGGCAAACACTCAGTCCCCAGATGTTTGAACCAGGTGGAGCAAACAAATCGTACTTGTCAAGAATTTTGTCAATCAAGTACAAGGATGGAACCTACTTCATCGAAAGAATTTCGAGTGAATTCCGCGGCTGCTGTGATCGCTGTCACCGCAGTATCAAGTTTCATGACGAAGGCTGGGACTATTTCTATTAATAACTCTACCCGATTCACAGAGACATTTCGAGTTTCCATGATTAGTGTCGCTTCCACGGCATTGTTCTTGCAAATGGCAAAGACCAAGGTTTTAATGAAGAGATGAGGCTGAAGGCTAGTATTTCTACTCATTCGTGAGGTGCTTGTTAACGAAAAATAGGGGAGAAGCCAAAAGGAGTTGAAAGGTGGTAGAGACAAGAGCAAGAGCAAGTCCAGATCTCGGTACAAGAATATTGAGTGCCATTATTGTCACAAAATAGGGCACATCCAAAGGAATTGTTTTCTATGGAAGAAAGAGAGTAAAGACAAAAGGGGTAAAGGTAAAGAGAAGGATCATGATGATCGTGGATGTGACTACCGCTACCGCTGATGCATCTGTTATTCTCCATGACCCTAATTCACTTAATTCTTGTATCCGAGAGAGCATGTGGTTAATTGATAAGTGGGTGCTACACCGCATGTTACACCCAGAGCTGAGTTCTTCACATCTTTACACTCCAGTGATTTTGGAGTTTTGAAGACGGGTAATGATGGCGTGCTACTGGGCTGGTGATGTCTCGCTTGCAAACCAACATGGGAATAGCTTGCTACTAAGAGGAGTCAAACATGCTCCGTATGTCCGCTTTTAATTTGATCTCTCGTGCGTACTCGATGATGTCGGGCATTACATAACCACTTTAGTTCCGAGTGGAAACTCACAAAAGGTAACTTAGTTGTGGCAAAAGGGCATAAGAGTTCAAAGTTGTATTGGACAAAAGCTTTGGTTGCTAGTGACAGTGTGAATGCTATGGATATAGAGGCTTCTTTGTGGCACCGAAGGCTTAGTCATATCAGTGAGAAGGGGTTGAATTGTTTAACAAAGAAGGATATGCTTCCAGGTTTGAAGAATGTAGATTTGGAGAAATGTTCTCATTGCATGATTGGTAAGCAAACCAGAGTATCCTTCAAGAAGCATCCTCCCTCGAGAAAACTGACTTCGAATTGGTGCATTCAGATGTTCAGGGCCCTCAAGGTGAAATCCTTTAGTGGTGCACTTTATTTGCTACTTTATCGATGATTATTCCAAAACTTCGGTCTATGCTTCTAAAGTCAAAAGACCAAGCGTTGGAAAAGTTCAAAGAGTTTCATGCCTACCGAGAGGCGCGGCAAGAATAAATGCATCCATCGACAATGGTGGTGAGTATTGTGGACCTTTGATATCCATCAGAAGCGATGGCATCGCACATGAGAAGACTCCCCCCCCTCCCCCCCTCCCCCCTCCCTCTAATTTTCTTTTCTTTTTTTTTCTTTTCTTTTCTTTTTCTAACAAGCTTTTCTTTCTTTTCTTTGGAAAAAAAAAAAAAAAAAAAAAAAAAAAAAAAACCCTCAACCGAATGGTTTAAGGTAGAGGATGAATGTGACATTGATTGAGAGAGGAGGTGTATGTTCTCTGCTAAGTTACCTAAGCACTTAAGTGGGTGAGGATCAGACACAAAGAAGGCACGTGATCAATCTTAGTCCCGTCGTTGCTTTGAATAGCAGGAGGTGCCAAACAAGATTTTGTTTGGCAAGAATGTGAAGCAGATCACTTATGGTTCGTCGCAAGAGTTTTGTGCATGTTCCAAAGGGATGAAAGATCCAAGTCGATGCAAAGCTTCAAGGGGCAATGGACATATTCATCGCTATGGTGAGGATGAATTTGCCATGTGTCTCTATGATCCTATTGAGAAAGAAGTTTGTTAGAAGCCGGATGTGAAATTCATGGAAGATCAAACCATTGAAGACATTGATAAGATGGAGAAGTCTACACCCAAGGAAGACAATGGCGTGGCTGATTTTGAATTTGTTCAGCCGCCTATTCAGAATCTGAATACTGATGCTCAGAATGATGTTGGTGATCAACAACCTGCATATGAAGTAGATGTTCCTGTTGATGATGATGAAGAGGAGCATGACATGTCACAAGATGAAAATCTGAGTGATGCTACCGAACCACCAAGTTCAACTCGTGAGGTCTAAATGTGGAGAGACAACCTTCTAGAGGTATTCTCTTGATGAGTATGTGATTCTAAATCGCATGACTTAAGAACCCGAAAAGTTTATAGAGGCCATGACGCGAAGAAAAGAAAAGTGGTTGGATGCAATGAAGGATGAGATGAAATCCTTACATGATAATCACACTTTTGATTTAGTGAAGTTGCCTAAAGGTAAGAGGGCCTTGATAATGTGTGGATCTATAGGTGAAGCACAGGCAACACTATGCCCGAGGTATAAAGCCGACATGGTGAAGGCTTAGTCAAAGGAAGGGTGTTGATTTTAATGAGATTTTCTCTCCTGTGGTAAAAATGTCATCCATTAGAACTGTGTTGAGTTTGGCTGCTACTCTTGATTTGGAGGTAGAGCAAATGGATGTGAAACCGCTTTCCATGGTGATTTGGAAGAAGAGATCTATATGAAGCAACCTGATGGGTTTCATGTCAAGGAAAGAAGATTCATGTGTGTAGGCTTTCGTAAAGAGCCTATATGGTTTGAAGCAGTCTGAGGCAAAGGGTACAAGAAGTTTGAGTCTATTATGTGAGCAAGGTTACATAGAAGACCATCGACCATCAGGTTTTGCCGTAAAGTTTTCTAATGATGACTTCATTATCCCGTTATTATATGTTGATGACATGCTTATTGTTGGGAAAAAATGTTTCTAAGGATTGATGTGTTAAAAGGAGCAATTTGGAAAGTTACTTTCCATGAAGGACATGGGAGCGCTAAACGTATTCTTGTATAAGAATCATTCCGGATGTAAAGGAGAAAGTTGTGGTTTGGCTACAAGAACACTACATTAAAAGAGTGCTGCGTAGATTCCACATGGAAAGGCCAAGGTGGTAAGAATTCCTCTGCTACTCATTTGCTTTTAGTTCTAAAACAACAAGTCCATCAAATGAAGATGAGAAATTATATATGCAACGGGTTCCTTATGCATCTGTGGTGGGAAGTTTAATGTATGCAATGGTGTGCACAAGACCAGATATAGCACATGCTGTTGGTACGGTCAATAGATTTTTGTCAAACCCAAGTAGAGAGCATTGGAATGTCAGGAAATGATTTTGGAGGTATCTTCTCGGTACCGCACGTGATGCTTGCTTTGGTGATGATAAGCCTACCGTGGGTGGGATACTCGCACTGCATATGGTCGAGACATCGATTCCGTGAAGTCCACTTCGGTTATATGATTAAATTTTAGGGGGAGCCGTGACTCTGCGCCTAGGTTGCAGAGGTAGCTTTGTCTTACCGCTGCAGGCGCACTTATTGCCATTATCGGCGCATGCAAGGAGTTGCTATGGGTGAAGAAATTCTCAGAGCTCGTGTTGTTCAAGATAAATATCTACTATTTGTGGATAGTCGAGTGCTATTTATCTTGGTAAGAACTCAACTCTTTCATTCAAGGTCTAAGCACATTGGACATGAGGTATCATTGGATACGGATGCTTTGATGCTGTTGTTGGAGCTTAGCTAAAATTCATACCGATGATAATGGTGCCGATATGATGACTAAGGCATTACCAAGAGGGAAGTTTGAAGTTTGTCAGGAGATCGTCTGGCTTACACATCTCACATAGTCAGTGGGAGGGGAGATTTTGTTAGGGCCTTGGGCCCCTTCCTATGTGGAATAAAAGCCCAACATTGTGGAGGTCCCACTTGTCTCACTTATTTGCTAGGTCGATTAGTACACGCAGACAGGCTCATTTTGTGAGAAATATGAAGAAAAAGATATATAGTTATGAAAAGAAAGCCTTGATTTCGCACATCCACCAAAGACTGCTTTTTCAGATTATAACTCAGATTCGTTTCAACCGTTGGATCAACTGATTTTTGGACGTATGTTTGGAAACGTGATACTTCATTTTGTACGGTTGGATCATCGATACGATACCTGAGCAGGGAGATAAGTGGTTCGCAGTTTATATTCTGCTTTTGGGGTCTTTCTTTTTTCTTCTTATTTTGCATTGGAAGCATTGATGTTTGATTCTAGATTGTTGGCTATAGCACATTTTGGTGCACTTATTGGAAACTCTCTTGTACCTCTATTGATCATAGTGGAGCTTACTCTTTTCTATTCTGACGACCCGTATTTCTTTTTTTTTTACCCTTACTTTAAGGGTTTCCACGTTAAAACAAATCGCACTTCGTGCTATCGATTGCTTTTATGAATATATTTTTATTGGTCCTCCTCATAAGTTCTTGCAAGTAAAGGGGAATTTAATTGCGCTACCTTTTTGCTCTGTTATTCAATTTGTTATTGTGTTGGCCGGTTTTCCCCTATCAGTTTTAAGGTTAATTTTAAAATCGCTTTCAATTTGAAGTGTCATGTTCCTAAACATTTTTCTTTTGTTCTTGGGATGCAAAGGAACTCGTAGTTAAATTGCTTAATGTTACATGGGGATCATAACATTTCAAGCCTTGTGATTTTGAAAACTGTATTCTAATTGCTCAACAACACGGCAAATAAAGAAGGAGCTGTAAGCATGATGAACATAAATTACTTTGAAAGTAATCAATATTTTTACTTCCGCTGTAAGATTCCTAGAGAAATATCTGCCAAGACCAAAAATGAAATTTAGAAATGAATGCAATTTATTGGTGGGCAACCACTCTAATTGGATAGTTTCAGCAGCACAACAAAACTAATAGCATATATATGTCACAAGCTTCTAAATTAATACTACAAACATTTGCATTATGCAATATCCAGAAAATTTCTTCAATCAAAGTAGTTTTTTCAGGCATTTAGATACAGTTCCTAGCTATTACGTATTAAGTGTGGTGAATTAATGGAATAGAGAACCCCATAAGTCAGTCAATTCACCTCACCACTGACGGTTCGCAGAAACGGGGATCCAACAAGGACTCTGCAATTCCAGAGGTCCTCTCTAAACTCAACATGGTCATTTTCCACCAACCAAAGTGAAGGGTTGGTGGTTCTCAGGCTTTCTAATGCATACTACTGAAGCCATCAGAACATGCATCAAGACAATATATTCTCTATAAATTTCTTGAAAGTGCAAAAGTAGATTCCAATAATCTTACTAAAAAAAGGGGGCTCTAAATCTAGAAGAACTCTTGGCCAACGTTTTGCCCACTTTTGCTCTTTCATGCAGTTACCAAATTTTCTCTTCTGAATTTCTCGTTGCTCTTTCTGAACATGCAGGCCCACTATGCTTTTTAAAAAAAACGACATTAGGATTAGGGTGCACCGCATATAAAATGGACTTGAGATCGAACAATCATAGTTTTTTTATATAGGTGGGTGCTGAATTTATGCATCATGAAGTATCATTTATATAGTTGCTTGAGCTATGATGTACCATGTATATATTGTTGGAAAATGGCTTTGAGACAATACATTGGGCTTATCTGAAATTTAAAATTACTAAATGGGTCTCACAGTCCTTTTCGGTGGGTCCACATGGGAATGTGTTCTTCTGTATGAGGAGATGAAAATTATAACTTGAGTTACTCAAAACCATTAAGGAGTGAATTAGAAATTGCCTCCAAACATCACCCCTTGAAAATGGTAACTAAAGGTTTAAGCTAGTGTCCCACATCGAATGAGAATAAGACTTTTAAAGGGTATATATGTACATCATCTAATTGTAGTTGGGCTCGTGGGCCCCGAGAGTGACCCCGCCAGGAAGGGGGAGGACCTAGCTCATGCTTGGTTCACCATACACGTGCGCGCGTCGTCGCCGCCTCGGGCTCGGGTTTGGGTTCGAGATGTCTATATCCTTAATTTTTTAAACCTAACGTTGTCACAAATGACTGAATGGACCCCTTCTTCTCCACAGACGTGACTGTGTCTGAACAGTCATGAGCGTGTCTATAAATAGGCCATTTTGCATTCAATTAATTCATCCTGTTACATAGCATCTTCATTTTTTTTGAGAGTTATGCACAAGTTTTGGTTCGATAGCCAATGAAAAGAAGTGATTTCTTTCTGTTGGGAGATCATTTCATCCTGGGAGACATATTGCCAAGGACATGATTTGTTCATTCTGCTATTATATAGACCAAGGTGACTAACATTCTTAAGACAAATTACGTTTATTTTTTACATATATCTTGTACAGAACGTTCAGTTTTGTTTGTGCAATGCCTAACGTTTAGATTTTTTTTTTTACATATATCTTGGACAAACGTCACTGGCTTTCTACAAGGCTCTAATGTTCAGACTTTAGACACGAATTAGATAACTATTATACATTTTTGCTCGCCTTGCAAAAAACGATAACTGCTTTAAAATAATTTTAATTGCTCTAATTAGTTATGTTATTATTTCTTATAAAACAAAGAATCGCTTGTTTTGTTTTAAATATAGATATCACCTTTTTTTTTTTTTTTTTTTTTTTTTCTGGAATACAGAACTACTGCATTGATTAAATACGGGTTTCTGGTTCAGTCAATTTTAATATTAATTTTAGTTCTATTATTTCTTAAAAATGTAAGAATCGCTTGATTTAATATCGTTTTTTATTTTTTATCGATTCTTACAAGTCAATTTTTTAAAAATTTATATTGTCCTCGTGAATAGTAGTCACTCTGCAAAGTGTTTTATCTTTACTCAGAATTTGGCAAAGTCAAATTTTTTAATTTTAATATACTGTTTCTACAAATAGAATTCTGTTCAGTAGAATGACTACTGATTCTACCCCTACTATGGTGTCTTCTCCAACGCCTATTATGGCGTTAATGACTGTGAGTCATGGAGAGAAGCTAGAAAAGTTCAAGGGCGTAATTCAAAAGCGCAAGAACAAAAGATGCCATTCTCCCCGACTACCTTAACCTGGTCCGCTTCTTCAAGAGGATGCCTCGCATTGAAAGAAAATAGAAACTGACAGTAAGTATAAGTTGCTATGGAAGCATAGAAGCATGCTGATTTCTTGTGTCGCAACTACCTCTTGAATGGCCTGGACAACACACTGTATAATGTGTATTGTGCCTTCAATACTACAAGAGAACTGTGGGAATCCTTGGACAAAAAGTACAAGACTGAGGATGCAGGCTCAAAGAAGTTTGTGTGGAAATCTATCACAAAGATGCTTGATTCCAAGATAGTGACTCACCAGCTCAAGATCTACAAGTGATTCGCATGACATACATGCAGTAAGGATGTCTCACTTTTCCTAAGTGGCTGCAATTATTGAAAATTGCCACCACTATGGAAAGAATTCACACTACCTAAGCATAAGGGAAGGAAATGACTTGAAGACTTGATAATGAGGCCGAGAATAAAGGGGAAGACAAACTGCATCTAAGAAGAAAGGTATTAAGGCATCATGGAATCCAAGGCTAATGTTGTGGAACAAGGGCAGACCTCCCACAATAACAAGAAGAGGAAGCACAGTGGCAACGATCCTAAGCAAGGTCCTACGAAAAAGTTCCAAGGCAAGTGCTATGTGCAACAAGCAAGGGCACCATGCTAAGGACTGTCATAGTTGCAAGGAACAAGGGAATCCGAAGAAGAAACGCCCTCAAGCCAATGTGACTGAAATAGACGATGTCTCAGACATGAAGCTCTCAGTCGTAGTCTCCGAGGTGAACTTCATTGGCAGCAATATTAAGGAATGGTGGGTGGACACAGGGGCTACTCGTCATGTTTGCTAAGACAAGAAGATGTTCTCATCATACCGTGTTATTGGGATAATGAGAACAACTCTTATAAGCAACCTCTCTTCCAAGGTTGAAGGCCAAGGGAAGGTAGTATTGAAGATGACATCGGGTAAGGAACTTACTCTCAATGATGTGTTGCATGTGCCAGAAATTCGAAAGAATTTTGTGTTTGGATCATTGTTGAGTAAGAAGGGCTTCAAGTTGGTGTTTGTCTCAGATAACTTCATCCTCACCAAAAATGGGATGTATGTGGGGAAGGGGTACATGAGCAATGGGCTCTTCAAAATGAATGTAATGATCATTTGTACTCCTATTAAGAATAAATATCAATAATAAGAACACGCCTTCGGCGTATATGCTTGAATCTTCAACTGCGGTGGCATGGTAGACTAGACATGTTAATTATGATACATTGCGCAGACACTAATATGGAATGTTTGCCTAAATTTCAAAGATCCAAATCAAATGAGATTTGTGTGGAATCTAACTTACAAGAACTTCTTTCCAATCAATTGAAAGAAGTAGTGAACCCCTAGAATTAAATACATTTAGATATATGTGGATCCGAAATTTATTCTAAACGAGGTGGTAAGAAATATTTTCACATTAATTGATGATTGCACAAGATACTGTTATGTTTACCTATTGAGAAGTAAAGATGAGGCATTGGAAATGTTTCAACATTTCAAGAATGGGGTGGAGAACCAACTTGATAGAAAAATCAAGGTAGTAAGAAGTGATAGAGGTGGTAAATATGAAGCACCTTTTAGTGATTTTTTTTCACAACATGATATAATACACCAAACTACTGCACCCTATTCACCTTAGCAAAATGGGGTTGCTAAACGTACGTAAGAACAAAACTTTAAAAGAAATGATGAATGCATTGCTATTAAGTTTTGGACTACCTCAAAATTTGTGGGGGGAAGCAATTCTTTCCGCAAATTATATTCTCACAAGAAAACCAATAAATCCCCCTGTGAGTTGTGGAAAGGTCGAAGACCTTCTTACAAATACTTAAAAGTGTGGGGGTGTCTGGCTAAAGTGGCGGTACCTATACCTAAAAGGTTAAAATAGGGACAAAAACAAATTGATTGTGTTTCAATTGGATATGCATTATGACAAGAGGCATATCGCTTTCTCGATTCATAACCAAATTATCGATATGCATGCTAATACTATTATCGAATCAAGGAATGCATCTTTCTTTGTAAAAATGTATTTCTCCTACAAATCCACACTGAGTCGAACTCAAGTAAAGAACTCAAGGATACTGAATAAAGTGAGGGTCAAGACCAACAAGATGATGATGTTCCTAGACGCAACAAAAGAACTAGAACGTCAAAATCTTTTGGTCCAGATTTTCTAATGTATTTGTTAGAAGATGAGCCTCAAAGCTTTAAGGAAGCAATGTTGAGCCCTGAAGCTCCCTATTGGAAAGAGGCTATAAACGATGAAGTAGAATCCATCTTGCAAAATCATACATGGGAACTAGTGGATCTTCTACCAGGTTCAAAACCTCTAGGATATAAATGGATATTCAAGAAGAAAATGAAAGCAGATGGATCTATCGATAAATATAAGGCCAAATTGGTTATCAAAGGTTACAAGCAAAAAGAAGTCTTGGACTATTTTGATATCTATTCACCAGTAACAAGAATATCATCCATTCGAATGTTAATAGCTATTAAGTGTTATACACACCCGAGAGATACATCAAATGGATGTAAAGATAGCTTTCTTAAATGGTGACTTGGATGAAGAAATCTACATGAAACAACCTGAGGGGTTTATTGTTCCAGGTCAAGAAAAGAAAGTTTGTTGGCTTGTTAAATCCCTTTATGGATTAAAGCAAGCACCAATGCAGTGGCATGAGAAATTTGACAGTGTAATGATAACAAATGGATTCAAAATCAACGAGTGTGACAAATGTGTATATGTCAAGAACACCGAACATAGGTTTGTCATTTATTTGCCTCTTTGTCGATGATATACTCATCATGGGTAGCAATAATGAAGTCATTAAAACTACCAAGGAAATGTTCAACAATAAGTTTGACACGAAAGACTTAGGTGTTGCCGATGTTATACTTGGGATAAAGATCTCTAATACATCAGATGGACTGATATTATCTCAATCACATTACATTGAGAAAATTCTCAAGAAATTTAAACAAAATGATAATAGTCCAATGAGAACACTTGTAGATGTAAATCTACATCTATAAAAATATAATGGCAAAAGCCTTTCACAACAAGAATATGCACAAGCAATTGGTAGCCTGATGTATGTCATGAACTATACCAGCCCGCATTATTAGCTTACATCACAAGAAATTGAGTAGATACAAGTAATCCAAGTCTCGACCATTGAAGGCAATAGTTGGGAGTTTTGAGGTATTTGAAAATAGACCCAAAACTACATTGCACTACTCAAAATATCCAAAGAGTACTGCGATAGTAAATGACGCGACTGATATCCAAACCAAAGAATTCAAGTCCACAAGGGCTATCTATTTACACTCGGGTGGTGGGAGCGGGGTGTCTCGAAATCTTCTAAACAAACGTGCATTGCTAGATCCATGATGGAATCTGAGTTTATTGCACTAGATAAAGTTGGTGAAGAAGCAGAGTGGCTTTGTCATTTCTTAGAAGATATTCCAATATGGCCACAACCTGTGCCTGCTATCTGCATTCATTGCGATGGTCAATCAACAATTAGAAGAGCACAGAGTCATATATATAACGGTAAGTCTCAACATATTCGTCGAAGACATAATACCGTAAGACAACTTCTCTCTAATGGTATTATGACCATTGAATACATAAGGTCAAAAGAGAACATTGCGGATCACCTAACCAAAGGTTTGAACAGAGAGTAAGTAAGTAAATCATCGAGGGGAATGGGTTTAAAACCTATACACTAAAGAGTAGCTAGAATGGCAACCCAACCTAGCTGACTGGAGATCCTAAGATCTAGGTTCAAAGGGTCAACCGAATTTTGTGTGAATCATTGAAGATCACTATAGAGAACAAATCTCCTACTTGTTCCTATAATCAGAATAGTGATGCCTGTAGCGTTGAACAGGGTAAGCCACACTTTTAATGATTCTTATATCTTGTTAAAGACAAGTGGGGTATAGCAGAATACCTTCCATAAGAAGTCACCTATGTGAGTGAGAACTCGGGCCTACTTCTATGGGAATGATAAAGGCTGAAATTCTCTTAGAGCACTCATGAAACCAGAATTGTTTAGGCTAAAATGAACACAATCGCGGTAACCAACCGCGGTCGTAAGATTCTCGCGTGAATGCTAGTACCCTATTATTAGCCAAATGATTGAACAGCTTCAAGACATCGGTTCATCGATCAATCAAGAATCCGATAGCATTTCCTCACAAGGGAAGGTTCAAGGCTACAAGCTACCTTCCTCTATGTACGTAAAATTTCCAAATGTAACTCTCTTAGTGTCAAGATGTCATTTGCATTAATTTCCGCCTCACTCTATCTCTGGGATTGTTTGAAAAATGGGTTTGAGCACAATACATTAGCTATCTTTGAGCTAAAAATTACAATGGTCCTACAATTTCTTTTCGTTGGCTCCATTGAATGTGTTCTCTCCATGAGAGATGAAATTATAACTTGAGTTGCTTCAAAACCATTAAGGAGTGAATTAGAAATTGCATCCAAACATCACCACTTGGAAATGGTAACTAAAGGCTTAAGCCAGTCCACACTCCGATGGGAACAAGATCTTGAAAGGGTATATATACACCTACTCAGAAGTTGGCTCAGCCCCAGGGGCAATCCCGCTTTGTGGAAGTGGGAGGACTTAGCTCATGTTTAATTCACTATACACGCACACACCGCTCATCTCCCTCACCGAACCGGGCCGGGCTCGGTTCGGGATGTATATATCCTTAATTTTTTAAACTTGAAACAATAAAACATTGTCATTTTGCAAGGGTTACCATTGGGAGTCCAAAACGCCGTCGTTTTGATTGCACCTGTTGACTGAATGGAAGACTTCTTCTCCACAGACGCGACTGTGTCTGAACAATCACGACCCTAGCCAAGCTTCATGACTGTACCGAACAGTCATGAGCGAGTCTATAAATAGGCCATTTGTTCATTCATTTTGCATTTAATTAATTCATCCTATTACATAGCATCTTCGTTATTTTTTAGAGTTATGCACAAGTTTTGGTTCAAATGTTCAAACGAAAGAAGTGCTTTTCCGTCGAGATCATTTCATCTGGGAGCATATATTGCTGGGCGACTCACACCACCGCTGGTGGCAATAATTATTTTATGAGATTGTGCCCAACACAAGACTTGATCTGTAAACAGGTTCTAACTGATTGCTTTAATTTTTATTCTGTTTTTTCTACAAACAATTCCTCATAGACATACTGATATAGGTTCTACAAATTGTTTTGATTAAACTATGTTATTTGTCTGCCTCTTATGATCTGCCTTGCTCGCTATTATATAGACTACAGGATTACAGTATATATATATATATATATATATATATATATATATATATATATATATATATATATATATATATATATATATATATATATATATATAATGCATTTATGTTCCTACACCTCCCATATTGCACAGCTAGCCTGAAACATTCCTTCATATATAATAAATATACCCCATGGCCATACATCTGTGGACCATGTCTCATTTGGCCCGTACGCGTATTGTTCATGATAACTGATCATTCCCAACGCCAACATTACCTTTTGTGTCTTGGACTAATTACATACCGTACGTTGTTTCATCACTTCTCACATGGAGATGGAAGGAACATAATCAATCATATACAAAAGGGCGACCCCCATGCCCAACCACATGTCTCTCCTAACTCCTCTTGTAAGGTGTAATGCGTATAGAAATTAAAGAAGACAAATCAACTTTAATTTTGAGGTATATATATATATATATATATATATGCCAGGAGATCAAATATTAAAGTCAAAATCATTCAAATTACTAATTTAAATTAAAATATATTTACCCCTGGCACGTTAGATGATGTGATCCATGCGCTCTCCAATGTTGGTGCGTATGCTCCCCCATTAGTATTCCTAATTCTGTTCCTTATGGTTATGGACATTAGACAGACATCTAGTGATATTTTCCTTAATTATGTCACTTGCAAATGGGTACGTACTCCAAACTTAATTAGAATGGAGATTGGAAATTAATCCTTACAATTAAAGACACAAAATTTTTTCAATGGCCTTCTAAGAAACTCCATGCTGGCAATGCCTCTATCAAAAGGATCTTAATATTTTACTTGAATCGAAAGTTTATTTAATCCTTCAAATGGAACCTAGATTATTCTTTGTTGCATATTGTTCTGCCGATGAAAAACTTTGTATGACATGACATCCTTCAAAAGCATTTTTTTAAAGTTAGTTTTTAGAAGCTAATTTCATTTCACTATAAGAAAATCACAGTTTTGCAACGGGTTTTTCCATTGCAAACCCTTAAAAACCCGTTGCAAATCTCTTTTAGCAACGGATTTGCAACAGATTTTGTTGCAAAAAACCTTGTTACAATTTTGTACTCTTTAGCATTAGGTTGCAAAAGACCAACGGATTTGCAACGAAAATATTATATTGTTATGTTGCAATGGATTTCACATTTGTTGCTTATTCGGTTGCTAAATCCCAACAATCAAAAGACAATGAATAAACTAAAGTTGTTGCAATTCCTTTGCAAATTTGCAACAAATCAGCAATAGTTTCATTACAATACCATTGCAATTTATGTTGCAATTCCGTTGCAACGTTGCAACAGATTTGCAACCATTATGATTCGTTGCAAAATATGTCGTTGTAATTCTATTGCAATTCCGTTTCAAATTCGCAACAACATTGTAGCAAATCTTTTCTTCCTAAACCTTAGTTGCAATAGAATTTCCATTGCAAAATTCGTTGCGATTGTTTTTTTTTTCAATTTTCATTAATTTTTGTTAAATTTGTAAATTTCCAAAATTCTTTATACCAACTTCAAAATTTTCTATACCAATTTCAAATTTTCTTGTACCATAATAAAAAATGCAACACAAATTTTTTTTTCAATAGCTAATAGTTTATAGTTTCATGTATCATATTCAACCACAATTTAAGTTTATAGCTTTCTTGTGCAAAGTTTAATAGTTAAAATGTCTAACAATCAGGACTATGATCAGTATAATGTACATCTGACTGTGGAGCAGTGGCTGGTGGAATAGGTAGACCCCTAATAAGCTTTGAAATTTGTGCATGAAAAGCTGTTGTGAGACTCTGCACAGTCTGCAAATGCTCCCTCTACTACTGCATTATTTGCTCACGCATCACACTCATATCCTTTTCTAAGGCCTCAATTCGACTATCTACTTGCAGCTATGTCTGAGATTCTTAGACTGACTGACTAGTTGAAGGCATTTTGATAGAACTAGATGATGCTTGAGATCGTAGGCATAAAAATCCCATCAATCCAAGGCCATATACTCGTTTCTTCTTGACTCCCCCAACCTCATCTAGATAGATTTGAGTTGCATCGACTGATTGAGATAAAGATGCATCATCTTCATACCGCAGCCTCAAATTTACACAAGGTAAACTACACGATCCCAAATATATAAACATTAGGTAATATATTTTTATGTGTAGATACAAAGTATATAAACAACTGACTAAAATTTTACACTTACATTGATCTCCTGAGACTTCTGATCAACAAACTGATTATCTACCTTCCTCTAATGAGTCTGTTTTAAGAGCTCATGTGGAAGAGGCACACGATTTAACTTGGCCGCCTAAAATTGAAAAGTATCATATATTGAAACAAAGAAAAATAAAATAAAATCCAAATTTTTATCAATATACGTACCAAACGTTTAGCATGTTCCCTATGAGATAAGGAACCACCAGTATGGGGCGAAGGTCCTGTGCCCTCACCTCAAGTCTTACTCATCCTATTCATATATCCTTGGGCAAACCTTTTCTGAAATTCTGGTGACTACCAATAATGCTGCCAAGCTTCCCAAATACTCTCTGAGATCTATGATCCTTTCATCGACTAACATCATTGTTGTAATGCCGCGAAGCCTTCTTATGCCATGCAACCTTAACTAGAGCATCTAGTGAAGGATCCCACTGATAATGTTTTTGTAATTGAAATAATGCCAAAAAATGAAAATATGTGAAAGGAAAAAAATAGTCTTATTGTATATGATTAGTGAAACTTTTTATTGTTGTCACTTTTCTTGAATTTATTCACATTCCAATTCCACCTTATCCACATTATAAAAAAACATAATAATAATAATAATAATAATAATAATAATAATAATAATAAAAAAAGCAAGACCAACATCCCACAACATATGTTATTGATCAATATAGAATATATATATATATATCTTGGACCCAATTCATACTTGAAACTCTTGTCAATAGAAATCTTTGATATCATGAGTCACCATCTTCCAATTATAACTCGTCACATGCAAACGCTCCTTGAAGATATTAGTGATAATCCTAGACATATTCTCTGTGATGTGTATCCTATAAGTAAACATATAAAGTTAATTAATGCAGTCATTCAACTTCATGTGGTCAATATAAAAAAATTCAAATGATATAGTTTAAAAAACAATGTACTCTCTATCAGTAAGTGTAATGGTAGGACGAGAGACATAACTAATGGGCAGTGGTGATGATAAACTCTATAATACTACTACTTGTGGTGTTGAATCTTGTACAGGTAGTGGTGCAGATGATGATGCACGATCACCTAGTGTCTGTAAGGTAGGGCTAGTAGTATCATGGATGATGGCACCTGGTGTAGATGTAGGTGTGGTAGGTGATCCCTCTAATGATTGAGAATCTACTAGGGCACTAGGGAAGGAAACCACATTTCTACTACGTCCACTACCCCCTATCCCAGATCCTCGTCTTGCTCCTCGACCCATATATGCATGATAATAAGAAAATAATACAATATATATTAACTGGTGATGAAATGGTTATACAACAATCAAATTACCAACCTAATCTTCATCACTGTTTAAATCGTTCCATTCTTCATCTTCATCTTCATCTTATTCTTCTTCTTCATCATTATCATGAGGAAGTGTTTCAGTTATATCGATATCTAACATTTCACCTATTAGATCATTAATCAAAACAATATCATTTTCCATCGGTAAACTAAATTCATCCACATCGTTTGTTTCCTCTTGAAATGGATCTTGTGGGGTAATTTTTGCTCTACAGAAATCTCAATCATCCCACTAGCCTTGATTTTACAAATAGCCTACCAAGATCTAGTATCACATTTTAAGCTTAGATATGTGTAATAATACACTTGTTGTGCTTGCATTGCTAAAACAAATGGTTCATCTTGTGCATATCTTCTTATATGATTTACATCCACTAATTTGTATTGCATGTGGATTATCATCCTGACATTTGGTGTAATGTCAAACCACTCACGCTTAAATAAAACAATCCTCTTAATGGGCCATCCCGTGTACTCTAATTCCACGACTTCTTGCAATTGATCGCCAGTTTCATCAATCGTGTAATTATTACCTTTAACGCACACACCACTATTGTTTGAAAATCTAGAAGTACCTCGTTGAAGTGTGTGAAAACAAAAATCGTTCACATTATATCCATTATAACAGTTAACTGTTTGAAGCAGTCCATCTACTAGAGCTTTAAGATTTATGTTTTCAACGTTGTCACATGCTTGCTAATAAGAGCGTGTTAAAAGACATTTTACCATAAACTAACTAAAACAATAAAGAACTTACATAAGTCTTGAACCATGTTGGGAAAAATCCATCGAGTCTAGCATCAACAGTTACATCATTAATGTATGACTCATTTTTCCGTAACTCACTAATGAATATTCTGTTAATAGAACACTAATTAGTCAAATTAGAAAGTTGCACCATTAGTGCAATAGTTGAGTTAAGATGCATACTCAATATAGGGTTTAATTTCAATGCAGTTCAGCAAGACATACTAATGTGCAACATTTATCTCTTGTTCACTTAGCATTCGTGTTGTATGTCTTCCAAAAGGTCAACCGGGAATAGTGAATATTGACAAGTTCCCATCGAAATCATTTCCTTCTCCAGTATGGGACTCATCATTACGAGGCATCCTTTGATGCCTTGTATGGAGCGTTGGATTGAAATAATGCTCATAAAAAGCTGAAGCTTCTTCAACTAAATTTGCGTTGCATATGGATCCTTCCACTTTGGCTTTATTCCTTACATTGTGTTTTAACTTCCTCAAATACCTATCAATCCAATCAATAAGTTTATAAATATCAATATCATATAATGATTCGTTGATAGTAAATGCAACAGAGGAACACACTTGAATACCTTTCAAATGGATACATCCATCGGTATCGACTGGTCCCCGCAACCTCGCTTCATATGCTATGTATCAAGTAAATGCTCCATTGAGTAAAAAAAACTAAGAGGGAATATTCGCTCAAGTTTGCAAATAATAATTGGTATTTTTGACTCCAATCTCATCATAGCTTATGTTTTAAGCACAATTGATGTAAGATCCTTAAAGAAGAAGCTAAATTCTGTTAATGCTTGCCACACGATTGATGGAAGCATTTCTCGAAATGCAATTGGTATCAATGATGAGTGTAAAACTCATCTATGTTTTGAGTTCATTTCACATGCTATTTTGAGCATTTTATATCCATATTCATGTAAAACTCATAACATTTCCTCTAAACTTGGTTTTGTAGGATTTTTGATGGAAAGCAAGTGATTTAGTAAGAAAAAATGCAAAATGTTTCCAAAAAGAGAGTTAGACGGATTTCTCATAGTGCGTCACTGAGAATATAAATTTTTTTGTATCATTTGGAGCATCAAATGGTTCAACCCTACTTATGGTTACATTCTACATTCAAATCTCTTTCCAACGACACCTCACACGCCCAAATCCGAATTAAAACGAAGAAGTTATGACCCCGACAAGTTGGACAAAGTTTTCTGTTGCAATAGAGCAAACTCTGTCGCAACAGAGAAAACTTTGTTGCAACAAATTTTTTTGTCGCATAGAGCAAACTCTGTCACAATAGAGAAAACTCTGTCATAACAAAGTTTCTTAATAGTTGTCGCGATTAAAGTCACGTTGCAAACAGAAACTTTGTCGCGACCAAGACTTTATCGCAAATGCAGAAACCTCTCGAGACAAAAATTTCCCTCAAGGTAATAGAGAAACCTCTATCTGACGTAAAAAACTCGTTGCGATAGTTTAAAACTCGTCAGAACTAAGTTTTCTATCGCAATGTAGAAACTCGTCGCAATAGAGAAAACCTGGCCGCAACAAAGAAAAACTATGTCAGAGCAGAAAAAAATTTTCGCGATAAAGTCAAAACAAAAAAAAAGGCCGAAATGGATAATTTGGTTTGTTTCAAGCCTACTCACCCTAGACTATAAATACCGTTTTAGGTTTTGTGGCAATTCGAAGGGAGAACACCTCATGGGGCTTCTATCTAAAACTACCCATTTTTCTTAGTTTTTCTGCAGATTTTGATTTTTACTGTATCTTAGAGTAGTTTTAATCAAATTTCATTTTATTGAAGAGATTTCCCCTGTCAGATAACGTAGATTCAGATTTCACATCGTTCGTGACAAATATCAAGCTAAAACTGATTTTTTTCTCTCTCACTCCTTGCCTCAATTTCTTTCTTCATTTTCATTTTTGCTTTGATTGGTGATGATTAGAATCCAAGAATGGAACACTAAACACCCTGTGGGTGGGGATTAATTGTTGAATATCTTATTTGCAAATTCTCAGTTATTTTGTGGGTTTGAAGACTGGATTTATATAATTGGTACTGTTCATATAATTAGTTGTTCGAAATATTAGTAGCTTATACCTAGAAAAAAGCTTTATCTTACTCTGATTTCCAAGAGGCCCTTTGAGTGACACATAGATAGAGATTCCTGAGAGTAAAGAGGAATCTCGGGGTATGTTAGAATTGAGTTATGGAAACTAATGAACTTAAAGATTACTGATAGATCGCAAAATTACTCATGGTGTGAGGATTAATTAGATGATGTATCAGTTTAATGTTTAGAGGTCTCTCCTCAAAGTGATAGAATGATCTTTATCCCGTGTTAGCAATGATCTAATCAAGGAGATATAAATTTTTATTAGATTTAAAGGACGAGATACCAATTAGATTGGAGAAGGCTTGCATAATCATGTGTATGGGGGCAAGAATTCTTCAGTCCTAAGAAATGGTCAGGAAGTATCGAAAGAAAACAATCAAATCTAAAGAGGATTAGATTTATAAGTAACTACTAGACTCATGTCTTTGAAAGGAACATGGATATCTAATTAGTGAAATGTATGGTGTATGGAGAAATCCAAGCTATACTACATAAATGGACAAACTGTAATTCAACTCACAAATGTCAGGCTTTCTAAGGAAATGCAAACTGCTTTGCAAATAATTATGCATATCCCTAAAGGCTCTCTTCATACCCCTTTTAATTAAGTAGGTTTTTATTTGGTAGATTTTAGGATTAGTTTTAAATAAGTTTTATTTCAATTAAATTGATTTATTCCACATCCTATTTGGTCGCTAAATAGTGAAAAGCCCTTTGTAATCTGGGGTGATCAAATTCCAATTGAGAGAACCTTCAACTGTGGGTACGACATCCGTATTTTTAAAGTCCACTTTATTACTTGTATGACCCGTGTACTTGCAAGTGTTGGTAATACTTTTCATTTCAAGTTTTTGAGCATTTTTACCACATTAACTCCTTGACCATATTTTTCATATATACATCATTCGTCTCAACAAGTTGTGTCATGCTTAGGACTTTACTTAGTCATTGGTAGTCACTCAAAAAATTTGGTCAACAAGTTTTGCGCCACGCCGTGGGAATAGATAATATTCCTTGGTAATAGTGTCATAAATTCTGTATATATA
Organism: Tetrastigma voinierianum; assembly: GCA_016808115.1. Taxonomy (NCBI): domain Eukaryota; kingdom Viridiplantae; phylum Streptophyta; class Magnoliopsida; order Vitales; family Vitaceae; genus Tetrastigma; species Tetrastigma voinierianum. The sequence continues at coordinate 186,563 of JAEQBH010002420.1, read as the reverse complement.
TGACTGGTTAACAGTTTTTTACACTGCCAGAATCAAGACTTACTATCTCTCATTGGAAGTTGACATTTTGAAGAATGGGAGATTTGCTAATTTAGGCAATTTTTATTTTTATTTTTTGTTGTGATTTGTTTCTTAGCTAATTTTTTTTACTGTTAGTGTTTTTGTACTTTTTTTTCTTCTTATTTGTTGGTACTTATAAAGGAATATTCAAGAGAAAATAGACTTGCCTCCATAGAAGCTAAGCTTGACTTCCTTATTCATCATTTGGACCCAAGAATTCACAGTGACTACCATGGAAAAAGAGTATTAAGTTTCCATAAGGAGTTCAAACCCCACATTTCAGGAGGAAGAAGAACTGTCTCCTGTTAAGGAGCATATTTTTATCTACATGGAAGGGAACAAGAAGATGATTAGTCTTCATGAGCAGAAATTTTCAAATTTAGATGCATTCCAAGTCAACACTAGTGCTAGATTGAAAAACATAGAAGCTCAAATAGGACACTTGGTCCAAGAATCAAGAAAATTCTAGACCTCCTAAGAATACTTTTGCCAACTCCCAATGAATGCATCGATAATTCAGCACAAAGTAAATTTCCTATCCTGAAATTTGTGGAAGAAGGTGCAAATGAGCTGAAAATTGAGAAAAATACACTCCTAAACAACTTAGAGAATGAAAAGTCATTAGTGGATAAACTGAAATTTGAAAAAGAAAGTCAAGTGGTGGCTATTGAAAACGTCTTGGTGAAGATTGACACATTTACCTTCCCCATAGATTTTGTGGCTTGGGGCATTAAAAGGGATCTAAAAAATTTGAAGATATTAAGAAGACCACTTATTTCCTCAAGCCAAGCATGGATTGGCATCAACAAGGGGGAACTCACCTTGCTTGTGGGTGAGGAGAAAACAAAGTTCAATCTTCACCAACTATTACCTTTGACAGAGCCTAAAAGAATAATGTGTAGAAAATTTTGCAGCTTGCTTCCATCAAAAGGAATGATAATTAACAAATTCCTTAAGCATAAATGTGTTTGCATCTGCATCACATAAAGGGGACAATTTTGAAGAAATTGTGGCTAAATCACCAGCCATAATTAAAGGGGATTCTGAGTTTCTTTCCCCTCTTCAAAGTCTAGAAGAAATCATCCTTGAGCTGAATGGTTGTGAAAAGAAAGTGTCGTTCAAGATGGATGAATTATCAAATGGAAGCACTTAGTACTCCTTCCATAAATATTCAGTTGGACTCTAAAAACTGAGCGCCTTTAGAGGCAACCTAAGCTAAGTAATACATTCTATCCACTATTTTCTTTTTCGGTGTATTTTTAATTACTTTATTTGTTGTTGTTTTTTTAATACTGGGATGAAAATTCTAGTAGTATTTTAACTCCTGTTTGCTAGTGTTTTCAAATAAAGTAAGCTCTGAAGTTCAAACATATTGTCAAAGGTGACTGCCTAAAGAGTAAAATAATATATCAAGGGGCACATACTAATGTCAAGGTCTGAAAGTCTTCATGCTTTTATTCAAAAGGGTCGAGACTAAAAAGGGGAGTTCAAGCTCCCAACTCTCTCTATTAATTTTTACTTTATTGCTTCATTTTGCTCATTGTTAGACATTTGTAACAATGTTCATCTCAAAGTTCTGGGGTGTTTATTTTTTGTTAGTTTATCATGTTCACACCCACATGTTGCACATGATAACTTTGAGAATGAAATTTTCTAGTGCTTTTTTATGATAACACTCTTATTTATTACTTCTAACTAATCATTCTGTTATTTAGATTTTAAGAAGAGTTTTTTTTTTTGAGTTAACGAGTTTGCCTGGAGTAGTTGTGTGATGTCAATGAAGATCATAATTGAACCCTTGAGATATGGACAATATTCAAGATAATAGACTTAATGCTTAATGAGTTTCTAATAGGTTATTTAGCTGGTTTCAAAATCCATACTTGGTCACTAAGTACCTCAAGCGCTTGCTTAGGTCATAGAAGGTTTATGAGAATCCATCTAATTTTGATATCCATAGGTTCTAGAACTTGTTTTTATTATCGCTAAGGCTTAAATCTTAGATTAACACACAATTGAGGAAATGATATAGGTCATTCCTGGAAAGATTGTGCCTTCTGCTAACTATTAATATGCATATGCATGAGTTCTTCTTAGTAATGTAATGTTGAGCCTTAAAGAGCCAAAATTCCGCGATAAGAACTGTGTTTGGAAGCCAATAACCTTTCCTAGACATCACTATCCTCAGTAAAAGAACCAACTCACCAATAACATGAGGATTTGAATATAATGAGAAATGTGGTGAGGTAAGTTTAGAGCTGTTTTTTTCAGAAAATAACCCAAATTGCTGAAATGAGTTAAGTTGAAAATCAAAAGAGGTTGGTAAAAAGGAAGGAAAAAAAAGAAAAATATCAAGTGCAAAAGAAGCAAAAATACAATAAAAAGTCAAGGAGGAGTGAGTCTAGCCTCGTAGCCTTCCTTCCCTAGAGTAAGTAAATCCTAAGGGGTGTCTCAACACCTAGTACCCTAAGGCCAATTGGTCTGGGATCTACTAATTTAAAGCTCGCTAAGGGCTAGTAGAAAGCTTAAGGGGGTTTTGGCATTGCACTACTCTAATAACCTTGTCTTAAAGAAAAAGCTTCTCGGGTGTTTGCCAAAGAATGCACTGTAGTGTTATATGGAGAGTGGGAGTGGAAATGATTCAAATGTATTTTGGGTGCTTGAGAGTGTCACTGTGCTAATGGTAAGAATTGAGATGGAGTAAGAGTTGTCATTGCTGAAAATATGTATGTTTAAAGCTTGTTCTTAAAATGACACTCAACTAATTCCCTACCTAAGCCTTACATTTCAAGCTACAAAGACCTACTTGATCTTGAGTTGTGTATGTCTACATTAAGGGAGGATAAGAACAACAAGCCTATGGAACCTAAATAAATTATCTTAGAGATCATACTTATCTCAATTCTCATAAACTCATCTAGCTTGCAATTATTTGGATAGTGGGAAGACCACACACACACTATTGAGAACCATGATCTAAATTCTGTCTATTATGATTAATCACACAAACAATTAAAACATCTTGATCTATTCTCTGTATTCCTTGTAAGGGTAATTTGAGACATACATCACATACCCTCGAAAGCTTGATTACTCAGTTTTGGTTAAATAAAGAGAAATGAGCTATCTTTCATTTTCTCACCTAGCAACTTTTCTTTTCTTTTGCTTGAGGACACAAAATCTAAGTGAGTAAAGTTTGACTTAGTGCGTAAACTCATCTATGTTTTGAGTTAATTTCACATGCTATTTTGAGCATTTTATATCAATATTCATGTAAAACTCATAACATTTCCTCTAAACTTGGTTTTTTAGGATTTTTGATGGAAAGCAAGTGATTTAGTAAGAAAATATGCAAAATGTTTCCAAAAAGAAAGTTAACCAGATGTCTCATAGGGCGTCATTGAGAAGATAAAATTTTATGTATCATCTGGAGCATCAAATGGTTCAACTATACTTATGGTTACATTCTACATTCAAAGATCTTTCCAACGACACGTCACACGCCCAAATCCGAGTTAAAACGGAAGTTATGACCCCGACAAGTTGGACAAAGTTTTTTGTTGCAACAAAGCAAACTCCGCCGCACAGAAAACTCGTCGCAATAAGTCGCTGCAACAGAAACTCGCCGCGACAGAAAACTCCTATTGCGATGAAAGTTTTTCACACACGTAGAAAACTCGCATAATAGAAAACTCTATCACAATGTGAAAACTCCGGCCGCAACAAAATTTTTGTTGCAAATGCAGAAACTCATCGTGGATAGAGAAAAACATCCAAGCTTTTCTTCATTTTCAGCCCTCTCCCTCTATATGTAGCAGTCTCAACAACCCTAACATCTATAATCTCTTTCTTTCAGCAAATCAACACCTAAAACATAGCTTACAGAACCATATAATACCAACCCCCCCTCCTAAAAAAAAAAAAAGACACCGCAGATACCACGAAACATGAGAAGAATTCTCACCGCTCATTCTAATTTCCTAGGATTTCTCCGCCCGTAATCGCACTCATTGGGCGCATTCTATGTTCAAGATCAGATCCACATCAACCACCTCTACACTTCATTCTGATATCCCAAGGATTCTATGCAAAAACACACACAAACACGAAACATTAAAAAGGGATGATAACGATTGTACCTTGAGATAACTAGTAGAATGGAAAATAGAAGATCTTTGCTGCAACTTTCTTCCTTGGTTCCAACATTTTCTTCTTTCTTCTTCCTTTTCCTGTCTCTCTCTATTCAGCAAGGTTTTCCCCAAAATAATCTACCCAACCCTAAAAATCAAGATATCCATATTATTCCATGTGTCATTCATCTAATAAGCTAAAAGGCTCAACAATAATTTAAAAAATACCCATAAAGGGTGTCTACAATTATATTTATACAAATTCATGAAAAATAGTTCATTAAGATCGAATAAATAAAAAGAAGCTTATTTGGACATTTTTATTATATTCAATTAAATAAAAACTCAATATAAAAAATTTAATTACTATTTTTTATTCACTATTATTAATATAATATTTAAAAATATTGTTTATTACTAATATTAATGAAATAATTTTTTAAATAGCATATATAATAGTACATAAATTTTCTATTAAATTATTCTTTCTTAATTGATATAACAGCACCAACCTAATAAAATATTATTTTTCTCATTAAAATTGATTAGTGAATTAAAAAAAATAGTTTATTAATATTTATTTCTTTATTATTAATATCGGTTAAAAAAATTTGAATTAGCTTGATTAAAAAATTAAAGTACATATGAATGTAAATTTTTTTTTTTTTTGACAAACTATTCACAAAACAAATTCCTAGACTCAAACCCATCCTCCTCTCCTTGATGCCTACCACTTCGAGCCTAAACCAACCGGAGCTAGTTGATTGGCAATATATAAATCAATTAAAATTATTAATAAATGTTATTTTCTATAAAACTGTATACACTTCAATTTATACATCCTATTAAGTAAATCTATTAACGTATCAAAATATTGACTATACATCACCTATATAAAATTACTCATTAAGATTCTATCATAAAAATCATAAATTTTTTCATATTTTATATAAGTCATTATTGATGTAAAACAAGTCGATATGTAATAATTATTGATTTAAGTAGACAATATTGACTTATATTACGGTAAGTCAAGATAATATATGTCAACAATCACTATTTTTCTTGTAGTTATATCGAAGATCATTTATTTGTTGTATGTGTCTAATCGAATCTGTTTTACCCGTACGAATCAGCCACACACAAAGAGAGCGTGACAACAAGACGACAAAAACAAAACACCGCAATAAGACAACAAAAATCAAACGTTGCAACAAAACGATAAAAATCAAGAAAAAATCAAGATAAAAAGTAAATCTATATGAAATAACCACTTATTTAAGGAATAAAATAGATAGAATGAGATGTAGAGGGGTGATCTTTGGCCAAGAACGACCAAAAATCATCCCTTTTGCTTAAGGAATCAAATATATGCACCCCATATTTTGATATTTATGATAATTTTAAAAGGTCTTTTGAAAATTTGAAAAAAAAATCATTTATTTTTATTTTTCATCCCATTTAGTACTTATCCAAGTTATTGAAATCAAGATATCGAGAATGATATATCTTCGGACCTTTCCAATTAGTGATCCATATTGCGACTTTGAACCATATTTGAAAGACATAATTTCCATAAAGATTGGGTTCTTGGTGCAATGAAATAAGGGACGTTAAATGCCCCTTTATATAAATATTGATAGTTAATAATTTACCTTAAATTATAAATAAAATTTTAATTTATCTTTGATAAAATGCCTTGAAATTTATAAATCTATTAAATAGAGTAAGGTAAAAATTGCAACAATCGTAATTTTGTTGTCAATCCGCGTACTCGTTTCCAAGGATGACTCAAAGTTTCGCTATACTGCAACAAATGAATTCGTTACAAATTTCTATTGCAAGTTAGTTGTTATTAAGTTGCAATTTACTTACACATTTTCATTGTCATTCTATTGCAAAATCGTTACTGTTTTGCAATAGATTTGTATTTACATAGCACTTAGGGCCTAGGTGTAGCGCTTAGTGTCATGGACTTAGTCTTTTTCACTAAGCTCTCGTGTAACACTTAGACAACTTGGCCCTTGGATGTTGCTAAGTCAGCCTTCCCGTTGCCTAGCTTTCTATGCTAAGCCTTACCCGCGACTTGGATGCTTAAGACACAAGAGAAAACTTTGAAGGAAAAAACTCTTATTTATGGAGAACTCTTTACAATGCTTTGGAAGTGGAAAGGTTTCAAAATTCCTTCCACAATCATTTTTATTTCTCCTATTGTGAATAAAAAAACATAAATTTTTCCTCCCCTTTTGGGGTACACCCTTATACATTATAAACTGATTACGGGGAATTGCATGCACTATAAGAAAAAGCACTCATCTTAACTAAGCATCGACCGCTTCATCGTATGTGTTATATGTCATCATAACTTCCTAGTCTTATAAGTGTCATTCATTGCAAGTATCAAGGTAGGTGTATCAAAGAACCTTGACATATATAAAATGTTAATGAATGTGTTTTTCTATTAATCAATATAACTTCTTCTACCACTCATATGTTTAAGGTTGTGTTCAAATAAATCATGGTTTCTTTAAAATATGTCAAGGTAAGGATCTTCCAATTACAGATTGTAAATTGGAATTAGAAGCATATGTCATGATAGCCTTTGAAAAAATTTAAAATAAGATTTAATGTTGCAATGAAGAAGTATGATGCAAAAATAACTTGTTGGCATATTTAAAATTGCTTCTTACTTAAACACTTAATACAAAATATACCTTGTTTTCATAACTAAGACTTTATCTTGTTAACTACAATGCACCATATAAATATGCATGTAGCTATTAAAAACACATTGTACATATATTGTGTTAATTTGAATTAAGTTTATCCTTCAATAATATACAAACAAAACAATATATTCAAAAGAGAAGCTAAAGCAACTTTACTTAAAATAAAAGATACCAAAAGATAATGTAAATCAAGTTCTATTTATAATACTTACATCAAAAATAAAAACTCATAGAACCAATAGATAAATTATACAACCAAAAATATTATCAACCTATGTATGTATATACATCTTTTAAATGTCTCTATGCAAAACCACCTTGAGTCTTTCACTAACCCGACCAGAGCCAAAAAATAAATAAACAAATGACACTAATTCACTATTAGTCAAGATGAAATCCATGTAATAAAAATCTTAGTAACTACACAAACTTTAATCTTACCAAAATAATAACCGCATAACCAAAAAATATTAGTAACACATTCGTATACATCTTGAACAATCTTCGTAAAAATACCATCTCAGCCTTTCATTAACCGATACCTATACCAAATAAAATAATAAATAAAAACGATATTAACTAATTATTGTATAAGATGAAACCCCATGTAATGAACAAGGTTCATTCTCTCTAAATTCAAGGCACTAAACGAAAGACAAGTTTTGGAGGTTCCTCATACTATTTAGGGATTGGGTGGAGTTTGATGCTACTCTTATTCTCAGGCAATGACTCGTAACACCCCCAACCTCGAATACCATTGCTTCCTATAAGGATGTCTAGCGAGGGTGTCACCAATACCATTAGTGGAGTTTTCTGCTATTATGCTTTCATGTACATTCATATTCTATACCGTCATATATCATATACTTTCATCTTATACTTTTATCTATTCATTCGTATTCATATATTCATGTCATTTTACGTATTCTCGTCATTCATTCGCAGGTATTCATATATTCATGTCATTTACGTATTCCTCGCTTTTCATTCATTCTTCTTCTTGCATAGCATTTTCGTGTATTTCAGGACAGATTACTTATCTATGTATGTTTTAAGAGTGTTTAGACTTTTGTATTCTTTCTTATTAGACTATTATGAAATAACTGATGGGAAAGTTCAGAAACAAGGAAACAAAAATGTAAAAGAGGCCCCAGCTAACAGGTCCGGTTTCATTATTTCAAATTTCAGCAAGGTTGTGAATTCACTAGCCCACAGGTATAGCGGTGCTTACGCCGTCCAAGCAAGACAAATTAAAAATTTTCGCACATGGTGCAAAAATTCTATCGCTCATGGTGCAAATTCTCGCACTACCATGGGTGCGAATTTTCGCACCATCAGCCATGGGTGCAAAATTTTCACACCCGTGTGCAAAAATTTTCCGCTTTGTACCTTAACTTCTGACGAGCATAACTTTTCTGGGTCCAACCTCGTCATTGAGGTGTTCTCGACTCTATAGAAAGCCCATTGAGTCAAGAATCTAGATTTATGCCCGTGGAGGACAAGTGGGGTTCACAACCTTGAATTTGAAAGTGGTGAACCCGACTGCTCAAACCATTTTTCTTTTGCTTTTGTTTTGTTTCTCGTAGTTCATATAGTTATCTATAATAAATTAATAAGAGAATACAAAGAGTCTAGAGCATAACAGAGCATACATGGATAAGTGATGCGAAAGCAAAATTTTCCAAAAGAAGAAAAACTAATCAAAAATCGAAACCAAACCAAAATAGGAAACCAAAGCAAAACAAGGCATGTTTATTAACCTCAAAACCAAATATAAAGAAATCATTATGTAAGTAGCAAATATAAGCATGTACTGCCTAGGCCCTTCACATATTTAACAACTTCTTTGGAACCGTGGTGAGGTCGTTGTCTTCCTTCTTTCTTGCCCCTCCTTTGTTGTCATCATTTTTCTCACCTCATTCTGTTCTCGGGCTTCTACAACAAGACTAGGAAGAAGAACCCATTTGATAAAACTCAAGGAGCAAGTCATTATGAAATGCATAGGGAAGGAGAAACCATTTTATAAGAAACCCAACAAACAGATCATTATGAAAATAAGAATGTAAGAACTCAAAAATCCTAACCTACCCACTCTGAGATCCGAAGGGAGAAAAACTGCTTTCTTTCAAACATATCTACCATTTCAAGAAGATATATAAAAACCCAAACCCCAATTTCTTCACCTTCCGCATTTCAAAAAAGAAATCCGGCATTAGTAGTAAAATCAAACTAAAGATCCTCCTTGAATATGGAAACCAATGTCCAAACAAGCCTCGGGGATGCACCATCAAAAACATGAAATACCGTGAGGCACCATCCCACCAAAACTCAAACAAGCCTGGGATGCACTATATATGCCTAAAACATATAAGTCAAAAAATTACACACAAGAATCATCCATTCAATTTCAAAACTTCCCACCAACAAACCACATTAATTAAATCCTAATAAAATTCACTGGCTTTAACATAGCATATAAAAGAGAAAAATACTAATGTTTCTTACCAATATCGACATAAAATTATCATCTTTGGGAAAGTATTGATATGTAAATTCAAATATATATTTCTCGCTATATTGATCAATGGAGAAAGGATTTGAATTGGGCAATACTTTAAAGAAAAAAAAAGATCTCCCTTTATTGCAGATTGGAGAGAACATGAACCATGGGCACAATTCTTTCCGTATTCCTGTTTCACACATTGCTCTAACTCGAATCGAGCAAAACAATCAAGAAACCGTGTTTATTATTATGAAAGGTGGAAAGCACATGTGTCATGTATGTCAATCAAGATCCCAAGGAATTGGGCGATGCATTTTTAAATATAAACATAGATAACCATAATGGTACAAAATTGTTATTCAACGTTCATCCCTCAAAAACCCTGTAAAGGTTTCGTAAAAGGCAAAGAAGAATGCATATACCTAAACAGAGATACAAAGATGAAACAAAAGGTATGATTTTAAGGCTATTAAACAAAGCGAAGGATATATAGAGGAGAAAGAAAGGGTTGGGTTTCAAGAAAGTTGCAGTGAATCTAAAACTCATAGAAGAAATGGAAAACCATAAAATGAAAAATAGCCGGGCGTGGGCAAGAAAATAATCACTGTGTTTACGATCTTTAGATCGAGGATTTCTGAAAACAATTATTTAACATCATCACCGTGAGATCAACTCCATGGAGAACAACATGATAGAGGAAAGCTCATCGACGCCATCACAAAGAGAGCCTGTTGGCGCTATGTTTCAAGGTGAAAAGGAGAGGAGAGAAGGGAATGTGGTGGCGAGGAATCGAAATGTGGAGATATATTAGTGGTTAAATTCAAGAGGACCTGATGATGTGAAAGCAAGGAGGGATGAAATTACGGCTCTGGAAAAAATGGAGGAGGGAATCTTGCTCTAAAAAAGGGAGATGGTACGTAATTAACACACAATATTGACATATTGTCATGTCAAGGTTCCATCATCCCAAATCATGGAAAAGTTTTATGTATGTCATTATTGCTTTGAAATAAGTTGTATATGTCATAATTGCTAATTTAAATACACAATATTGACATATATTGTCATAAGTCAAGATAAAATATGTCAAGAATTACATTTTTTCTTGTAGTGATGGTGGACGGTTATGAGGTGGGTAGTTATAAGTCATCCTCAATGCCCTTACGTTATACATTAATTTACACACTAACCGCTAAACATTAACTACTGTATAACGATTGTCGAGGTGGATAGCAATGCATGTCCTCATTGCTTAACTTTGATGCCCAAGATAGCTAAGATGGTAGTATACTCAACATTCCTGGGTCATCTTCCAGGCAAGTCTCTGTTGAGCTCAGGTCACTCACGCGATTGCCATGTGACTAGCAACGTATCTCATTCTAGGAAGCTCTCATCTCTTGGATGGTTGGGGTGGGTGCCTTGGCCAAATGAGGCCCTCACCTATTATAGGATTCCATGGAACACTCTAGAATCTTGGATGGTTTATTACAATCAAGAATGTTTTAGACTACTCTACTATGTACAATTATATACAAGAGATCCATGGAAGACTCTAGATAACTCTATCATATTCCATACCTTTCCATAGTCTTCCACTTATGTGTGAACTCCTCTAGGATCTTCTAGAATATTCTACACTAAATTTATATACAAGGTATTTTCAAGACTTCTCTAGAATACTTGAGGTGACTCTCCCAGCTTCTCAAGTCTTCCACACGTGTAAAGGGGTGTAGACTTCTCTAAGACTTTCTGGAAGTTTCCAAACTCTTGTAGCCAAGGAGGTCTCCATAAGTCTCCAGATTCTTCCCCTCTCCTTAGGTAAAGCCTTGAGGGGCACATTTGTGCCCATGGAGGGATCCTTCCCATTTGAAGGTCCGTCCAAGAGAAAAATGGCGTGATACTCTCCCCCACCCATTCCATCGGCAACCTTGTCGATACCTTGGACTCGAATAGTCGAATCTAATTCGCAAACTTGCCCACAGCATCCTCTCGTTCCCAACTAACTTTTTGCCTCAGCAAACCCTTCCATCGGACCAAGTACTCTCGCACATGAGGGATCCCATGTCTCCTAGTGAACCATTAAACAAGGATGTTCTCTACCTCCTTCTCCCTTGAGCTTCCAGCCTGCTATTGGTACCCATTTTTTCGAGGTTTGGAGTGTCGTCCCTTCTTGCCCATTACATGACCCTTACCCTTGATACTCTAGTCCTTACTTAGGCTAGCTACCTTAACCTACCTCACTTCCTTGTGAGCTAGCCTTGGACATGAATTAAAGGGCGCTTAATATCTACATTGAGCCTGCATCCTCCTCTTCCTTTTTGCTTTACTTAATTAGGGCATTGAGTGCTTCCCTCTTCGGGAATTTTGTTGCCAAATGCGGACCATCGCATATAAAGCACCTCAACCTTGGCATAGACTCTCGTTGCTTGCCCTTACCCTTATCCCAATTGTATGGCACCTTACCTTTCTCTCATCTGGAGGCATTGGGAAGTACCTCTTCTCCCCCACCAGTTGTGTGGCTATCCTATGAGCCCTCATGAGTAGTCATAACCAGAGTCGATACTGCGACCTTATAGATGGCTAAATCCTATCTCATTTGCTCATCCCAAGCTTCCATGTGCCTTATCAAGGCATCCATCCTTGACTCCAACCTAGTAAGCACACTCAAGACCTTGTCTTGAAAAGCCATGAACTCCTTATGTGACACCGCATGAACAAACAAGCCTTGCATCCCCTCTTGAAGGTCCTTGATCTGCCCTCCTAGATCCCCCTTGGCCTCCTCAATGCGCAACTCCAAAAGGTCCACATTCCCCTTGATGTCCGTCATACCTAACTCTAGGTTGGAAATCCATCCCTTAAAGCTAGAAATGGCATCACGAGACTTGTCCTTCCTACCCCTTATAGGACAGCCAGGGTCCCTACCCCAGTCTTGCACACTAACATCCTCCACATGAGAGCTCACCATTGCTTCCTCCAAGCACACCCACATGTTGCAACCAAGATCTGATACCAATTGTTACATACCTAGTCTTGTCCACTAAGCTCTCATGCGACACTTAGACAACTCGCCCCCTGGATGTTGCTAAGTCAACCTTCCCATTGCCTAGCTTGTTGTGCTAAGCCTTACCCACGACTTGGATGCTTAGGACATAAGAGAACACTTTGAAGAAAAGAAATCTTATTGATGAAAGAACTCTTTACAATGCCTTGGAAGCTCTCTTCTCTTGGTTGGTTGGGGTGAGTGCCATAGCCAAATGAGGCCCTCACAAATTTATAGGCTTCCATGGAACACTCTAAAACCTTGGATGGTTTATTACAATGAAGAATGTTCTAGACTACTCTACTATATACAACTATATACAAGAGATCCATGGAAGACTCTAGATAACTCTCTCATCTTCCATACCTCTCTATAGCCTTCCACTTATGTGTAAACTCCTCTAAGATCTTTTAGAATCTTCTACGCTAAATTTATATACAAGGTATTTTCAAGACTTCTCTAGAATACTTAAGGTGACTCTTTTAACTTCTCAAGTCTTCCACACATGTGTAGAGAAGTGTGGACTTCTCTAAGGTCTTCTACAAGCTTCCAAACTCTTGTAGTCGAGGAGTGATAGGTGATTTTCATACATTCTTTTATACCATTAATCACCTATCAATCATATGGCTTTTATGGTGTTTTTGAGGGCTATAATGCTTAATTTTATCATCTTATGGCTCTAGGTACATTTTGAAGAAAAAAAAAGCATAATGAGGGTCAAAAAAATGAATTTATGGGTTGGACCATAACCTCCCACGGCTTAAAGCATGATATGGATGTATGCTACACCTCCTAAGCTTTCCAACAAGTCCAAGATCGTCCAATTCAAAGTTTAAACAAAAAAGATACGACCTTGTGAAGTCAATGGAGGATTTTCCAAAACACCACATGCAGCACCCCTCAAAGTTTGTGCATTTTCAGTGTATCTAATGGCAACTAATGACTTTAAGATTGATATGGATAGATTCTACTCTCTCTTAGATTTTTTTAGAGACCAAAATCATCACATTTGGAGGTCGGATGAGAGAGTTATGATCGTTTGATGTTAGAAGGTCAAATATGAATTGCTAATACATTCTAGTTCACCACGGCAAAGGAAACTGTTCACCGTGGCAAAGAAAATATCTAAAATGAGCACATCCTAGTTCGCTGCTGCAAAGGCACCTTCACCATGGAAAAAGGGTGTTGGGCCTTGCAAATATTAGCCATTTTTTACCCTTTTAAAGGCCCATTTCCATAGACACTATATATAGATGTTGTTTAGATTTTCTTATGGTAGGAGAACACCCATTCAAAGATTTCTCTCATCCTAAGCTAGAATCAACCTAGGGTTTTGATTTTTGAGCATTTTACTTTGGATTTGGAGTTGATATTGAAGATCCAGCTGCTAGAGGACCTCATATAGCCTTGGAGCAAATGTTTGAGAAGTTTTCCATCTCAATCTGTTTTGTATCTCTAAAATTTACTATTTTCTCATCTCGTTTTCTATTATTGTTGTAATAGACATAATTATGATGGATTTGGGGGTTGTTATGAGTGGCTAAACATCCTCTAGGGTTGCTTGTTGATACTTGATTTATGTACTTTTTAGAATGATATTGTGAATATGTGCTTTTGTTGATGTTGGTTGGTGTAGTTCTTAGGAATATTATGGTTTTGATTAATTAATACATACTGAGAGTTGGGTCTTTGATCCTTATACTAAGGTATCCATGGTGACGCTTGGATTAAGCCCTAAAATCCGGTCTCAACTCTCTTAAGGTGTGAACTAATTAATTGGAATGCTAATTAACCTAATCAAATAAGTTTAGGAAATAAGGAATGTCTAGTACTATATAGATTTTATTGGGAAAAGCATCATCTTAGCATTACATGAGGATCGTATGAACTGAGAGGTGATCGATTCGAGCGTAGTCCGGGTAGTCTTATTGTATGGACCGAGGACCAATAGGATTTCCAAGGAAAGAATTGCCTTAGAAAAGTATCGCATTTAATGACCTAGATGGACTGAAAGGAGAATAGGGAGTTGATGTGAGAAATTGAGGGGAGACACAAAAGTGTAAACCTCATATCGTGTTCCTTGGATAAGTATAAGTATATTTTTACTTAATTAGTACTTCATAAATATAAATCAAATGCATCAATAAAAGCAATCAATCCTAGTATCTTTCCTTGAAAATATTCTTTGAAATTAACCCATTCCTTGTAAATTAGCATTGATCATATCTTGTTTTATTTTGTTTTTAGCTTGGTTTAAAAAACATTAATTCTCCCCAAACCATTGAGTCGCTCAAATGATAAACGACTTTAGTAGTCGGGGTACTTAATCCTCGCTAAAATCACACGTTTTCTGTGAAATCGATATCTAGACTTGTTAGTCCACTGTATTACTTGTGCAACTCGTGTGCTTATGAAAAAATCGTAACTAGGAAGTCTCCATAAGTTTTTAGATTCTTCTTCCTTAGATAAGGCCTTAAGTGATTCATTTGTGCTTATGAAGGATCCTCCCATTTGAAGAGTTTGAAGGTGTTTCCAAAAGAAAGAAAGAGAACGACATTAGGCGCCATTTTTAATGACAATTTTTTTTCCCAGAGCACTTGGGTACTAGGCGTTGTTTTCCGTGCTAAGGTGCCATTTTTAATGACAATCTTTTTTACATAGCACTCAGGGCCTAGGCACTGTCAGTGTCTCAGTGCTTAGGCGCCATTTTTTATGAAATTTTTTTTTCTCAGCACTCGGGGCCTAGGCACTGTTTGATCACTGCCATACAGAAAGTTTAGAGCCTAAGCTCCATCTTTAAACATGCCACGTACATGTGAACAAGAGTGTTCCTCACAAAAACAAGTTCCTCAAGTTCATGCTTCAGTAGTACATTACAGTGGATATGCTTTCCCAACAAAATTGATCTCCACTGCCCACAAACCTTCACTAAGAAAGAATACGTGAAATTATCCAACACCTCTCCCTTCACCTGTTGAATTCGAAAGCCTTTTGGGGTTGCCTTGTCCTTCCTAACCCAACCCCTTAATCATGGTGTTCCAGAGAAACCCACCTGGATTTTGATTTCTCCAAAATCCCTCAAAGCGTAATCACAAACAGCGCAAAAGACTATGGTTTTACCCATCATAAACAGGTTATGCTCTAACCCCCCAGTGACCAGTGTGGATGATATGAGCGTGAAGCTGTTCCAAATGTTTCATGTTTTCACATTACTTGAAAAGAGACAAAACCCTTGAATCAAAACTCTCATTTTGGCTTAAAGTTGAGAGATTAAGGTTTGAGAAACGAAATGAAACAAGTGAAAAATTTGCAACACATTCGTTGTAATAGGAAGCTGCATTCACCAATGGTTTAATGGATATAATTTTAAAATATTATATCTATTGAAGTATCTCCATCGAACGATCAAGCCTCGACGGACACATCTCCTTCTGGTGCTGCTTCTCACACGCAAGTCACACTTAAGCCATGTATGGCTCACGTGAGTTGTAACAAAATACACCCAGCTGGCGTAACCGCCTATGGTTCTAGATTCTTCCATTCACGGTATTATTGTAATTCTCCATCAATAAAATAACTGAAGTTCTTCTGGAACTCTCCATTCAAGTCACGCTTTCAACATGGTATCAAAGCTGCAGGTAGGGTAGACATAAGAGAGATGGTTGAGGAGGGAATGAGGGGAAAGGAGTAGGAAGGAGGAGTGGGGGAAAGGGAGGAGAAGAAACAGGGGAAGAGTCGGATGTGAGGAAAAGAGACTGATAGGGAAAGGAGTGCTCATCACAGCGAACACTGCGTCCGATGTAGACTCTGCCTGAGGGATGAAGGCATTTGTAGCCTTTATGGGAAGGGCTGTAGCCCAAGAAAAGGCAGTGCGAGGTGCGAAAAGCAATCTTGTACTTGTTATTGGGCCGAATATATGGAAAGTAAGAGCAACCAAACACCTTCACGAAGTGATAGTCCGGTGATCGAGCATAGAGAGCTTCAAAAGGAGACACACCCTTGAGAAAAAACAGTGGGCAACCGATTCAGGAGGTAGACAGCTGAGAGAAAAGCATCCCACCAAAATCTCAAGTCCATACTAGCCTGAGCAAGAAGAGTAAGGCCAATGTCAACAATGCTTCGGTGTTTTCATTCAGCTTTACCATTTTGTTGGTGAGTATGAGGACAAGAATGGCGAAACATGATGCCCAAATCAAGAAGAATATGTTGAATTTTTCAATATTCACCGCCCCAATTAGTTTGGAGGCATTGAATTTTAGCCTGAAATTGTCTTTCAACAAGCTTATTGAAGTGAAGAAACATGATGACAGCCTCTGATTTTAACCGTAGAGGGAAAATCCATGTAAAACGTGTGTAGTCATCAATGAAAGAAACATATTAGCGGAAACCTTCAGTTGAAACAAGAGGTGTAGGGCCCCATACATCGGAGTGAGCAACTTCAAAAGGTTTATGTGTTTTGAGAGAGGAAGAGGGAAATACATTCTGATAAAGTTTCCCATATTGACAAGCATGACACAATTTTACATGCGAAGAAGGAGACCTATGAAGATTCAAGGAGGCCATCACTTGATTCAATACCACAAGACTTGGATGACCAAGTCGGCTATGCCACAAGGAGGTGGTAGTCTGCATCTGACAACTAGTGCAAGTAGGTTCTGCTGTTGGAGAAATAGTAGAAGCAGGAGTTGCTGCTGCATTATTGATAACAGGTGTCAATGCTGGAGAGAATCCAGAACACTTGGACGAATGAGAAGTAGAAATATGGGGACCAGAAGATGCTGTTGCCTCTGCCAAAGATAAGGGGTTTGTTGGAGGCACGTGCAGCTGGTACAAACCATGCTTAAAGGATCCTTGAAAGAGGATCTAATTGGACCGTTTGTCCTTGACATAGCAACAAGCAAAGTCAAAAATCACAATCACATTGTTATCTATGGTGAATTTTGATATACTTAACAAATTCCTCTTAATAGAGGGAACCAAAAGTACATCTCGAAAAACAAGTGGTTTGGAAGTGAGAATGTTTGCAGTACCAACACAGGAGATGGGGAATTTGGAGCCATTGCCCACTACAAGCTTACCAGAACTAGTGTAGTCAGAGGTGGTGGCCAGGGAGCCGCCATTGTTTGTGACGTGGTGAGTCGCTCCACTGTCCAGGAGCCAAGACTCATCATGAACATGACTTGTTGTAGCAGTAAATGCCTGAGAGTGATAAGGAAAAGCAGAGGATCCAACACCAAGGGAGGAGGATCCAATGGAAGGAGAGCTTTGGTGTTGATACGCAATATTAAAGCGATGGAAGCATTTTAAGGTGGTGTGGCCAGATTTACCACATATCTGAAATAGGAGTTTGCTTCTAGGGGAAGGAAAAGAACAACCTCCTGAGGAGAAGCGACCATCGACCTCGTCTACCGAAACGGCCATAAAAGGTGGACGATGGTCCTTGAAAGCTGGGGATGGAAGTGGTTTGTCCTCTGGCCATGTGTGCTTAAAAGATAGGAAGAGTAACCATGGACGCAGCACTGAGTTGCTCAAGACGCATTTCATGTGTTTGAAGAAGGCATTGAACCTCCTGAAGAGCAATCGAATCTCCTGAAGAGGATGTAATTAGAAGTGGTAATTTAAGCCCGGTCCGCTGAGCTAGCTAGATCCACCATAAATTAAAGTTTGGTTGGGCTGTTAATTTATTGGCCCAAAAAGACTGGGTCAAATTTGACCCGACCTGCCTAGATTTAGGACCAAGGTTGAGTTGCAATATTTTTTGTTCTGAAAAATTGGGTTAAATTTGGCCCGGTCCGATGTTGGCCTTTACTCCCGAATTTCCACCTCTTGGTGTAATCCTTGATGGAACCAACGCCTTTCTTGGTGTTTTGTGTTAGAAATTTTAATTTCTAATTGATTCATATAATTTCAGTATTGATAATTGTTATCGTCGTACACACGGTGATGATTAGTGTAGTATTTAAGAGACAATTATCGGGTGTAAATCCCTCCGTACCGATTCGTTAAAATTTAAGTATTTTAGTGTGTTTTATTATTTGAGTAAATGTCTTAATAAAAGACATTTAATATTAGTAACTGTTATATGAGTAAATGTCTTAATAAAAAATATTTAATATTAGTATTCCTGCCTCTATATATATATATATATATGAAGGCATAGAAAAACACACAACTTAAAAAGGGGGTTTGATTCAGAAAGTCAAGAATCAATCAAGTCCTTATATCATCAAAGGGCGATTTTAAGTGTTACGGATCTGGCATAGGAAAAACATATATATATTATTACTTGGGACATTCAATTATAGTGATGGATTCTTCAAGTAAGTTTTTCTTTTCATTTTCTGTAAATTATGTCATGATTGTTAAATTGGTTGATTTAATTGTTCTATTAGGATCCAAATTGTTAAATCGTTTCCGCAAAATTTTCAACATTTTGAAGCAGAAATCGCAACTGAAGAATGTGAGCCCTCGACTTGGTGGCGAATAGTTGATTGAGGACCTTCCAGATTTTAGCAGAGGTTTGGCATTGAACCACGTGTCCGAGAATCAATTAGGAAATGGAGGAGTGTGGCCAACTGAGGAGGAATTGATCTAGTCGTTTCCATGACAGAAGATCTGGATTTCTGATGTTGATGACGAAATTTTCAGGATTGGTGATGTGTTCTTCAGGTTGTGGAAAGGTGCCGAGAAGAAAGTCGTCGAGACCGTGGGCTCTGACCACCGAGAGAACCTGGGAGTGCCAAAAAGTGTAGTTTGATCTATCAAGTTTTATGGTTAACGATGCTAAGGTAGAGGGAATCACCATGGAAGGACGAAAGGATGAAGTTAGCGGAGGAGATGTAGTGCAGGAAGGAGAAGATGGAGAAGACGGCATTGCTGGCTTTTTGTTTAGCTATGATTTGTTGATCGTTCTAAACCTCATCATATTTGTAAATTGCGCAAAGCCCTATATGGACTCAAATAGGCTTCTCGAGCTTGGTTCGACAAACTTCATGCTGCCCTTATTACTTGAGGTTTTACCAACTCTACCTCTGATACTTCGCTCTTTTATTCGCACAAGCATGGTCGAATGCTTTTGTTACTTGTCTATGTTGATGATATTTTCATCACCGGGGAAAGCTATGCCTATGTCCATCATGTTATCACTTCCATATATTAACAATTTGATCTTAAAACCATGATATATGTCAAATACTTTCTTGGCTTCGAGGTCCCCCGCTCTGCTTCCAACTTCCTATTGCGATATTGGATTAATAGTCAAAGATTCTCTATTGTAATTCTTCCTACTACTATTCTTCTCTGTTAGGCAAATAACTTAATTATAGGAAACTATTATATTCTTTCATAGTTTAGAGATATTTCTCTATTAGGCAAATAACTTAATTATAGGAATAGCTTGATTGGAGAATCTCTACTATCTCTATAAATATGTACATGTAAAGATACAGAATTATTATGAATAATAAATATTCTTCTCTATTTTACAAGTTGGTATCAGAGCCACGAAACCCTAAATCATTCTTCTTTGAATCCTTAAACCATGAAAGAAGTCGATTCTCAAACATCTATTACCAAATCTACCCCCATCATTATTCAACACGAAGGTTCATATTCAATTTAGGAATTGTATTGAATGAGACCAACTATGATCTGTGGTCTCAAATGTTAGAGATGCAAATTGTTGAGAAGGAGAAACTCTCCTTCATTCGTGGCACATCACCGCCACCTAAGGAGAAAGATGAAGGCTATGAAAAGTGGTATTCAGACAATCAAAAGGTCAAAAGATGGTTGCTGATGTCTATGTCCCTGGAGATTATGAAGCGATACATTCGCTTACCTACCACACAAGATATTTGGAAAGCTCTATCTCAAGCCTTTTATGATGGAGCGGATGAATTACATGTTTTTACCTTGAACCAGTGTAAGACCCGAGAAATTCCAATTTCTGGAAAAAGGGCAAAATCGTAATTTTGGTTACAAAATTGTAATTTCGGTTAGAAAAATCTGGAATTTATTCTCTAGATCTCGGATGACGGCTGGATTTCAATCGCGCAACCGTCTCAAAATCTAGCTAGCACGTAAAATTCTCGTCGACCCAGACAGTTCTGAGTTTCCAAGATGTTTTTCGAGGCATCAAGGCTTCTAAAAGTCGTGAAAACAAATTTCGATGCGACGAAAGTCACATATAACAAGTACTCATGTGCCATAAGTGGCATGAGTAGAGAAAGGATGAAAATGGACGGCCGAGATAGTGTCGATTGTCAAAACTGTGAAAAGAATGACATAAATGTCATTTTTTGGAATTGTTTTAAGTTAGAAAATGACAAAAGAGGAATAGTGTCATCCTCTTCAAAAAGCAAAAAGGGAGAAAAACGTGGGAGGAGGGGAGTCTGTACGTAGTCGATCCTGTCCTTAGATAGAAGAAGAAGAAGAATAGAAGAAGAAGAAGAATATAAGAAGAATAATATATGTAATATAATGTGTAAGGTAAGAATAAGTAATATGTAAGGTAAGGTATTGCTGTTCTTGTTATTAGTCTTCCCCTCCCAGGCTCTAAATCCATCCCACCTTCC
Organism: Tetrastigma voinierianum; assembly: GCA_016808115.1. Taxonomy (NCBI): domain Eukaryota; kingdom Viridiplantae; phylum Streptophyta; class Magnoliopsida; order Vitales; family Vitaceae; genus Tetrastigma; species Tetrastigma voinierianum. The sequence goes on along the minus strand of JAEQBH010002420.1, from coordinate 165,528 downwards.
CAATCTTCTGACAAGAAAGAGAACTCGTCTACGCAGAGGGCTCTCAAGGTGGTACCTGATTTAGTGGGAGTTTCCTCAAACTCCGAGAGGTAGGGGGTTTCTCCTTACTCTGAGTTTTGACTTCATTTTAAGTGTTTTACCGAATGTTTGAGCCTAATAAGGCCTAGGAGTCAAGTTTAACTGGGTCCCCAAACTTTTGGGACCACTGATACAAGTTTTTGAAAATCAATGGAAAGCGTACCAGTGTGGGTCGCTTCCACTACCGATTTCGTGTAAAATTATGCATATGTGTTGATGCGTGTATTGGATTGACTCCAGGTCGGAAATGGTGGAAACCTGTGTCTACTAAGTGAACCGATGATTTATGATTTTTCGGGAATAGTAACCGAGGGTTTCACTATTCCCAAAATAGTGTTCTCAAAAATATAATTTTTGAAAATATATGTTGGTCGAGTAATTCAAGTAGAATTGCTCGTGTTTGATCATTAGCCCAAGTGAGCTAATTTTGATGTATGAATTAATTAATTTACATGACATGATTGTGTGAATTAAGTTTTTTGTAAATATATGCATGTTTATATATTTACCGTGAATTGGGATCGTACACTGACATACATGTATTCCATATGCACCAGAAACACCCTAAGACTATGGAAGGGTCAGGGAGATGAGTCTAGAGAAACTACCGAGGGTTGTCTAAAAATATTAATTATCGGAGGGTAGTCCAAATAATATATCAATCGTCGGAGCGGCTCAATTGATATTCATCGGAGGGTAGTCCACAAACAAATAATATATCAATCGTTGGAGCGACCCAATTGATATATACACATCGGAGGGCTGGCCCATGTAAACAAACAAAATAATAATTTCATAATGCAGGCTTAGGCTTATGCGGAAGGAGCTTCTGCGAGGACTCGATTTGAGTTGGTCATGTAGACATTCAAGTAGGATCATGCATTTGCTTGAATGTGTGTTTCATCGGGAACACAGACCGCACTTAAAGGGTGAGTGCTCTCACTTGTGGCAATTCCACTCATCGAGCATTAAATTTCACCTCGTTGGAGGATATTATTATTTTACAGTAATAGGGAGCGTGCGAGGGACTGGCCATCTCTAGAGACCGATGATTAGAAGAAAGTCGTATTGTGGCTTTGATATATACATGTATTAGAACTTTTAAGTTTAATGTATGTATCAGAGTAAGAGTAAAAACATATTAACTCTTGTAACTATCGTATATAGTTGGATTCATAGTTCGACATGGTATTGAGTATTGGTTATGGGCCTAAGTGGCCGTTTTAAATCATAAACAAGTTATATTGGACTGTCTCGGGATGTGTTTATGCAGTGTTCTGTGATTTTGGTAGAGCTCCTGCATAAAGGGAGACTCTCGCCCGATTCAGAAAATGTTCGTCACCCGACATTCACGAGCATTCGCGGGTTGACTGCAGTCAACTTAATTTCCTGATTTGGGTTACAACTGCAGGGCTTTCTCCGCCAAACAAATGGCAAACCACTCTATATATTATGGAGAACCGATCGAAATCTTCAAAGGAGTTGGATCATCGTGATAAGGTGGCCGCGACGGAGACGTGATATTGCATCATATCATAAATTTCTTCAAGACAAAGGGCGCATATCTTTCTCGCCGATTAGAGGTGATTTCGAAAGCAAGTGCGCGACGAAATCTTGAGGAATGATCCTATCCCTGAATTAGAAGAGTGTTATGCCCTAGTTCACCGCGAAGATGTTCGAGCGCGGGTGATGAACTAACAACCTGGAAAATTCCGAAGCTTCACCATGGTGACTCCTGAACTCGGCTCCACCAACCGGGTCCCCTAACACCAAAGAAGACCAAAAAAAGGCCCATCCATCCTAAGACCGGGATATTGGTGGCGACAAATCATCATACAAATGTAATCTCTATCAGATCAAACTGGTCATACAAAAGTCGATGCTATGAACTTGTGGAAATCGAATGGTGGGATCAGCTGATTCCCGAAAAGAATTCAAGAAGGCCTTACCGCCGTAATTATCAAAACAAAGACAAAGGATGATAGCGGTGAAAAGTCTTTGGTATCATAAAGAAGAAAGCAGGTAATGGTGGTAAGGTTTTAAATATTTCTACACCTGTTTCTAATAGTGCATGGATAATTGATTCTAAAAGGGGCTTTTATCATATGACATTTGATTCTAGACAAGTTTCACCTCTTAAATCTTCCTCACAAAATCCTGTTTCCACTGCCAATGGTACCTCAATTCCGATTATTAGGGAAGGATCCTTGTCCCTCACTAACACCTTGAATTTAGATTCTGTTTTGGTTATTCCCTCTTTGAATTATAATATTTTCTCAGTTCTCAAATAACCACTGCCTTATTTTGTGTTGTCATTTTTTAGCCTGAATTTTGTGTATTTAAGGACATCTGGACAAGGCAGACGATTTGTTGTGGTGTTAGGTGAGGGAACCTGTATTACTTGGACTTGGTGGCCCAAAGTTCGATGAGTTGCCAAGCTTTTAAAGTTCGGGGGTTCCAAAAAAAAAAAAAAAAGGAAATATGAGATATGGTTATGGCATCGATTATCAGCATTTCTTTTGTTACATGAAGAATTATTTCCTAGTTTATTTGCAAACTTTGGATGTCTCTAGTTTCAAATGTGATGTTTGTGAACTCAAAGCCATCGTGCTTCGTTTCCATTAACCTTGAAATAAAAGTCCCGTTCCTTTATGATCATACATTTTGATGTTCGGGGCTCCATCCAATTGCTACTTTCGATGGATCGCTGTTTGTTACTTTATCGATGATTGTACCGTGATGACTTGGTAAGGTTCATGAAGTCCAAAAGTGAAGTAAACTTGTTATTTCAAAATTTTCATAAAATGGTTTGTAGTCGGCGACAATGCACGTGTTCAGTTCTTCGCAAAGGACAATGGAGGTGAACATTTGAGTCGCCTTTGAATTGAAGCGGTGTATTTGAAGCCCATGGAACCATTCATCAAACTACTTGTTCGATATTAATTCCCAACATAATGGGGGTGGCAGAGCGGAAAAATCGTCACTTGTTGGAGGTTGTCCGCGTTTCATTGATAGAAGCACATATGCCTTTATCCTATTAGGGGACACGACTCCTACCTTTGCAAAGATATTTGATAAACCAGTACCTTCTATGCACTTTATTGATTTCCTGACACCATCCCGTGCTCATCAGCTAAATTGTCGTCCAAATGTCCAAACTTACCTCCCTCATAATGTCTTTTGTCAGTAGCATTTGTACATCTTGATAAGCCGCTAATAAAGAATAAGTTATTCACCTTTATACTGGATGTGTCTTTTTAGGGTATGCTGCTTATCAAAAGGGGTACCGATGCTATCACCCTCCAAGAAAATGAATGTTTGTTACAATGGATGTAGTTTTTAATGAAAACTCGATGTATTTTTCCTTAGCTTAGGGACCATGTGGTTAATTTTAAAGAAGTTCGCTTCAGACTACATTTTTTTATCTCATAGAAGGAGAACTCTCTGAACCCGTAACAATTCCAAACGGAAATGAAAAGGAACCTTGAACTCGGTAAATGAGAACGTCAGAACTGATTTGAGTGGCAAATTGAACCCGTGGTGATGAACGTGATGAAGACCTAGACAATGAAGTTGTGGATCAACTTCTATCTGAATCTCTCGCATCACAAGTAACTGATACACCAAACTAATCGCCTTACTAGCGAATTGGTCTACTTGGTAGTTGGTTCCAACCAACAAGAAAACAACTACCACCACACAAACCGTGTAGGTATCGATCCCAAACCCACATATGAACCCGAACTTCTAGTAAAGTTAAAAATATCCATGAGTCATTATGTAACAAACCACACTGTCTGGAACTCAAATAAGTCATTTGTAAATCAATTATCCACTGTATCTATTCCTAACAGTGTGCTGGAAGTCTTAGCTAACCCAAGGTGGAAAGCTACTATGAATGAGGAGATGAAATCTTTGCAGAAGAATGAAACTTGGGAACTTGTTGATCTAGTCTCAGAAGAAACTGGGCGGATGTGTCGGCGGTTTAGTTACTCAGAAGCACAAAGTAGATGGTACAATTGAACGTTTTAAGCGAGACTGGTAGTAAAAGGGTACACCCAAACCTATGGAATTGATTATACATATACATTTGTTAACTGTAGCTAAACAAACATAGTTCTTGTCTTGGCTGGTTCCTCTAGCTACGAACCTGATTGCCATTGTGCAACAATTTGATGTGAAAACGTATTTCATGTGAGCCAACCCAATAAGTGTATGACTGTCACCGTGGTGCAGTGCGATACCAAAGTGTATCACGAAAGTGCAAAATTAAAGAAATTCGCTAGGCTGGCTAAAACAATCTCCAAGAAAGCATATTGGTTTGAAGGTTCATGTCCACGGCGTCTTTGGCTACCATCAGAGTAATTCATACCACACTTTTAGAGATGGCAAATGTGTCCGTATCCGTGGATTTCCGACCGGATCCCCGGATCCTGGCCAAATGTAGGAAAACCGCTGACCTGATAATGGATATGGATATGGATAAAATCCGATTTGAATGGATATGGATTGATATGATTTAGCGTATCCAACCGAAACTCGTATCCATCCACCTCGAACGTGCGATATCCGATCCGATCCAATTATATCCGATCCGATTCCTACCCGAGCACAAACACATATATATAACAATATAGTCCATATACAATTATGTAATTGACAATTAATGTCATTAATATATTTATATACATTATAAATTTATAATTGTCAAATATAGGTATGGTTTTTTTTTATATAATATGAATTAATTGTAATTCTGTAATAACACTATATAATATGATATGATCTCACATTACTAATTCAAATATTTAATTATTTAATTTTTTAAAATCCTAAATACAAAGTTAGAAATGAATACTAAAATAAAATAATGTAAACCCCAAACCTAACAATAACATTATAAATTATAAATCTAGTCCTAATTGTAATTTGTAACCCTAACATAACATGCTAACATTGTAAACCCTAACTTAACACAAGAAACTCTAAAACCTATAACACCACAAACCCTAATTTGTTGATAAGCCTCATACGCCATATCGATCCATCGTTTCATTATCCTTCCGTGGACTGACATATTCTCTTCTAAGATGTTCGAAGCCAGCTAATCTCGAATCACCCAAGAGACTTGGATAGTCGCTGATACCGTAAGAAGCCCCCTCCCATGTATAAGAATTAAAACTTATGTGACTCTTTAAACTCTTTAAAGCCAAGCTAACGACGTTCTTTGAATGACCGGCTCTATCTCCGCTTCTCGCGGTGGCATTTACCGATTAATCTCCTCTGAGCAGAGGAAAGTCGACAAATACGATCTTCCGACCGTGATTTTTAGTCCCAAAATCCCTAACCTTAACGTAACACCAAATTCTAATTCCTAATATTGTAAATTTTAATTTTAACACTTAAAACCTAATCAAACATCACTAACCCTAACCTAATACTACTAAGTATAATCTTAATCTAATACCACAAATTTTAATCCTTAATATAAATTTTAAGTTTTTAACTATTAACACTGAAGACCCTAATCAATCATCATAAACCATAACCTATAATTCATTTAAAAGCCCTAACCTACTATGATTTTATTTAAAAGCCCAAGTTCTCAAAATTTACTTAAAAGCCCATAACACTATCATGGGCTATTTTCACACAAGTCATGAGAACCCAATTATTGAATTAAGGAATTAGGACTCTTCTTCATCTTCCCTCCTTCGTGCCTTTCTCCTCTTCATCTTCTCTCCTTCGCGCATCACGGCTACCTTCTTCGACTCTTCGTTCCTGTCTGTCAAGTGTTAACTCCTCTACAACTTCGTGCTCTCATCTCTGGTAATGTGTTTTCATTTTTTTGTTCATGAAGATCAGATCGTGAATTAGACTTTCTTGTTCTTTCCTTTAATTTTTTTTTCGCCAGGAAAATCGACGTAAATTTCGCTTTGCGGCTTTGCATTTATTGGGTAATTTAATTTGTTATTTTCGAATTTTATTTGGTCCTCGCGCTGTGGGTTTAATTAGGTTAGTATTTGACAAATTCTGATATGTTTACTCTGTATTTTGCATGAAACTAATATACTAGTTCTAGAAAATTTACTGTCGGAATACGATGTAAGTAGTTGAACTATTATTGAAGCCTAAAGGTGCATAGGATTAAAGATAAATATATTACTTTAATGATCAGTTATATGACTATAATTTTTTTATTTTGAACAATAGAGCTTATTTAGAATAGCATACACTAAGGCATCTAAGCTATGTTTGATTGTGGTCTTTTTCTTTTTTTTTTTTTGTATAGAATATGGCACATTCACAATTTAGCACTTCAAGTAGCTAAGAGGCTAGCACACAAGAACTCCATCTAATTGAGGAAACTCAGTGGACTCTCCACTCCAATCAAGATCACTGATTGTGAATCCAAACAAGGAAAAGATGGTAAGACTTTTAGAAGTCCCATGGGAAACACTTTAATTATCCGGTTGTTAATAATGAAGAGAAAGGCCCAATGCAATTATCAGGAGAGCCAGGGGTAAATCATCCTATGGTATCATCGTGAGATTTGAAGCAAACATTTTGATAGGTGTCCTAGAAGAAAAGCAACCGGGGTGACATATAAATGATTTGAAAATCGATTCGGGAAGGAAATGTTAATTCTAGTGCATTTAATGAAAAACATGGAATAGAGAAATTAGCAAAGATGATTATTCTCCATGACTATCCTCTTTCGATGGTGGAGCATAGAGGATTTAGAGATTTCACAACTACCATTCAACCTCTTTTCAAGTGTCCTTGCCATAATACTATGAAGAAGCATATCTAACATTTACTAAGAGAGGGATAAAGTCATGAAGTTTCGATCAGAACAATGATATTAGAGTTGTCAAACCACATGATTCTTTAGTAACCAAAAAAGGGGTTTCATGTCTATTACGACACATTTCATTGATAAATTTTGGACATTACATAGTCTAATCCTGAGGTATAACAAATTAACATGTCCTTTCTTAAGTTACATAATTTTATTCATTGTTTACTTAATCGGAGCAATTTTGTTATTTTTTCAAAGTTTATTTATGTCCCTTGCCCTCATACAAGTGATGTGCTAATGAGGTGTTGATAGATGCTATGTCATGAATGTGGACTCAAAGTTATCCGCTATTAGCGCGGGATACCGTTTACTAATGACAAAGATGATTGGTAAGATAAAAGCAAAATCAGTGTTGCTGATTGCTTATCAATGACGTTCTACTTCATATGCTTGTGTCCCACATATCTTGGAACTTTGTTGTGTTAGGATTGGTTTAGATGTGATCAAGCATGCCATTGATAATGTCGTGACAAGGTAGTTTTTCGGACATTCGAAAAGAATAGAGTTACCTGAGGATGTTTGTCGACAAATGAAAGTTCCTCGTACTAAAAGATCGGGTTTGATCATTCAACAACAAGGTGGAACTCCACTTATCTCGATGCTGAAACCGCCGCTTATAAAATGTTTCCTACTTAAGTTGTTCGAGTCACACTATGTGCCAGGCTCTGTACGTGGTGGCTGCGCGATATACGCCATCAACAATAATAACAGCAACATCATCATCATCACTGGGCGTAATGAGACTCCAGCGATGTTTTCGTGGATAGGTTGGAGTTTGCTCTATAATGTCATAAATGTAGTTATTTTCCTCGGGGACAAGATATTTCCATCGTCAATATGTTTTTTCCCGTGATTCATAGGATTAAATGATATCGAATGAATGGCTCATGTCCTCCAATGTAGTAATTAGTACAATGGCAAAGAGTATGGTTGCAAAATTTGATGCATATTAATGTGATCCATAAATTGATGTGTTGTCAGTAGATTGGACCTTAGGTATAAGATGACTTTGCTTCACTTTTACTTTCCTTTGGTTTATCCAAATGACTTTAGTGAACAAATTAGCAACATTAAACGATTTTTGTTATGAAGTCAGGAGGAATATTATACTAGAATGGGAGTAAAGAGACTGACATTAATCCATAGCGACATGGAACTACTACTTCACTAAAAAGGGAGTTCAATAACTATCGATAGTGATTATCAGTTGTTTGTGAAAATGATGAAGACTAATAAAACTAATAATTTCATAATCGACCAGACCACTACTCGGAGGAAGATGTTACCGATAATTCTCCGTTTGATATTTTGGCTACGGTGGAAGTCGAATGGGGTAAAGTATCCCCGTCTCGCAAACTATCAGAAGAGACATATTAGCGATTCCAAGATTCACCGTTGTTTCGTAGTCTCGCATTCGCTCTAGTGGGAGATTGTTAGCTCTCATCGTAATCGACTTCATCCGAAGATGATAGAAGCATTGATGTGTGCTCAAAGTTGGTCAGAGTGAAGTGGAAACATGATGGTAAATTTATTTCATTGATTATTTATTTTATTTACCTAGAATTTACAATATTTGTAAAATTTTAATATTAGTTTGCTTTTTATATATTTTTTTTCTAGGTGGAGATGACTTCTGTTTTGTTTCAGATGGTTATGCATCAATTTATGAAGAAGATATTCACATGCATGATGAAGGTATTAACTTTTATAACTAATAAATTTTAATACATATTGCAATTTAAGTATTCAAATATTAAGTTTTTTTTTTTTATAATTGTAGGATCCGAGATTACACGTGATCGATGACACCATTTTCATCAACTTTTATGAAGATGAAGTCTACCAAACTTTGTTGAAACTTTGTTTAAGATGTTAAACATTTTGAATTTGTCACTTGATACAAATATTTTCGATTTGTGATGTTTTATTAACTTTAGACTTGGTTTATATTCCTAAATTTATGAATCTATTAAGTTATAATCGGTGTCATAGGTTAGCAAATATGTCTCGTTGTCGCATGGATAAACTGATATCCGTGGAGAATATCCGAACCGATGGATACATATATTGATGACATTTTTTTATCCGTAGTATATGGATATGGATATGGATATATTATTTTTATTTAGGATCGGATATGGATTTTGAAAAATCCGATCTGATGCCATCTCTACACACTTTATTCTTGAAAAAACAACATGGTAAGATCACTGCCCTTATTGTGTATGTTGATGACATGGTGGTTACGGGAAATGACCCCGACGAAAAGCCGGCGCTCTACAAAGTTACTTGTCAAGCTTAATTCTAAATGAAAGACCTCGCCTACTTGAAATACTGGGATCGAAGTGTCTCGATTCGATAAAGGATTTTCTTGTCACAAAAAGAAAATATGTTTTAGATTTGTTGCAGAAACTCGGTATGTTTCCAAGATGCCAATCAGCCGATACACCAAAGAGAAGAAGTTGATTGAAGCAGTGTGTTGAGACTAATCAAGTGTCTCGTGATAAAGAGAGATATCGTGAGGCTCGTTGGAAGATTGATGTACTTAGGCCCACACTGTGCCGTATTCGCTCTACGCATTGAGTATTGTTAGCCAGTTTATGCATAATCCTGGAGAACAACATATGAATGCAGTTATGTGCATTTTAAGGTATCTGAAGTCCACTCCTAGAAAGGGCATTTTGTTCACTAAAAATGTAGATTGTCAAAGTGTGGATGCATATAGTGATGCTGACCGGGTCGAGCATGATGACAGACGATCCACTTTAGATATTTCACCTCAGATAAGGGTAATCTGCATGGAGAAGCAAGAAGCATAATGTTGTTGCACGTCTGCCAGAGGCCAATTCTAGGGTATGGCACTCTGGAATATGTGAAGCATTGTGGCTAAGACTTCTATTGATGGATTTTAAGACCGTTTAGGGCACCCATTCATTATTTGCGGACAATAAAGCAAAGATGTGATATTGCTCATAATCCCAGACAAATACGACGTACAAAGATTACAGGTAGACAAATTCTTCAATATAGAAATTGGATGAGAAAATCGGTTTAGCCACACATTCGATCCAAGATCAATCAAGTCGATATTCTCCTCACGAAGCTTGTTTCCAAGTCGAGTGTTCTCAAGCTTTTGTAGTTTTAGTACGCTGACATCTACGCACCAACTCGGCGGGACATGATATTGATTAATAGTCAAAGATTCTCTATCAGAATTCTTCTTATTACTATTTTTCTCTGTTAGGCAAATAACTTAATTATAGGAAACTATTATATTATTTCCTAGTTTAGAGATATTTATCTGTGAGACAAATAACTTAATTATAGGAATAACTTGATTGTAGGATCTTTACTATCTTTATAAATATGTACTTGTAAAGATATAGAATTATTATGAATAAAAAATATTCTTCTCTATTTTACAAGTCTTCCAACCTCCATCTCAGCCAGTCTAAGTATGCCCTTGATCTACTTCGCAAGACCAACATGCTCCATGCCAAGCCTAGCCCTACTCCAACGTGCTTAGCCAACAAACTTTCCCTTCATGACAGCGATGCGTTTTCACATCCCACCCTTTATAGAAGCACCGTTGGTGCACTCCAATATCTTACCTTCACACGACCTGACTTATCATTTTCTGTCAATAAACTCAACCAGTATTTGCATGCCCGAACCACTTCCCATTGGAGTGCTTGTAAGCGCATTCTTCGTTATATTAAGGGCACTCTCTCGTTTGGTCTCACATTCAAGCCTTCTCCCCTTCTCACTCTTGAAGGATATTCCGATGTTGATTGGGGTAGCAATTTGGATGATCGAAAGTCCGTCACTGCCATCTGTATTTTTCTTGGAGGTAATCTTGTTGCATGGAGCTCCAAGAAACAAAATGTGGTAGCTCGTTCTAGCACTAAGGCTGAATATCGTGCTCTTGCCAGCGCAACCATTGACATCGTTTGGGTGCACAGCTTACTCACTGAACTGGGCATCACCATCTCTTTGCAGCCTCCAGTCTTATGGAGTGACAACAATATTGGAGCCAAGGCTCTAGCCAACAATCCTGTCTATCACGCCCGCGCCAAACACATCAAAATTGATGTGCACTACCTTCGCAATCTTGTTTCCGACAATAGACTCGAAGTTCGTCACATTTCCACTGTTGATCAGCCTGCTAATGCATTCACCAAGGCACTCTCTCTCCTGATCGTCTCAATGCTCTTCATAGCAAGCTGACCATACAACCCCTTCTCAGCTTGAGGGGGGCGTATTGAAGCATCGCCATCAGGGACACATCTCCTTCTGGTGCTACTTCTCACACGCAAGTCACACCTAAGCCATGTATGGCTCACGTGAGTTGTAACAGAATACACCCAGCTGGCATAACTGCCTCTGGTTCTAGATTCTTCCATTCACAGTATAAATGTAATTCTCCATCAATAAAATAACCGAAGTTCTTCTGGAACTCTGCATTCAAGTCAAGCTTTCAACAGTATCCATTAGATATAATATCTAAAGATATCATATTTCATTTTATTTTTAACAACTAAAGATACTATGGACTCGAACACAATACCCCTTTCTTCTCTATGTCCTGTCATTTCGAAACATCGAACGCTCTAACATATGAGTTAGACATAATGACAGCAATGGACAAGATATCATATTTCATTGAAAATTATATCTTAATATACTTTTTTTTTATTTAATGGAATATAATATCCTAAGATATACAAAAAAATAAAGATAAAATAAAGATTAGATAATATATATATATATATATATATATATATATATATATAGTATATATATATATATATATATATATATATATATATATGTGTGTGTGTGTGTGTGTGTGTGTGTGTGTGTGTGTGTTTATGCTATTGTCTTGTAAATATAAAAGTTGTGTTTGATTCTTGCTTTTTAAAATTGTTCTCTGAAAACTTTTTTTTGTTCTTTAAATTTAGTGTTTTTGTGTTTTTTTAGTTTTTCAGAAAAAAAAAAAAAAATGAAAATCAATCATGTTTTTCTTATTATTCTTATTTTTTAAAAAGAAAAACAATTTTAAATAACAGTAAACAAAACTTAGCCCAAAATGTATGGTGTTTGAAATGATGGACTCTTTCATATTTGGGCCTTTCTGGGTGGCCCGGAAGTAAACCCAGAACAATTCCAGAGATATCAAGCTGTTCATGTGAATGATTGAAATAGTTGATGGGGAATGATTAAAAATATTTGGTGGTATTTATTATTTCGATAATAAAGTAGAATGGCAACCAAATCATCACTCAAAAAAAAAAAAAAAAATATATATATATAAGAGATATATATATATATATATATATATATATATATATATATATATATGAACTTCTTGAACTAAGAGAAACATAAATGTAAAAGTAAAATAGGCCTTGTTCAATAACCGTTTCTAGAAAAGTTTTCAAAAAATATTTTGTAAAATATATATTTTTTTTTTGGAAAAAGCATGTTTTGGTGTTCTCATTTATAGATAATGAGAAAACCAGAATCCAAAAACGGAAAATCAACATTAACTCCTAGTTATCCTCAAAATATTGAAATATTTGGTTTACAAAAACCATTCTAAGACTCCAAAATTTGTAAATCTAATCTTTACTATGTTTTTTTCTTGAATTTAAGTCACATCTCTATAATTTGAATATTTCATCCCTATTTGTATATTTGAAAGTTTATAATGAACTTTGTGGTTTGTTTGACTCTTTATGTGCGTGAGTATTAGATCACATGCACGTGAGGGGTATTAAGAAGCATGATATTCGTATTAAACTCAAATCCTATAAGTTTGAGTTTTTAGGATAATTGGTTGTTTAACATTACATTAACATATAAAAGGTGTTACATTTGCATAGTGCATTCTAATGCATTTCAAATGTGTCCGAATGAAGGTTTTTATATGTTAATGTAACATGCTTATAATGTTAATGTAACATATTTTTCGTTAATATAACTTCATTTTCCAGATTTAATGAACATGAAATAATCACAAACGGTTCGAAAGATTTTAGGAGTTTTAAGATTTGGTAATTAAGCTTTTCCTCTCTTTGAATGAAAATGATGGGTAAAGGGAAAAGAGATTCTATATTTTTTTCTCTCCCCATTTCTTAAGGTAGAAAAGAAGGTGAGGAGCGTTTGTCTTATAAAAACGTTTACTATTCAAGTGCATGTTTGTAATATTTTATTGGAGATGATACATGTTTATATGGTTTGAGGGTCTTGGGTTATAGTTTCCTTCTATTTGGTGCAATGAAGCCCCTTAGCATAATTCCCCTTAAGAAAAAGAAGTTATGTGTCAAATTATCCTGTTTTTTGAAAAAAAAAATTAATTGTAGCTCATCCTTCAAATTTATGTTTAATTTGACCTTCCCATACCATGTAATAATGTCACAATAAAGAGAGACTCCCAATTTTAATATAAAAAATCGCTATTAAAAACCACAGTTTGACAGCTTCATTTTTTAAACCAAAGTTGTAGTTACTAACTATCCCTTTGGTTCAACTACGAAGCGGCAATTCAGAAATACGGCTTTGGTTCAAATACGAAGCGGCAATTCAGAAATACGGCTTTGGTTCAAAAAATGAAATTGTTGTATTTCATCTTGATTCCTGGACACAAAACAACCGTAATGGAAAATGTGATAAAAAGCTTCCCTAGATAGTCTTCAAGGTTGAGTCCCATTAGTATTCTTGATCCTTTTGGACAGGACACCTAGTGAATGTATCTCAACCCCATGGTGAAGCATGTCCCAATGGACATGCAAATTGATTCCTAATAATTCAACACATTGTGATGCACTTTCTGGTCCCTATATGCTTTGAATAAGATACCGCCTGAGAAAGGCCCAGTAAGTATGTCCAATTATTTCTTGGGGTCTTAGCCCGGGTTCCATACAATAAATTTATATTTATCCATTTGCATGTTCCTTTAACACAAATACACAATTAAGTTATAATTTACAACCTCAGTACATCATCAAACATTTCTCAATTTCCATACCGAATTTTTGTGGCACCCATCTCTTTAGTTTTCAACTTTTCATTTAATAAAAACTGACCATACAAATTCATATACCAGATAATTTCATACTCTTCTTTTCTAACCGGTGGCAAGTTTCATCCAACTTGATCAAGGAAAGTGTCACGGATGAAGATTAGTCTTAATATAATATGATTTAAAAACGTATTTCGTGTATATATCCACTCAAAATGCTTCATAGTCTAACAAAAAAAAACAATACAACACAATTCCATACTCCTCTTTTCTAAACAGCGGCAAGTTTCATCCAACTTGACAAGGAAGGTGTCAGTGTGTCACTCAATACAACACAATGAACGCAACCAAGGAGTATGACATTAGATTTATCTCGTCCCTACGTCGTAATCGAAGCTGGACAAACATAAAGACTTCCATGTTGAGACATTTCCCAAACAAAAAGGTTTATTAATTGCCATTTCCTTTAAAATATAGGGATGAGCCTTTAAAAATATATATATAGGAAATAAAACAAATAGAGGACTAATTAACCAAGATGCATAATTAACTTTTCAAGCAACCTTATATTGGTCTTCCACCAATTATTACAAACAACTAATCTCTTTCTTCTCCTCCCATTCTCGTCCCATCAAAGGTGGAGCTATAATATAAGAAGGTTAGGGTAGACTTCATTGACTAAGCGGTGATAGCTCAGCTGATTTATCATTCCAGCAGTTTCAAGGAAGGACATACAATGGGGAACACGTTCCATTCTTGGTGTCTACAAGTACAAATTTTTCCCAGAAAAAAACAAAGGAAGGGGGGGGGGGGGCGCGCATATGCCCCCTATACACTAGCTGGCTCTACCCGTCCCACCATGTATAGTTTTGATCCATCTTCGCTTAGCAGAAACTCATTCCACGTGCCAAATTGTCATCCATTAGTGGCTGATAATCATATTAGGAATTGTCTGAAATCCACAGCTCAGCAACTTCTTCGTGTTGACCGTTGATCGCTAGGATGTGATGAGAAGGATACCGTTCAGCAGACCACCGCCCGATTCTTCCGCCGTGTTTGGTTTCACTGGTATCTCTTAGTTGATAGCTCATTATTATTTAGTAAAGTAGTTGATAATTAATTGAAGTTAAATTTACCAATATAAATATAATAGAAGTATATAAAAACAATAAATATATATAATGATGATAGTTAATACTGAGTTGATAGCTGATTAAAATCTTACTTAAAATTATGCAAATATATAAACAAAGACTCAAATGAAATTCTTGAATTTTGTTGTAGAAAAATAACATAAGACCATATCCTATATATGTCAAAAGAATATTTATTTTCTATTTATAACCTTAGACTTTGTTCATCTTTTATTGGTTTCCCCATATTTTCACCATATCAAAACAATTAATAAAAACTAAGGTAGAATAAAAACTTTAATCACATATCCAACAAACTGTTTTTTTTTTTTTTAAATAATCATAGATCTATTATTATCATTTTTATTATAATGTTATAAATTAATAATAAAGTCATTGAGTACAATTTATTAAATATATAATTTATGATAAATAAAATTAATTATAATATTTAAAATTTTCACCTTCTTCTTTTATTTATTTTTATTTCTATGTCAATATATTTATAATCATGACATAAAAAATTCATTTTGAAGTCGAGTTTATTTTGAGTTATGATTTTATTTAATAACTAAAAGTAAAATTTAAAATTAATATAAAATTGAAAATAGCTTTGAACCTGTATAATTATCACAAATAAATTTTTAAAAATTATTTAAAATATTTATTTGTGTATAGAATAATTAAGGATAAAATTTCAAAGACAAACTTAACGTTAAAATTATTGAATAAAAATATTATCTTAAAGTATAAAATAATTAGGTAATATAAATAGCTTATAGGAATAAAAAGTTTGTTTAGAAATTTAAAATTTTCAATATATTTATATATTTTAAGAGCCTTAATTTAATATGTCTATTGCTTTATTTTTTTTAATACTTAATTATTTTCTATGTTTAGATAATCGTTTTTGACATAAGTAAAAAAAATTAAAATAGTTAAAAAAAATAGACTAAAAACATTTTTTTTATTACTAAGAATATAAAATATAAAATAAAATTTCTATTATCAAATATATTTTTGATTGGGTTTAAAAAATAGGCGCGCGGGCTCACTCCCCAAGTCTAAGAAGCAGGACTAAAAGAAGACTTATAAGCAAGCCGAGTAAAACGGCCGCTCAGGGCATGAGACAAAGCAGGAGCCAGTTCATCCATCGGTCGATAACACGAAAAACTGAGGTCATATCCTATAAATAAAATCAAATGCTCATGATGAGGAAGTAGAATAGTGCAATAAGCGCTCTAATTATCACTTATTAATCTAACAATGATAAGGAAAAAAAAAATCCCCCATCCAATAAGAGAAAATCCTTATCACCATCAAATTGGGAAAATCATCCACTATAAATACCAGGCCACCCCATCGGTGAAAGGTATGCACAAAACTTATTCCCTAAGTAATTGATCTTCTCTTCCCGGCTGAAAGAGGCGGCTTAGGCACGGAGGCAGGCGGCCCCACCGATCAGCACTGGTTCTTATTTTGCGAGGGTCGGCGTCAAAGCTAGCGGATCGGCCCAGACAATTCCGTGCTCACCTTTCGGTTCGGTTGAAAAACGCATCCTTCAGTTGATGCCATGCAGCCAGAGCAGCGGTTCCTTTACAAATAAGGCTGATCTCGATGGCGGTGGTATCAACTTGGAATGCAGCTGAGCCCGCTGATCCCGGATCTGAGACCAGCAAGGCAACGCGGATGTAGGCCTCTTGTAGGCGCGTTGGGAAGGTTACCACGATAACACAAATGAGATGGAGGCTCAGTCTCACTGACAGCATTAAGGGAATTAGAGCAACTCACCAGGCGGTCTGGCATGCAGAGGTCTGACGAGGCTGAGAAGGCCGTAATACCACGCCTCGGGAAGAAGCGATACACCTCGGCCCCTCCCAGGGGCGGGAAATGAAGCAGAATCCAATAGGAGCCAGGGGCATAGGCCTCCCACCTAACCCCTAGAGAGGGCGCAGAAGCAATACTCGGGAATATCGGAAAACGATGAAGCAAGCTTCTCCTCGACAAAAGGAATGGGAGGCGATCATGGGACGAGAGGTTCAAGGGCATCCCAACGGGCTCGGCCACATGAAGGAAGTCGTAAAGGCGGGCTCGGACTCTATGGACACCTAGTGCGGCAACTGAGTCCGAGTTCACGGTAGAGGTGCTACATTTCCCAACACAGCAAGTTCGGGATCTTGTGAATAGAGCGTTCGATGGAACGAAGGATCCCGTTGACCATCTTAATACTTACAAGAACCAGATGGAGCGGCATGGATATCAAGACCCCGTACGGTGCAAAGCCTTCGCTATCACGTTAAAAGGCCCGACATTGGCTTGGTTTAACAGGCTCCCACCATCGTCCGTCTCTTCATTTAGGGAGCTCTCCATCGCATTCGTCTCCCACTTCATTGGAGCCAGGACATACAAGAAGCCGAGTTATCACTTGTTGTCCATAAAGCAGAACCCACAGAAAGCACGAGGTCGCATATCCAGAGGTTCAACGCCCGAGTCATTAAGGTAAGATGTACGGACGAGAAGTTCGCTCTCCTCGCATTCATCATTTGGGCTAGAATTACGATCGAAAAGACTTAATGTTTTCCATCTCGAAGAATCCTCAGGGCAGAAACATGGTGAGGTGCTTGCTAAGTGAGAGAAGTACGACAGAAGAAGCCCTCATATTCAAGAGAGGCTCTTTAACCCATAAGGACAAAGCGGGAGGCCCGACAAACAACGGGGTAAGCCTAGGAGACAAAGAGGCTGAGAGAGATCCCAGAGGATAGAGAACGATTCCTAAAGGCGGGGCGTCGGAGGCTACCACAGGACCACCTCGACGAGCTACGACGTGAAGTATTCCTCGGAGTTCACTGACGACCACCGGTATCATAGGTTTTGCACGAGGTACAACATGAAAAAATTCTGAGATGGCCATCCCAGATGAGGACGGACCCAAACAAAAGAGATAACACTAGGTATTGTGAGTTCCATAGGGACCACGGGCATTGAACGGACGATTGCATACAGCTCAGGAAGGAAATAGAATACTTGATTCAATGGGGATATCTACGCCTCTACATAGCCTGCGAGAGGTCGGGGATCGGGAGTAGCCACCACCGCCTCGACCAGCGAAACTCTGACACCACGTGCCAGAAATCCATGTGATCTCAGGAGGATTTGCAGAAGGGGGGGAGTCCAGCTCAGCCATGAAGGCTCATTTGCGTAGTATTAGGTCAGGAGAGGTAATGGAGGTGCAAGCAGTGTCCAAACTCCCTCGACTCGACACCGCCATAACCTTCACGGATTCAGACCTGGAGGGATGTTAACACCACCACCACGACTCTTTGGTGATAAGGGCAGTTGTGGCTAACAAAACAATTCACCGGGTCCTTGTCAACAATGGGAGCTTGGCCGACATCATCTTTGCATCAGCTTTTGATAAGATGGGCATCGGAAGGGATAAGCTGGAACCAGTCAGCACCCACCTGGGAGGATTCTCTGGGGAAAAAGTGCTACCTTTGGGGTCAATACAATTAGTGCTCACTTTAGGAGACCCCCGTGCAGACGAATGGCAATGATAAGATTTCTTATAGTAGATGCCCCCTCAGCTTATAACGTGTTATTAGAGCGAGGCCCTCGACTCATAAAGGCCATCCTTAGCTTATCACATGGTGATTAAGTTTCCCACCACAAGCGGAATTAGGAATGGTTGAGGAGACGACGTGTGTGGGAATGTTACTCGAGCATCAATGAAACAAAGCGGTCGACAACATATACGTGGACCGAACTCAGCATGCGAGGCAGAGGTAAACACTCGACACAGGCCCTCGGAAGAGCTGGAGCTATAAAATTGGACGTCACCTGAACACCTCGCCTCGTCGGTTCGAGCTAGCGGAGAAAACCTCGGAAGCCTCCTTATCGCTTCTTGAAATAGAGCGGGGATGTTTCGCGTGGAAGCGGGGACATAGGAGGATTGACCTCGCGATAATCACTTTCGCGGACTAGCGCCCGGTCCATCCTTCAAACCAGTCAAGCAAAAAAGAAGAAGTTTCGCCCCAGAAAGACAAAAAGCGATTAATGAGGAGGTCGGCAAGCTCTTCTAAGCAGGTGCGATCAGAGAAGTGGAATACCCTGAATGGTTGGCCAACGTCGTACTCGTCAAAAAAGTGAATGAAAAATGGCGACTCTGCATCGATTTCAGCGTCGTAGGAGCATGCCACACAGATAGTTTCCTGCCTCGGATGCGACCTCGTAGTAGGCGTCACGTAGGCCATGAACTTCGGCTTCATGGATGCTTTCTCTGGCTACAACCCGGATCGTATGGATCAAGCGACGAAGACCTCTTTCATCAGGCGAGGACCTGTGCTATCGAGTAATGCCCTTTGGACTAAAGAGACGAGGAGCTACCGAGGTTGGTGAACGAGGATGTTCACGAAACAAATAGGGACATCTATGGAGGTATATATAGACGACATGTTAGTAGATCAAGCTGGTAGGAGCTCCATATAGCTCATCTAGTAGGGGCATTCGGATCTTGAAGAGTACAACATGAAGTTGAATCCGGCTAAATGCGCTTTCGGAGTCTCAGCCGAAAAATTCTTGGGTTTTATAGTCAACAACCGAGGAATAGAGGCAAACCCGGACAAGATAAAAGCTGTGCTCAACATGCCGCCGCCATTAAACATAAAAGAAGTCCAACGCCTAACTGGAAGAATAGGCTGGCTAAATTTGTTTTGTGTCGAGCCCGGCCCGATAAGTGTTAGCCCTTCTTCGGAGTTCTAAAGCTTTCTAATGGGATGCACACTACGAAAAGCATTCACGAATTAAAACTTATCTGAGCCCCATTTTGGTAAGTCCCTCGAGGAGGCTCCTTACTCTTTGTACCTAGCTAGTTGATTTCTCAACCGGTAGCGTCTGGTCGAGAGACAAAAAGGCAGTGCAACACCCGAGTCTACTATTACGTAGAGCTTTGAGAGAATTGAGGAAAAGTACCCAAAAATGGAGAAATTAATCCTAGCATTGGTAACCACAGCCCGAAAACTCCGCCCTTACTTCCAAGCTCATATCATTGAAATCTCAACAAAATACCCAATGAAACAAGTCTTTACACAAACCGGTCTCCGGGAAGATTGAAGTGGGCCATAGAGGTGGCGAGTTCAACATACGGATAAAGCAACAACAATAAAATGGCAGTCTTGGCGGACCCGTCATGCAAATTCACCTCGTGAGCTTAGAAGCGCTATTCAAACCACGTCTGACCTCCTATTTAAAAAGGTTGTCGTAGATAAGCATGATACTCAGCCCGAGTGAGTGTAGGTCTAATTTTGACCTCTCGGAAGGAATGAATGTCGAGTATGCGCTAAGATTTGGATTGGGCCTCTAATAACGAGGCGTATGGCGGAGTCATAGTGGGCTTAACCTGCCCGGGTCCATGGAGTTGATCAAGCCCAGGGTATGCGGCGACTCCCATTTAGTAGTAAAACAAATAGAGACTCTGAGGCTTGAGAGCGAAAAAATGAGTTCCTATACCTTAAGAGGTATGGGGGTGTTAAGGAGTTCGTCTGGTGAATCAACACATACGAAGCGAGGGTCGACGGATGCATGGCCCAGCGCTTGACCTCCCGAAGACCTCGATGGGCGACACTGTCGGGCACCTTCCAGGCCCTCAGTAGATCTCAACAACGAAGAGATCTCCCTTGTCATGTCAGGTCATTGGATTGACCCCATTTGGGACCTACGCAAGCGATCAAGGGAGGCATCAAAGCGGTCTGAGTCGCGGGTTCGTATTTATTGGGGGGGCCCTTTATAGCGAGGTTTTCACACCCATCCTCGAGAGTGCGACACGGGAAGCGCGGGGCCTTCGTCTTGAGAGGTACATGAAGGCGATGTGTGAATCACACATCGAGCTCGAGGCAGCGGAAGAGTCAAAGCGGAAGTCTGCTATTGGCCTTGATGCTCGGAGATCTGTGAACTAGTCGAGAAAATGCAAAGTTTGTCGGGGGTACGCAATCGCCCCTCCCATCAGGCCAATGACATAAGCTACAAGCCCTTGGCCTTTTCACTAGTGGGGGTTGGACATATTGGGACCTCTGCCCATTGGAAAGGGTCAATGCAAATTTATCGTTGTAGTAGTGGATTATTTCACCAAATGGGCAAAGTCGAGACATGGCTACTATCACCAGGAACAAAGGTATGACTTTGTTTGGTGTGCCATAATATGCAGGTTTGGTATCCAGAAAGGCCACAGTGTCGAACCATGGGAAATAATTCGACAATCCTAAGTTCGAGATTTCTATCATAGAGCTCGGGATCGGGAACTACTACTGTTCAGCTCATCCCGCAATCAATGAATGACGAGAAGTCACCATCAGAACCCTTAAAGCAGCATTGAAGACCAAGTTGGAAGGTGCAAGGCAAATGGGTAGAATACCTCCCAGGGTGTTATGGGCATGTCTGAGAACTAGGCATAGAGTCGGCGACTCGGGAGACCCCGTTCGCTCTAGCCTTTGCTTATCAGTGGTAGCCCCTTAATGAATCAGTTAAAATCCCGAGGATTAGATTGGCAAGCGTAGAACGCAACAAGGGCTTTTCGCCTAAACCTAGACCTTAGATGAAAAGCGTGATTAGGTCTGGCTTATGCTGAAGACTACCAAAGGAAGGCTGCCCAGTGCTACGACGGGGTCGAACCAGGAGTTATAAACTGTGACCTAGTTTAAAAACATGCCCCGGTAAGGGAAAGATCTGCATAGGCTAGGACGACTGGAGGCCCTTATATCGTGTCACGCATTAGTCCGACGCTGGCCAGCTCTGAGCTCAGGCGGAAGAAGGAAAATTTTTACCTTACTCTTGGAACGCTGAGCACCTCAAACGATTCTATCAATAGACCTCGGATTGTAATCTTTAATAAAGTATCATCAGCTTTCAGACAACAGTCTGTGTGTTCGTTGATTACTCTGTTTAATATCCTAATGAATAAAAAAAACAAGGCATATTGGTAAAAGAAAAGCAAGCAGCTCGGCAAGAAAACACCTGAGAAAATTACACACCTCAGAATACGAAAATTCATGCTTTACAAAAAAATTGTTCTTTATTTCAAAGAAGATACAATTGATTCAAAGGATTCTGTCCAGCGATGTCATCCCTTACATCTCGGGAACAAGAAACGGTCTGAAAGCTCTCGAAAAAAAAAAAAAGAGAAAAAATCTCAAAGAAAGGCAAAGGGAAAGAGAAGAAGAGTGCGAGACGGGAGGGAAAAGGAGAAGAAAGAAGAAGAAAGAGAAAGGGGGGAAAGAGAGAAAAAGGAGAAAATGGAGAGAGCGGCACTAAAGTTCTTCTTTGAGTACACTACCCCCTCCGGATGCATTCCCTAGCACTAGTGGCTCCGTCATCGAGCGTGGCTAAGGGAATAACATACTCCCATAAAGGAAGGAACTAGGGAAAATCTGACTCCTAAACGAAGGCGGATTTGGAACTGAGCCCATTTCGAGATTCAGCGAGGTCTCGCACTTGATGGCGATAAGCCTTGACCTTCCATCGTATGCGAATTCCAATTACGCCTAAAAAGGGAAGAAGGTTCAAAGCATGAGCTCCATCATAGAGGAGTCACTATTTGTAAGGCAGGCGCTCGAGAAGTCTCCTTGATCCGTTACAATTCTACGTAAAAGCTGGCATTCGAGCTGACGTCTTTCCCGAGAGAAGGAAGTCAAATCGGCCATGTAGCCACGAGGCCACGTCGCCTAGGAGCCCAGCAGCTCAGTTCGAACAAGCCATGTAGCCACGGGACCAGCGGCTAGGCTCGGTTTTCAAGTCGCCTGATCGGTTCCAATTCTCCATAAAGCGTTAAAGCTACGCGCCTTTCGAAGGAAGTCGAATCGGTCATATAGCCACGGGGCCACGCCTTTGAGCCACCTGACATCTCGGTTGAAGAGCTCATCTGCAGCAAAGGCCATGTAGCCGAAGCCCGGCTCGGCTCGGGCATATTAGCCCGTGAAGCCTCGCGGTCGGTTTGAAGGCTGTTTGCTCGGCTAAGGCCTTGCGAGCCGGTCCGGCTCAAGCGAGTTAGCCCACGGGCCTCGCGGCAGTTTCGAAGAGCTCGGTGCTCGGCCAGGCCAGCCCGGAGGCCCGGTTCGGCTCAGTAGATTAGCCACGGGCCTCAATGGCTTAGTTTTCAAAGAGCTCAAGCCCCCTTTCAGCTAAGGCCTTGTACCCCGGGAGCCCCGAGTTCATCTAAGTGATTAGCCAAGCCTCAATGACTCGGTTCCGAAGAACTGGCCCCCTTCGGCTAAGGCCTTAGCCTGAGCCGGTTCACGCGGCGGATTGCGGGCCTCGGCTCGGCTTAGAAGAGCTTAAGCTGCTCGGCTAAGGCTGCAGCCCGGGGGCGGTTCGGCTCGGGCGAGATTAGCCTGGGCCTCGCGGCTCGAGTTTCGAAGAGCTATTTGCTTTCGACTAAGGCCTTATAGCCAGCGGGAGATAGTTCGGCAGGAAGAGTGGCCCCTGAGCCTCGGCCCATTTCCGGTTTGAAGAGCTCGGCCCCCGCTCGACTAAGGCCTTATAGCCGAAGCGGTTCGGCTCGGGCGGATTAGCCCCGCGAAGCCTAAGCGTTTCGGTTGAAGAGCTCATTTGCTCGACTAAGGCCTTGTAGCACGGGGCCGGTTCGGCTGGGCGGATTAGCCCGCGGGCCTCGGCTCAGTTTGAAGAGCTGGCCTCAACTAAGGCCTTGTAGCCCATGGGCAGTTCGGCTCGGGGCGGATTATTACAGGCCTCGACTTAGTTTTCGAAGCTCAAGCGCTTTCGGCTAAGGCCTTAGCCCGAGAGCTAGTTCGGCAGGCGGGTGCCCCACGGGCCTCGGCGGCTCGGTTCAAAGATCTCATTTGCTCGGCTAAGGCCTTGTAGCCCGGGGCCCGGTTCGTTTCGAGCGGTGTAAGGGACCTCGACCCGAGTTTCGAAAGGCTTAGCGCTCAGCTAAGACCTTGTAGCCCGTAGGCCAGTTGTGAGCGGATGGCCCACGAGCCTCGTGACTCGATTTCGAAGAGCTCAACTGCTCGACTAAGGCCTTGTATCCCATGAGCCGGTTCAACTCGAGGGCGATTAACCCCGCAGGCCTCGACTCGGTTCGAAGGAAGGCTGAACTACTAAGCTAAGGCCTTGTAGCCAGGTGGCAGTTCAAGCCCAAGCAAATTAGCCAGGGCCTCGGCTCGAGTTTTCAAGACTGCGGCTGACTAAAGCCTCGTAACCTAGGAGCCCAGTCGGTTGGTGGCTGACACAAAGGCATAATTAGGGGTAAAGCGAGGAGATAGAAATTGGGTATCCATTGGAGTTACAAAGCCAAGAACGACATTACATATATCCCGGGTTCAAAGCCTAAGGTAAAAAAACAAAGAAAAATTATCTGAGAGGCTCAGTCGTCAAATGGGATTAGGAGCAGAAGGTGAAGAAGGGAAGCGGGCCTCGTAGAAGCTATTTGGCTCTCCATAGCGATCGACGGAAAAGGAATCTTACGCCTCTGATCATTGGAATATTAAAACTAAGGTCCAAGCTCGGGTAGGCGTTAGCAACCCTCCTTTGGAAAGCAAGCCATCCAGAAGCCCACTGAGTGCAAGCCTCATCCCTCAAACTTGATATCAGCCGTCCCTGCAGGCGACCAAAGTTTTACGCTAAGGTTCGCAACGTATGGCACTCATCGGTTAATCGGTCAATAGAGCTCGACCGGAAACTTCAGCAGACTCTGTCTAGCGGCCATATACTTTATTAAATGGCTCATTTCTAGCGGCACGATTTCTTCCGGACTACCGCGGCTTATTACGGGATGTTTGTAGCTTTTCCACGACTACGAAGCTCATTAAGACGCTGCGGCCCATCCTGGCCACCGCGGATCGTTTCCATTATCCACGACCTCGGCTACGCCCTCGGTAACTCTTAAGCCATCTCGGGCCTTCTCTTCTCTACCCTCGGCCCACGCTCGAGCCATCGAAGTATGCCTCAGGTCGGACTTGAGCTTCATGGCTTCCTCCTTCAAATTTTGCATCCGAGCTCTTAGTTCAACTCGCTCAGAGGTAAGAGAAGCCACTCTAGCTTTGTAGGCTCTGGTGGCTTTGATATAGCCCTCATCCGGTCCCGGCCCTTTTTGCCCGAGCTCTTGAGGATGGGTGTGCTTCTTAGTCACCCAATATAAGTCAATCACGCAACTCAAAACAAGATCGAGGCAAACAAATAAGGACCACGAGAACTTGGAGCGACCCCTTGGAGGATAAGAGCCAAAGCCTCCCTCAACGAGGCGGGGCACCCAGGCCTCTTAAGATCGGAATCCACACGAGGATGGATGAGATCGCGCGGCCGTGAGAGTTCGACATTGGAGAGTAAGGAATCCTCATCCCCATCAGCTTCGGGGCGCTTCCTCCCCAAGTCTTCCGCTATCAAAGGAGGAGGCTCAGCGCTCTACGCAAGAGGACTCCAAACTGAGATGGGCATAACCTCATACGGAGGCTTAGCAGCCCTCCCCGAGGAATCTTTGGCCTTGACAGCAGAGGCAGAGCAAGGTTGCGCACCTGGCACTCTTGGAACCTCGGTCGGAGATGGCAATACTTGCCCCTGCACTCGGACATGGGTAGAGGGCGATGAAGAAGACGTCCCCAACCTCGGGGCTTTACCCCAGGCCGGATGGCTCTTTTGAGGAGTTACGAGACTTAAGCCGCTGAGACCTCTGGACAGCATTTCCACGGGCTTGAGGCTCTCATAATGGGCTTGACAGGGAGGCCTCGTGGGAGAACTTCATAACGGATGGAGGGTGAAGGCCTCATAGTGAAGGTCGGGAAGGCCCGAGCCGGAAGGCCACGGAATGTCAGAGCTGATAAGCTCGAGTAAGCACGCGGAAGACACTTGTGACTTAGCTTCACATCCCACGTCTTGGGAGGGGCTGAATCCCGAGGGCGGATACCTAAAGAGCGCACAACCAATGCAAAGTTAGGGATACCTTATAATTTGTGCAAAAGACTAGACCAAACTAAAGAAAAACAAGCTCACGTAGATTCTCGAAGTGGTCAATGACAAGACCTTGATGTGTCTTCCCGGTCAGTGGGATCATACTCCCAACGGCGGCCACCGACAAAAAAGTAGAGTTCTTTCCAAAATTTGTGGGATGACGGGAGATCCGAGATGATCAACAGAGCACTGGAACGCTTAGATAAATAAAGGAAACCCTCAACGGCTTCCTTCACGAAGAAGGTCGAACGAGCTATCTTGGGAACACCCAAGCCCTTATCCTAAAAATGACTAATAGCTGATCATAATACCCGAAGTTAGGCGAAAGGCGAGGAGGGGCAAACGTTGAAATCTTTGCGAAAACCCTTTTATAAAGGGATGCGAGGAGGAGGGAAAACGAGGCCATTCTCAAAACCACCTCGAAGAAGCACACCATCTTGGGTACTTGAATAACATAGGAGAATTCGATACGTCGAGGAGACAGAGCACAGGACACACCCAAAGGGGCTATATCGTCTTACGAAGACTTCCCCATATAAAGGCTCAACCTATTAGGACCACGCGGGCGTTACGCATGGCTGGAGCTTGGTCTTCGGACCCCGCGGGTATTTAATCTCATCAATTTTATCCTTACCTTTACCCAAGGCGGAAGGAGGTTCCCCCAGGGCATCTCGAAGAATAACCACGGCTAAGCGATTGGACTCACTACCCGTCCGCCCTGAACTAGATACCTCAGACGAGTCACCACCTATACACAAAGAAGAGGAACGACCCGGACCCATGGGAATACCCGAAGTTGGACCAAAACCTAACTAGCCCTAGCGCCTCACAATACCAATTGAAAAAACGAAAGAGGAGAAGGCGTGCAGGTCACAAGGCAGGCAGAAAGGGGCTGACCCTAGCAAGGTATTAAAACACCAAAGAAATTCTAAACGAATGATCGAGGCCGAGTTTCAAGAAAGAAGCTGTTCGTAGAAGGAAAAAACTTGATATCGGGGGCACTAATGTGCTGGCCGGAGGATGTTTACAAAAGAAACTGAAAGAACTAGAAGAAATAAGCGTGAAAGTCGAAAAGTCATCATTACCACAGAACACTTGACGGTGACAAAGCCTTTAACCAAACCGACCACACGGCGATACGTGGAAGTCGCACCGTTCGAAGCAATCTGACCCTTGCCCGTTCGCGTAACCAAGGGTGGGGGCAATTGATTGAGTTTAAAAAATGGCTGCTTGTGAGGCCCGCTCCCCGAGTCAGAAGTAGGACTAAAGAAGACTTATAGCGGGCCCGATCGCCCGGCTCAGCCTTGAGACCAAGCAGGAGCCCGGTTCATCCATCGAGGGCGATAGCAGGCCCAAAGAGCCCATTATCCTATAAATCAAATCAAATCTCCCTTGATAAAGTAGAATAATTCCCGATAAGCGCTTTCTAATTATCCATATTAATCACGACAACGATAAGAAAAAGAAAATCCTACATCGATAAGAGAATTCTTATCACCATCCAATTGGGAAAATCATCCACTATAAATACCAGGCCACCCCATTGGTGAAAGGTACACACAAAACTTCATTCCCTAAGCAATTGATCTTCTCTTTCATCGAAAAGAACTGACTTAGGCATCGGAGAGGCAACGGGCGAGCCCCCGCCGATCCTTTTGGTTTCTTGTTTTGCAAGGAGTCAGGCATCAAGCGTAGACAGCCCGGCAATTCAATTTCGCTCAACCCGATTCCGGTTAAGCATCATCAATTTTTATTGTTAAAAATAAAAACATTATTCAAAATAATTACCAAATAGGTAATACTAATTATAAAAAAATTGTGAAACTAATTTTTATGGCGGATTTTTTTTTCATATAACCAATTTCTTAAAAGATTTAGTCAAATAAGGAAATAAATATATAATTGGAAAATGTAATAGTTTTTAGGAACGTTTTAGAAAAAGTTGTGATTTATAACTTTTTTCAATTATGAGCTTTTTATCTCTAATCAACTATCAGTAGCTAATTAGGTGTCTTTACCAAGCATCCTATAAAAGCTTAGTGGGGCTTAATCAACTGCCAACTCCTAATAGCTACCCCAATCAACTCAACTTAGCAAGGTCTTCATCTTCATTGCAATCGCCTAGGTTTCTGATAAGATCCCACATCGGTTCCATATGAAATTATGGTGTGGTTTTTACTTAAGAGGTTCTTTCATCTATAAGACCAATCTTTTGGGTTGGACTCTCCTATTGGGATTGGGTATCTATAATTGGTGCTCTCATTAAGAGTCAAACGAGAAACGACTACTTGGAAGAGAGTTACCTAGTGTCCCGAGAGAGGGTCTAAAGTGAAAGTTATCCAAAGTGAGAACCGTTCGCGAACGTTCGGCTTCTCTAAGGGTGGATAATGATTCGGTCTCACATCATCTCCATAAAAAATTGTTGAGTGATACTTAAACTTGAGAGGTTCTCCCATTCAATAAGAGGGAATCCTTATCATCATCGATTGGAAAATCATCCCATAAATACAGGCCACCACAAGCCGATGAAGAAAGTGCAGCGAGCGTTCGCTCTACAAGCAATTGATCTTTTCTTTCCCACGGAAAGCAGAATTGGCTTAGGCATCGGGCGGCAGCGGGCGAAGCTCTCGCCGTCCTCTTTGTTTCTTGTTTTGCGGGGCGGCGATCCGGGGCCAATGAGGCGGGCCATCGATCCCAACATGCTCCAGTCCAGTTCCGATTGAAAAAGGCATCATCAATTGGCGTCGTTTGTGTGGATAACAGTTCCTTTACAAATAAAGCTAATCTCTACGATGCTTGATGGTATCGGCTCGAAATGGCGAGAGCCGCGCCAATCTCGGATCTGAGATAAGCCGGCGAGTGGGCGGTCGACCTCCGGAGGCACATTAGAGCGGTGCGAGGCCCGACCGCGAAGGGGTGGAGGCTCAGTCTCGCAAACCAGCCGCTTGATAGGGGAATTAGAGCAACTCACCGAGGCGAGATGCTTGCGTGGAGCGCGACCAGCTAGGAAGGCCATAACACCACCCCTCGGGAAGAACAGTCACACCTTGGCCCTCCACTGAGGCGAAGCGAATCAGTAGGAACGAGTCACGGACCTCGCCTAGCCCCGAAGAGGGCGCAGCGAAGCAATACTCGGGAACATCGAGCTGATGGGCAGGCCCCTCCTCGGCTGAGGAATGGGACGTCATGAGAGCAAGAGGT
This sequence comes from Tetrastigma voinierianum, assembly GCA_016808115.1. Taxonomy (NCBI): domain Eukaryota; kingdom Viridiplantae; phylum Streptophyta; class Magnoliopsida; order Vitales; family Vitaceae; genus Tetrastigma; species Tetrastigma voinierianum. Next base: position 136,277 of record JAEQBH010002420.1, on the reverse strand, counting down.
TCAAGGGTATCCTAACGGGAGCTCGGCCACGGTAAAGGAAGTATTAAAGAAAGGTGGGCTCCGGACTATGGATGCCACAGTGCGACCGTGAGTCATAGTTCTAGCCAAGTGCTACGGCTACGCTTCCGGCCAAGTTCGGGATGCCCTGAGAATGGCGTTCGATGGAACGAAGGATCCCGTCGACCATCTTAACACCTATAAGAACCAGATGGAGCTGCACGGATATCAAGACCCCATACGGTGCAGAGCCTTCGCAATCAAGCTAAAAGGCCCGACGTTGGCTTAGTTTAATAGGCTCCCACCATCGTCAGTCTCCTCATTTAGAGAGCTCTCCATTGCATTTGTCTCCCACTTCATTGGATCCGGAACCATCGGGAGCTGGAGTTATCACTTGCGACCATAAACGAAAACCCTTGAAAGCTGAGGTCTTATGTCGGATTCAATCTGAGTCTTCTGAAGGTAGATGTATCGGACAAAGTTTGCTATCACTTGCATTCATCAACGAAGTTTGGGAGTGCGGTCAGATTTGATGTTCTCCATCTCAAAGAATCCTCAGGCGAGCATGGCTGAGGTGCTCGCTAAAGTGGAGAAATACATTAACGTGAAAGCCCTTACATCCAGAGAGCTCTTCAACCTGAGGAGAAAAGCATGGTAATGGCGACGTGAGCGAAGCCACGAGAGACAAAGAAATCGAGAGATCCCGAAGGGATAGACAAGCGGTCCCGAGAAGGCGAGAGCATCGAGAGGCCTTTGGGACCACCTCGGCAGAACTCACGACAACAATATTCACCTCGGCTCACCCCACGACAATTATGATATCACAAGTCTTAACGCGAGGTCTGACATGAAAATTTATGAGATGGCCATCGGATGAGGACATACCCTACCAAAGAGATAACACCAGAAATCTTGCCAGGTTCCATAGGGACCACGGGCATCAAACCGAGACGATTACCATCTACATTCGGGTAGGAAATAGAATATGCACAATTCGACGGGGATATCTCGCCGCTGCATAGCCTCCCGAAGGTCGGGATCGGGCGCGGCCACCCGCAGCCTCGGGCGGTGGCCGACGACTCAACATCAGCGGCCCTTAGGGGAAATCCATGTGATCTCGGAGGACTGCCTGCGGGAGGTAGAGTCCGGCCCCTCTGCAGGAAGGCTCATTTGCGTAGCATCGGGTCGGAGGTAATGGAAGTGCAGCGAGTGTCACAAACTGCCTCGACTTCGACACGCCATAACATTCTGTCGGACTGGAGGGATGTCAGCACCCCCTGACGATCCTTTGGTGATAAGGCGGTTGGCTAACAAAACAATCCATTGGGTCCTTGTCGACAATGGGAGCTCAGTCGACATCATCCTCGCACCGGCTTTTGACAAGATGGGCATCGAAAGGGAGATTTGGAACCATTGGCACCTTGTTGCGCTTTTTCTATATAGACTAAAACCCCTCGAATTAACATAGCTAGGCCTGAATTCTCTTATATCCATGTCACTTTGGATAAGTTTGCTTGCTAAAATAAATTTCTCTTAATGCTCAGGATAAAAAAATAAGGGTTCAGTCTATGACACTGCAAGTGCACAGGCCATACAAGTAGTAAAATCTGAATGTAAGTCCAGGTATCATTCCCACGAGGAAGTTGATAGCGAATTCTGAAATCAAATTACTTGACTCTTTAAAATTCCATACTATTGGGACTCAGACTCATAGTGAATGTTTTATCCAAAGCGAAAAAAAAATTAATAATCTTATACTGTGAATATGTTCAAACTAAACTAAAACAAAGTAAATGACTAAACATAAATTGTATAAAAGAATGGATTGAATCGGTTCTTGTGAGATACGAAAACCATCAATGAAATACAATGGAACAGTCAATTCCAGCACTAAATCCATTGATCTGTTTTATGTATGGATCTGATTTTTGGCCAAGATTTCATAATTATTGGAATTGGATTTCTCCCTCTTCACTGATTTGATATCCTTGCTTCTCTCGAAGTCAAGATCAAACCAGCTACATGTATTCCAAATTTTCTTACGAGATATGGGGTATTTTTATACCAGTAAAAAACACCATTTCACGTTGTGAGAACTTTTGTTGTACCTTCTCAGGATTTTCGCAAAATTTCTACTATAGCAATTGGTGGCTCGACCTCCGGATCTAGGTTTTATCCCTTTCCCTTGATCAGATCTAAGCTAACACGGGGATTGGAACTTACCTTTAGATTAAGGTGAACTCTCTGATTATTTATATTGTTAAATACACCCCTCCAACTTCAATTATGAGCGAATGGGGGATTTATCAAAATGAACTCTGAGCTCGTAGTCTTCAATGGTAGTCGAACATACCTGAAAAGAGATGCTCTTTACTCTCGAGAATCTCCATCTGTGTCACTCGGAGATCTACGGATATCATAGTAAGATACATTCCCTCAGCTGAGTACTAGGTCACTCTGGTGGGAACATCCATTCAAGCATTACATTAAGCATTATAGTAATTAATTCTCCATAATTGTGCGGGAAGGCGTAACTAAATGCAAATCAAATCCAGCTGATGCGCTCGATTCACGCATTGCAATTAAGAAATGGAGTGCCGTCCACCGCCTGACCCTTTGTAATTGCAATAAAGCGAAGAAATGAATTCGAAATTTGTCTAGATTTCATAAATTTCGAGATGATAATGCTTAAGAACAATAATAGAAATAAAAAAAATCTAGCTCTACTCGTCTCTGCACAATTCGCAGATTCAAAACTAGAAATAAAAAATAAAAAAAATAAAAATAAAAATCTACTCTAAAATATACACTGAGTTCCTCTTCTTTTCCCTTTTAAGGTAGTAGAAAGGAAAATACTACTATTCTAAAGCTATCTATTTATATTGTAAAAGAATGCAGGCCGTCGAAAATGTCAGTGCAAATCTAAGCCAGCTAACTGTCCTATGTCGCGACCTCAAATTGATGTCGTGACATGGATTTCTCTTGATGGCTCATAATCAGTCGCGACCTCTTTCTTTAAATTGCGACCAATTTGTCTTGCAAATGCCTTGATCAGCGGTCGCGACATCTTTTATTGATGTTCAGCCCGGTGTTGATGTCGCGACCTCGATTCCATCTTCATGACATCATTGTCTTCCCTATTCTTCCGACCCACGAGTTGGGACTGTGTTCTTAAGTTCGACAACTTTTTACGTTTGTATATTGACTTCATGTTTGTGACTTTGATTTCTTGCCTTCCTTATGTTTCAATTTTATGTACGCGACCTCGAGGTGATATCGCGACCTCTTTACTATCTGCTTAAGCTCTTCTTCATGTCGCGACCCGGTCGATGGATTGCGACATCGTTTTATTTGATCATTAAATGGTGAAGCAGTTTCTTGTCAAAACTTCTGTTCCTGTTTTCATATCGCAACCTGTATATCATGTCGCGACCTCAATTTGACCCTTTCATTAAAACCAGTTGCAACGTCTTTTACTTGCTAAGACCTCTCTTGTGGCTTTCATTGACGGATCCACGTAGCGACCTCAGAGTGGTGTCGCAACATCATTTATAACCCTTTGGCGTCGCGACATCAAAGTGATGTCGGCATATTCTTCCTTTGATTATTTCCTTTTGTCGACCACATTTTCTCTGTCATGACTTCCTTGTGATCCACGACTTCACTTGTTCAAGTTTTCTTCTTCTTCAAAGCGAATTTGTTGATGTTGCTTGACTTGGGATGGTTGGCCGTGAGCTTCACATCGCGACCTAAATTTCGATTGTGACCTCAATTACTGCTGCGGTGATTTCTTCGATTTTGCTAGATTTGATTTTAACTATATTTTCACCAAAATGAAATTTGAGTAAAACATCCACTTTTTTGCAAACAAATCAACATTTATCTCATAATATACTCAGAAAAATAGATTAAAAACCTAATGAGTTTTTAGACTCATCAAATTCCCCCAAACTTAGAATTTTGCTTGTCCTCAAGCAAAGAAAAGAAAGAATTGTTTGTCCTCAAACAAATAAGCTTAGAAAATTGTTAAGGACATTTTTCTGATTCATATCACTCTCTTTCTCATTCCACCTTCTGATATGGAATTAAGAGATACCAACATCATTCTAAATTTCAGTTTGGATTCAAGAATAAGACATGGTATACTTCTATCACAAATTTCTTGATGAAGTAATGTATTTAAACAGTTTATTCAACAAGTCTTGTTATGTGTGTGTGTGCAGGTCATCAATCATTCTCATCTTTATGTTGAATGTAGTTAATCTTCTGGGAGTTTTCTAAGACTGTTTGTCAAAGTCCCATAGGCTTGTTTTCATATTGATCTCAGTAATGTAGGTAAATTCAACCTTGAAATCAATGAGAGTCTTTAGGCTTATAAAGTTGGGGCTTAGGTAATTGGGTAGATAATGGAAAAATTTAAGTTGTAAATTACCCAGTTTCCACCTTTTCTCTATACTTGTTGCCTTCAACTTTCACCCTTTTTCTTCTTTGTTCTTTCTGATTCTCCTCATCTTGGCACGATTCATGCTTCATGTTGAATTCTTTTAGGGAATTTTAATTTCCATATACACTTTGTTCAGGCCAGTTCCTTTGTTCTTGAACTCTTTTGCTTTTGTTTTTCGTTGGGAATGATGTAATGTTTTGTCTTCTTAGGCTTTCCTATTACTCTTAGAACTTTGGGCTAGCAACTCCCAAACCGAGTTGGCATTAAGTCTTTAGGTGTTAAACACCCTACGAGCTTAATTGTTCAAGGGAAATAGACGCAAGACAAAACTTATTCCTTATTTCACTAATACATTTCTTTACTTCTTCACCTCCTTCTTTGTGAGATTTGGAAATATTTTCCCCCGAACTTGTTTCTTCCTTTATAGTAAAACTTTTTCTGAAATTTGGAAACTAGATAATTTGGGACTTTGCTGGGTTTATTGCGGAAGGAAATGTAGGTTTTCGATTATTTGTGTATTGAAGAAATAAAACTATTTGGCAAACGAAGGAACTAGAGAATATGCTTAAGCTTGTATATTGAGGTAGGCTTAGAAAAGCTCAATCTGCGGATGGCCTCTATCGTTTCTTGTTGGGTTTGTTTTTCACTAAGATTTCGCCTCGATCAATAATCAGACAGAGTTCGGACTATGGACTCTCAATCCTAAATTTCCCGAGGAAGATGTTCCTATCTGTCAAAGAGTTTCATAAGTTTTGTTGATAAAAGTGTATTATTTCTTGAGACTATTTATTTCTTTGTTTTACTTACATTATTTCAACCCAGTATTTTTTGTTCCGTATTGATAACCAACTTCTCGATTTTTGCAAACTAAAGCTGAATTTAAGCAATCACGAGGCAATACTCTAATTTCCATTTAATCATTCATGCCCTGATTCTTCCTGAAATTGCTGTTCTTAGGAAAGAACAGAATTATTCATTTGATTCATGCACAGAAAAGAAAATGACACAGAAACAAAATTTCATAGATCATGAACAATCAATTTGTAAGTCAACAGGAATTTTATTCAAATATAAAAACATTTCGATATTGTACAATTTGCTTTCTTTACAAATAAGACTGAAACTAAATTCGAGAAATACTCTCTATTTCTTGATCTAAAATCCTATATCTTCCCCCTGAAAGTTACGCTCTGGCAGGAATTTGGTTCACGGACCTTGAGCTCACTCTAAGAGTGATTCGACGATCGTAAAGTTTTGAAGCGAGACCAGCGATCCCTTTTTCTTTGGGGCTTCTCTGGTTGATGGGTTTCTAATTAACCCTTCTTCGTTCCTTCCCATCAACCATATCTTGATTACACACAACGTTTTATGGAATAAAGAATGGAATTGGTTTGTTTTGACTCCATTCATTCCATAAACTCATGTTCGCAACCTTAGACTCTTAACTCTCTCAGTCTTCCTTTTCTCCATTTTTTTTTTCGTTTATTTTTCCTTTGTTCTCCCATCCTTTTATAGTGATTTGCTTCTCTTGGGAATTACAAGGCCATTTATTCTTTCTTTATATTTTCGATGAATGGATTGAATGAGGTTTCTCGAATTCTTGCTCTTTTGATGCCTTTGATGAGAATATTGATCATTTTTCTTGAATTTATTAAATTTTCCTCTGATTATTCTGTAAGCCCAGACACTAACTTTGTTTCGTTCAGTAAGACATTGATTTATGTTTCATTAATAACTATTTATTTGAAGATTACGAATGGATGATGCGGGGTGAAAGGTTGGGATGAATTGTAGTTTAATGGAATTTGAAGTGGTATAAATGCTGGGTTAACTGTCATGACAACGATATGGGATCGCGACATTAAATGTTTAGCCTCTAAATTAGTGTTTTTCAATGAATTTAATTTCAGCTGCTTTGGCTTTAAAATGAGAGGTCTTAAACCTACTTTTATTGATTTTTGGATAGTTATGGTCGCAACTTCAAAATTTTTGGTCGTGACCTGAAATGTGGTCACGATAGGGAAAATGGTGTTGCAACATAAAAGTGTTATTTCCCTTCTTTATTTCAGTCGTGACCTCAATTTCATTATTTTGACTTTCTTTTCCACTTTTTATTTTTCACATCCAGCATTCTTGGTTGCAACTTTTGGATTCTTGTTGCGACTAAAACATAAACACTCCAATTCACAGCAATTTCAATTTATTAAATTCCAATCAAAACAACTACAACTCAACTCATCTTCATCATGCAAAAATTCAACAACCACTATGCATCACATTTAAAAATTAAGCACCAAAACAAGATAAAAATTCCCCCAAACTTTCAATCATGCTATATCCAAGACCAATTTTAAAATCAAATAAAGAAGAAGAGGAAGATACTGCCCCTTTTTGGTCTCTTATGTTGATTGAAGTTTGATTGCAGATGCTCTCCTTTTGCACAATCTTCATTGTCCTGTAAAACTAAAAAAATAAAATATTTACCTACTCTTCAATCAATAATGAATAAAATCACATTAAGCTATTAGAAATTTAAACACATAATTTTTTAAACTATAACAAGAAAATTGAAAATCAAGTGAAATTGTGGATTGCCTTCCACAAAGGCTGCTCAATTTTAGTCTTTAATTTGGACTTCTGGCTGCCATTGTTATGTTCTTCAATTTCCCTTGTTGGTAAGGGTTATTCTTCCCGATTGCTTTCTCTAGAGGTAGTGCTTTAATCTCACGACCATTAACTTTGAACTCCTCATGATTCTTGGTTCTAAAGTATCTTACTTTGCCCCAAAGCGTATTGCTTGATACCACTACTCAAATGGTCCACTCCATTTTAGTTTCAACTTCTGGAAAAGTCTTAGTGCAGGTTGAATAAACGAGACTGATCTCACTGCCTTGAATTCCCTCCCTCAAAGGCTCGTTGATCATGCTATTTTACTATCCTTGTAGATTATGCTTGCTATCATAGGCTTCATTCCTTAACTCTTCCAATTCATTTTAGCTGAGTAGCATCTCTTCGCCACTTGGCTTCAAATCAAAATGAAGCTTCTTGATGGCCCATAGCTTTATATTCTAGCTCGAGGTAGGTGACAAGGTTTTTCAGACAAATCTGTATGGGGACATTCGATAGAGTTTAAAGCGATCTGTATACTTATAATTACATCATCAAGCTTCAAAGACCAATCTCTTCTGCTGGAGCTTACAGTCTTTTCCAAAATTTTTTATTTCCTGTTGGAAATTTCGAAACACGCCCGTTGTTTGAGGATGATAAGCGAAATATATAATGTGTTTGATACCATATATGCTCATGAGTTTGTCAAACACCTTATTTGAAAAATGGCTCCCTCCATCCTTAATTATAGTTCACAGGGTGTCCCAAAATGCGTTGAGAATATTTCTTTGTAAAATCCTATTTGTATTAGCATCATTCTTTAGACTGAGCTCTTTGCTTCTACCCATTTGATACATAATCCACGGCTAGGAGTATGTATATATTTCCAAATAGCTGAAGGCCCCATAAAATCTATTCCCCATACATCAAATAATTGCACCACAAGGATACCTTGCAGGGGCATCTCATGCCTTTTGTTGATATTTCCCATTTTTGGCATTGATCACATAACTTCACCCATTCAAAACAGTCCTTAAAAATAGTGACCAGTAAAATCCTAACGGGAGAATTTTATGGGTTGTTTTATCTCTATGAAGTGTCCTCCATATGGTGATGCATGACATTCTTGTAAAATCTTGCTTTGCTCCCCTTACGGTACATCTCCTTATAGTAGTCGGCTCCTCTTTTAAAAGCAGTAAAGGGTTATCCGGATGTAGTACACATTTGTGGTCCTTAGCTTCTTTCTCTGTTGATAGCTGAATTCTGGTGGCATAATTCCACAAGCTAAAGTTCCTGTCTCCAGTATACAGGGTGATTGGATTATTGCTTTGGAATAAGCCATCTGGAAAATTTTCTGCTATTTCTCTTTCTTCCTCTTGTATAATGGGTTTCTCTACTCTTGACAAGTGATCGGCTATCCCATTGTCACAACCCTTCTTGTCTTTTATTTCTAAATCAAATTCTATGATAATAGTACCCCCAATCAATCTTGGCTTTGCTTCTTTCTTTGCCATTAGATATTTAATTCTTGCATGATCTGAGTGTGTATAACAACATAGAGACCAAAAATGTATGGCCTAAAATTTTCACATGCAAATACTATTACTGACATCTCCTTTTATTAGTAGAGTAATTTTCTTGAGCTTCATTAAAGGTTTGCTAGCATAGTAGATGACCTTGAACACTTTTTCGTCTTTTGTCCCAATACAACTCCATTGCAAAATCATCACATGATTTCAAATTCTCTGTTCCAATTTGGTTTTTCCATGATGGGAGCTTCAACAAGTCTGGATTTGATTTCTTCAAATGCATTATGGCAGGATTCCTCAAAATAAAACTTAGCATCTTTTTCCAGCAATCTGCATAGTGGTCTAGCAATTTTGGAAATCTGCGTAAATCTTACGTAAATCAAGCATGTCCCAAAAACTTCTAATTCCGCATTTGTAGTAGGTGGCATTAAATTTCTTATAGTGAGAAACTTTTACGGGTCTACCTCAGCCTGCTGCGAAATCATGCCCCAGGCAAATTCATACCTTAACCATAAAATGGCATTTCTCTGATTCGAGCTAGGTGTCTTTGCACCTTTAAAATCTTGTCCCCGGGTTATCTGGAACCTTGTTCAAAAGCTGGATCCATACCTTTATAAAATCATCCATGAAGATCCATAACTATTACGCTAGATGGAAAATATAGACATCGTAATGCATCTTTGGAAGGTACCGGGGCATTACAGACAAAATGGCATTCTCTAAAAGCGAAAGTACCAAATGGGCATGTAAAAGTGGTTTTCTCCACGATCTTGAGTGCAATAGCAATTTGGTTATATCCATAGTATCCATCAGAAAACAAAATGAGGGTGTCACCTTAGCCTATCGACATCGATCAATGAAGAGCGGGAAATGATCTTTTACGGATTTGCGTGTCAATTTACGTAGTCATTACACACCCTCCGTCCTGTCCGCGGTTCTTGTAGGAATCGAGTTCATTATTTTCATTTCGATCACGAGTGAATCCACCTTTCTTGGGAACCACATGTCTTGGGCTTACGAGACACTATCGATATAGCATATATAAAACACGCATTTAACCATTTCGAACTTCTTTTTGACAACTTCTTTCATCAACTTTGGGTTCGGCCTTATTTGATGCTCAATAGAAAGTTTTGCATTATCTCGAAGCAATATTTTATTGCATGAAAATGGAGGGGCTGATACCCTTAAGATCCTCAATTGACCAAGCAATTGCTTCCTTGTATTTTCTCGAGTGCAATGACTTGTTCTTTAGCCGGTCAGTACAAGCTGATATGATAGCTAGTTTTTCTACTTTAGTTCCTAAAAACTCATATTTTAAATGGTAGGCAATTCTTTCAATGTTAGCCCATACGCACTAGTTTCATGCTCATGAGTTTCTTTGTTTAAGTGCTTACTTCCATCTTAATTTGTTTTCATTTATCTTAGAAATTTGTTTCCTTGTTAAACAAAGGTGACGAGTACTTCACCATCAGACTCTCAGGAATGTTGAAAATTCATCTCAATTTCATTGATAAGTGTTGAAGGATACAATCGAATTCAATTCATCATTGAGAAGGCTATTGTTTTCTTACGGCCATCTGTTGTCTGCCTCACACATTAGGATGTTCCATACTCCTGTTAATAATGCAAATGCTGCTTGCTTCATTTCGACCACAGTGTCGGTTCACCTTTTTGTATATGTCAGCGGCTCCGGTTGCTAGAAAGGTCTTCTAGCAACAAAGGAATTTGGGTATCTTCCTCCATCTGCATGATAACAAAATCCCTTGGGAAGATGAATTTCCCAACCTTGACAAGTACATCTTCAAGAATGCCTTAAGTTGTGCCATTGATCTATCGACCATGCATGTGTAATTCTTTATTGAAATTCGATTCCCAATTAAGTCTCTACCTGTTGATAGAGGCATCAAATTTATACTGTGTAGCGGAATCATAAAAACTTTCAGATTCATATTTCCCGCATGGAGCGGGGAATGGTGAGCTGCGGGAGTCTTTCATCTTTGTTGGACTTTTCTATTTGGATAATGCCTTTACGTCTTGATCGAGTTAACTATACCCTCCTCGATATCTTTCTTTTCTTTCTGATATCTCCTTGAAATTTTTCATAAAGAGGCATTTAGGCGATTATACGCAAATGGGATATTTATTTCTATTTTCTTAAAAATATCCAAGAATTTAGAAAACTGTTCTTCTCTTCTTGACTTCTGAAGTCTCTGTGGAAATGGCACTGAAGGTGTATAGGCTGGTACTCCTTCCTTCTTTTAAGTCATTAGTCCTTTAATTTGATTCAATCTGGGTGCTCTTGTCCTTCCTTTTGATCTCTTCTTTTTACGCCTCAGTCTCTTCTTTCCTTCATCCTTTTGTTCTTTGCTCAAATCCTTCCCACTTCTTAAGCTGAATTGCCATGCGATCTTTTTTAGGTTCTTGATGTCAAGGAATGTACCCTTGCTCACGATTTAGCATATTTAGGGCCGGTGCCCTACTTGTGTTTCTAAATTTTCAATGAGGCTCAGCATTCTTAGAACATGCGAGTATCGGACTTAAAGCTTCCAAGTCGGATAGTTTACGTTCATGGAGTGTAATCTTCTCTCTTATTTGTCCCCATGAACTGCAACATTTGTTCTTGAATGGTTGGGTTCCTCCTCGACCACGATATTCATTTTACGCCTTCACCTCCTTGATCTTTGTTGTTGGAACGGTGGTTCTTGATATCCTTGTTGAGGATGTTGTCCCTGCCTTGGGCCGTGTAATGCCCCTCCACCATATGAGAAATTCTCATGGTTCCTCAGTGCTGGATTGTAGTGTGTGGGCAGGTTAGGATTTGGCTTGAAATGATAACTTCTTTGCTCGTTCCCGCGTGCCAACCTCCTTAGCGCCATAAGAATCTTCTTCTGTTGGCCTCAACACTTCTTCTCATAAGTTCTCCTTTCTTTGCTCTATTTCATAGGCGGTGTGCATCTTCTGTCTTGTTTGTCCATCTATGCATTATGGCATCGACTTTGCTTCCATATTTGTCGTCTTGCTCAGCTCCATGACCCCTTTTCTACTTTGTTCCTCTTGAAAACTCAGATGGAGCTCTCATATTGCATTTTGTCAAGTCTTCTATCAAATCTCTCGCCTCTTCAGCACTTTTTCGTTTGAATGCTCCACAGCATGAAGCATCGATAATGCCCTTAGATGTATCATTTAAAGCATGGTACACTATGTCCATCTGGGTCTTCAAATCTATTCCATGCATCGGGCACCTCTTCAACAACCTCTTGAATCTTTCCCAAGCTACATATAGGCTCTCATCTTTTCCCTTATTTGGAATACTATTATCTACAACTGCGAGTGAGAGATGGGGGAAAAGAATGCGCGAGTAGGCTTCTGCAGCTCTTCCCAGTATCAACAGAACCATATGGTAATGATTCATACCATGTGGCTGCTATATCTCTCAAGAAAATGGGAAGAGATGTAACTTTATCACCTCTGGTCTCACACCATTCGTTCACTTGTATTCACCGATACGAGAAATCTTCCCGGGTGCTCGTTTGGAGTGTGATTAGGATGACCCGATAAAGCGATATTCTTCGAACCATCGTAATTAAAGAAATTTCAGCTAATTGAAATTATTTGCATCCACCAGTAAGTACATGCGATTGAGAATACTCTTCTGAATAATAGGCCTCGAGAAATCCTCCATTGTATCATTAATGGGAGGCCTTACATTCTTTGTCCTTTGTTCCTCTATGCAGTCATGCCTCTCGCTATGCCATAATTGCATTTCTGCTCTTTTTGTCTTTCTTAAGATCCTGAGTGTTCTCTCCAATTCAGTGTCTGCTGAAATCAGGTCAGAATCCTGTCTCCTATGCATTAAAGGTTTTCCTGAAATCAAAACACACTCAGATTAATAGGATTAGTCAAACTTAAACAAATATGTCCAACATATCTTGTTTAAAATTAGTGGCTGATGTAGCCACTGCTTGCAAAGCTATTTTTGTTCTTTTTCTTAAAATGTCCAAATTAGTATTTCCTTCTTTTGTCAGAATATTGATCTAATTAATTCTTTCAATCCCCGACAACGGCGCCATAAAAACTTGTTTGCCTTTTTCTATATAGACTAAACCCCTCAGGTAACAGCTCTGAGGCCTTACGATTCTCTTATATCCATATCTTTGGATAAGTTTGTACTAAAATAAATTTCTCTTAATGCTCAGGAAAAAAAAAAGGGTTCGGTCTATGACCTTCTGAGTGCGAGCCATACAAGTAGTAAATACGAATGTAAGTCCAGGTATCATTCCCACAGAGATTGATAGCGACTTACAAATCAACTACCCCAACTACTAAAATTCCATACTATTGGGACTCCAAACTCATAGTGAATGTTTTATCAAAATGACAAAAATTAATAATCCTATACTATTGAATATGTTCAAACTAAACTAAAACAAAAGTAAATGACTAAACATAAATTGTATATAAAAGAATGGATTGAATAAGTTTACTGTGAGATACGAAAACCATCAATGAAATATAATGGAAAAGTAAATTCCAGCACTAAATCCATTGATCTGTTTTATGTATGGATCTGATTTTTGTCCAAGATTTCATAATTATCGGAATTGGATTTCTCCCTCTTCACTGATTTGATATGCCCTAGCTACTCTCGAGTCAAGATCGACCATTCACAATATTCCAAATTTTCTTTGCAAGATGCGGGTATTTTTCTTTCTCAATACTTCACACCCATTTCTATTAGTAGGTATAACTTTATTTGTACCTTCTCGGGATTTTCGCAAAATTTCTACTATAGTGGTGGCTCAACCTCCCGGATCTATGGGTTTATCCCTTTCCCTTGATCGGATCTAAGCTAACACGGGGTTGGAACTTACCTTTAGATTAAGGTGAACTCTACGATTATTTATATTGTTAAATACTCCCCTCCGACTTCAATTATGAAGCGTGGGAATTTATCAAAATGAACTCTCGGAAACTCGTGATTCGTCGATGGTAGTCGAACATACCGGAAAGAATGCTCACTATCGGGGAGATCTCGTCTCTGTGTCACTGGGGCATCCTGGATGTCGAGTAAGATACATTCCCTCATTTGGTACTAGGTACTACGATTGGGAACTTATCATTAAAAGCGACAGGTCGTGGCAAGACCCCAATTAATTCTCATAATTATGCGGGAAAGGCGTAGCAAATGTAAATCAAATCAATTTGACTAGCGCTCACGATTCTTGCATTGCGAATTAAGAAATGGAGTACCAATCATGCCACAAACCCTTTGTAATTACAATAAAGCGAGAAAGAAGTAATTCAAATTTGTCTACATTTCATAAATTTTGAGAATGATAATGCTTAGAACAATAATAGAAATAAAAAATCCAACTCTACTCGTCTACGCACAAGTGAATTCAAAACCAGAAAATAAAAAAATAAAAAATAATAAAAATAAATCTACTCTAAAATATACCTTTGAGTTCCTCTTAACTTTCCACTCTAGAGTGGTAGAAGAAGGAGAAAACTACTTTACTATTCTAAAGCTATCTATTTATCTTGTAAAGAATGCGGGTCGAATCCCAAAAAATGCTCGGTTGAAATCCAAAGAAAAGCCGACTAAGCGTCACATGTCGCGACCTCAAATTGATATCGCAACAGCGATTCTATGATGGCTTTCATGTGGTCGTGACCTCTTTCTTTCATTGCAACAGTTTGTCTTGCAAATGCCTTGATCAGAGGTCGCGACATCGAAGTGATGTCGCGACATCTTTGTTCGGTGTTCGCCGGTGTTGATGTCGCGACCTCGGTACATGTCGCGACATCGATATCTTCTTTATTCTTCCGGCCACGAGTTGCGACATGTGTTCTTAAGTTGCGACAACTTTTCTGTTTGTATGATGACTTCATGTTGTGACTTTGATTTCTTGCCTTCATATGTTTCAATTTTATGTCGCGACCTCAAGGTGATGTCGCGACCTCTTTTGCTATCTGCTTAGCTCTTCTTCATGTCGCGACCTCAGTCAGTAGTTGCGACATCGTTTTCGGTTTGATCATTAAATGGTCGTAACTTCAGTTTTCTTGTCAAATCTTAATTTCTGTTTTCGTATCATGACACATATATCATATCGTGACCTCGGTTAAACCACTTTCATTAAAACCGGTTACAGCGTCTTTTACTTGCTAAGACCTCTCTTGGCTTCATTGGCGGGATCGTCGCGACCTCGAGTGGTGTAGCGACATCATTTATAACCTTTGGCGTCGCGATGACATCAAAGTGATGTCGCTGACGTGAATTTTCTTCCACGCTGATTATTTCCTTTTATCACCGACCACATTTTCCTGCATTACGCCTTCCTTAACTTCCGTCCACGACTTCACTTGTTCAAGTTTTCTATTTCTTCTTAAAGTCGAATTTGTTGATGTTGTGACTTTGATTAAGCTGACTTAAGCCCAGGCTTCACAGCCGCAACCTAAATTTTCGAGTTGTGAACTTAGTGCATTGCCGGGTGATTTCTTACGATTTTTAAAAGATTTGATTTTCTCTTTGTATTTTCCTGCAAAATGAAATTTGAGTAAAACATCCACTTTTCTGCAAACAAATCAACATTTATCTCATAATATACTCAGAAAAATGGATTAAAAACCTAATGATTTTTTAGACTCATCACCCACCTACGAGGATTCTCAAGAGAGAAAGTGCTACCTTTGGGGTCTATACGGATAATTACTCACTTTGGAGACCCTCGTGCTTGAAACCGAGCAACGGCGGTAGATTTCTCATAGTAGATTCCCCCTCTGCTTCTAACGTGTTATTAGGCGGACCCTCCCAACGCCGCAAAGGCCATTCCCCTCAGATTACCACATGATGATCAAGTTTCCACAAGCGAATTGGAATGGTCGAGGAGACGGCGTGGCCGGGAGTGTTACTGGCATCGATGAAGCAAGCGGTCGATGACATATACGTGGATGGGCTGCCGACATCGCTGAGGAGGTAAACACCGAACTGAGCCCTCGGAAGAGCAGACTGTGCGGTTGGACGATAGCCACAGACACCTGCTACACATCGAGCTAGCGAAGACCTGAATCCTCCTTATCCACTTCTTGAAACAGAATAAGGATGCCGCGTAGAGCCTTGGGAAGGGCGTGGGAGGGGATTGACCCATGATAATCACTCACAAACTAGCGTCGGTCCATCCTTCAAACCCGGTTATGCAAAAAGGAGTTTGGCTGCAGAAAGACAAGCGATTAATGAGGAGGTCGCCAGGCTCCTCCCGGGCGGAATGCGATAAGAGAAGTGGAGTACCACGAATGGTTGTGACATCGTACTTTCGTCGAAAAGCGAGCAGCAAATAAAAACTGCATCGACTTTATTGACGTCAATCGAGCATGCCCCAAAGATAGCTTCCCTCTACCTCGGATCGACCTTATAGTAGACGCCACAACCGGCCATGAACTCCTGGCTTGCTTGGATGATTTCTCACGATTTCTTGGTCAGTATAGACCCGAAGCTGACCCAGAAGACACCGTTCGTCCGCGAGAACATCCATGAGTATATATAGATGGAATGTTGGTAAAATCAACTACGGCCGAGCTCCACATAGCTCATCACGGTCAGAGCATTCACGATCTGAAGAGTACAACATGAAGTGAATCGCGAATGCGCTTCAGTCTGACCGAGAAAAATTCTTGGGTTTTATAGTGTAATGGAATAGAAGGCAAACCTAGACAAGATAAAAGTGTAACCGACATGCCATGCCATCAAGCATAAAAAAGAAGTCCAGCACTGAAGGATAGGCTGCGCTCGGCCGTTTGTGTTCGGGGCCAATGATGATGTCAACCACTACTTCCAGTTCTGAAAAAGCTTTCCAATAGTATGCTGCTGCGAATAAGCATTCGCGCTGTTGGCTCCCCACAAATTCTGGTAGAACCCTCTGAGGAGAGCTCCTTTCTGTACCTGACGAGTTCAGTTTCTCAGCAGCGCCGTCTGATCGGGGAGACAAAGGCTGGAGTGTAGCACTGGTCTACTGTGCGGTAGGCTGCGGGGAGGCGGAGGAAGGTATCAGATGGAGAAATTAATCCTGACACTTCGGTAACACGGCCCGAAACTCAGCCCTTACTTCCCGAGTGCATACCATGCTTGAAATCCCAGCGAATGCGGAGTGGGCGAGGTGCTACATAAATCAGAGACCTCGGGAATATTGATGAAGTGGGCCATAGAGCTGAGCAAGTTCAACATCGGATCTGAGCCCAGCGGTAATAAAAGGGGCGGATCTTGGCGGACCGTCCTTGGATTCACCTCGGCAAAGCACACTAGGGATATAGATACTTGGGTATCCCCATTTGGAAGTTGTCATAGACGGGGCCTTGATGCTTAAAGGAGTGGTGTCGAGGGCTAATTCTGAGCCTCGGAAGGAATAGATGTAGGTATGCGCTCGGATTTGGAGTTAGGGCCTCGACAAGCGAGTAGAGTATGAGGTCGTCATAATGGGACTCAACCTCACCATTGATAGGTTGATTAGCTAGAGGTATCACGGCGAGTTCGGTTGAGTAGTAAAACCGTCAGAGGCCTCTGAGGCCCGAGGCGAAAAAATGATCCTATACCTCAAAGGTGGGGGTGCCAAGAGTTCATACTAGTTCGAATTAGGACACATGGGCGAGAAGATTTGCGGCGATGCCTTAGCAAAATTGGCATGACCTCTCAAGAAGACCTCATAAGCGACGCACGTCGAGCACTTCATAGCCCTCTGGTGGATCTCAGCTTAGCAGAAGAGGTCTCCCATGTCATGTCGAGTCGAAATTTGGATTGACCCCATTTGGGACTACTTAATAGAAGGACCTCTTGCTTGAACAATCGAAAGGAGACATCAAAGCTTGGAAATTGATGCGGGTTCACTATTTGTTGGGGACCCTTTATAAAGCGAGGTTTTCACACCCATCCTCAAGTGCATTGCAGGGAGGCGCCGGGCCTACGTGCGGGGGAGTACATGAAGGCGTGTGTGGAAATCACATCGAGGCTCGGGCACTGGCAGGAAAAGTCTTAAGGCAGGGATACTACTGGCCCACAATGCTCAGAGACTCAACAAAACTAGTCAGGAAATGCAAAGTTTGTCAAGAGCACGCCAAAATCTCTCACCTCCCATCCGAGCCACTGACTTTAGTTATAAGCCCCTAGCCTTTTCAGTAGTGGGGGCTAGACATATTAGGACCTCTGCCCATTGGAAAGGGCCAATGCAAATTTATCGTTGTAGCAGTGGATTATTTCACCAAATGGGCAGAAGCCGAGCCCTTGGCTACCATCACGAAACAAAAGGTACGCAACTTCGTTTGGCATGCCATAATATGCAGGTTTGGTATCCCGAGAGCCCTGGTGTCAAACAATGGGAAGCAATTCGACAATCCTAAGTTCAGGGATTTCTATGCCGAACTCGGGATCAGGAACTACTACTCGTCCCCATCTCATCCACAATCTAATGGACAGACAGAAGTCACCATCAGAACCCTTAAAGCAAAGTTGAAGACCAAGTTGGAAGATCTAAAAGGCAAATGGGTAGAATACCTCCCCGAGGTGTTATGGGCATATAGAACTACATGCAAGTGACCCAGCTGAAGAGAGAGAGAGAGAGAGAGAGAGAAGAGAGAGAGAGAGAGAGAGAGAGAGAGCTGACCGCTCTAGCCTTTGGCCTTAGGGCGAGTAGCCTGTCAGTCGGATTAAAATCCCCAGGGATTGAATTAGCGTGGAACATAGCGAAGAGGCTCTCACTTTAAACTGGACCTCACCAGATGAAAAGTGTGATCGAGGTCGAGAAGCATTATAGAAGACTACCAAAGGAAGGCGGCAAGGTACTACGACCAAAGGTCAAACCCAAGGATTACAAACTGTGACCTAGTCTTAAAAACTACGCTGCGAGAAAAAATCAACACATGGAAAACTATGACCCAGTGGGGAGGCCTATGCTCGTGTCTCCGTCTTCGGACACGGTAACTACGAACTCCAGACAGAAGAAGGAAAAATTCTACCTCATTCTTGGAACGCTGAGCACCTCAAGTATTTCTATCAATAGACCTCAGATTGTAATCTTTAATAAAGTATCATAAGCTTTAAGATCTTGATCTGTGTTAGATCGATTACTTTGTTTAATATCCTTATGGATCGAAAGTAGAGCATCTCGGTAAAAATTGACAAGCGGAGTAACACGAGAAAATTATGCACTTCAGAATACACAAATTCATGCTTCAAAAAAAAATTGTTCTTTATTCCAATGAAGGTACAATTGATTACAATCAGCAGTGCCATCCCTTACATCTCGGGAATGAACAGTACAAGCAATTCCCTCAAAACAGAAAAATTCTCAAGAAAGAGAAAGAGAGAGGGAAAGAGAGGAAGAGAGAGTGCGAACGAGAAGGAAAAAGATAAGGAAAAGGAGAAGAAAGAAGAGAAAGAGAAGAAGTGAGAGTGAGAATGGGAAGAAAAAAGAGAAGAAAGAAGAGAAGAAAAAAGAGGAGAAAATGGAGAAAGCGGTACTAAAAGTTCTTCTTTAAGTACACTGCCCTCTCCGGATGCATTCCCTAGCACGGCTCCGTCATCGGACGGAGCTAGGGAATAACATAACTCCCATAAAGGGGGAACTAGGGAAAAACATAACTCCTACAAGTAGAGGACCATCGGAACCAAACGCCAGCCCAGGATCTCCAGGCGGACCTCCTGCGAAGACGACCAAGCCTTGACGCTTCATCACACGTGGATTCCAATTACGCCCCAAAAAGGGAAGAAGGTTCGAAGCATGAGCTCCATTGCAGAGGAGTCGCAATTTATAAGGAAGCTGGAGCGTGGAAAATCGCTGTCGGTTCCCGATTCTTCATAAGCCTTCGATTCTCCGTAAACCTGACATTAAAAGGCGCCCGCGTCTTCCAGAGATGGAAGTAAATCGGCCACCTGAGCGGCTTAGTTTTGAAGAGCTTCATTGCTCAACTAAGGCACAGTAGCCCGGGGCAGTTAATCTCAGGGCATATTAGCCCTTTGGAGCCTCGTATTTCATTTTGAAGAGCTCGAGGTGCTCGACTAAGGCACAGTAGCCCGAGCCCGGTTTAACCGCGGAGTGGCTGGGCCTCGGCAAGCTCGGTTTTGAAGAGCTCATTTGCTCCAAGCTACTGCAGGCACAGTAGCCCAGGCAGTTTAGTTCGGGCATATTATTACGGGCCTCGACAACTCGGTTTGAAGGCTCGACTACTCGACTAAGGCTAGTAGCCCAGGCTAGTTCGGCTCGGGCATAGCCACGGGCCTTAGCGGCTCAATTTTGAAGAGCTCAAGCGCTCCCAGCTAAGGCTTGGCAGTAGCCCGAGTCGGTTCCGCCCGGGCGAATTAGCCCGCGGAGCCTCGGCTCAATTTTGAAAGGCTCGACTACTTTCGGCTAAGGCACGAGTAGCGAGAGCGGTTGACTCGGAAGATTAGCCCAGACTCAGGCTTAGTTTTGAAGAGCTCAAGCTGCTCCTTTAAGGCACGAGTAGCCCGGGGCGATTCGGCTACGGCGAGATTAGCCTGGAGCCTCGGCGTCTTAGTTTTGAAGAGCTCGGCTGCAAGGCCTTGTAGCGCCCGAGCCCGATTCATTTCAGACGGTCTTGTGGAGCCTTAACGCTCGGTTTGAAGAGCTTAGTTGCTCAACTAAGGCCTGGTAGCCCGGGACGGTTAACTCGGGCGATTAGCCTGAGGGCCTTGGCGGCTCGGTTTGAATAACTCAGGCTACCGGCTAAGGCTGGTAGCCCGGGAACGGTTCGGTCCAGTGGGTGCCACGGGCCTCGTGACAGTTTTCAAGGAACTCAACCGCTCAGACAAAGGCCATATAGCCACCGATCCAAGTCAGCTCAGGTAGAGCAACATTAGGGAAGCAGTTAAAAAAAAAACAAAAAAAATGAGGAGATAGAAAATTGGGTATTCGTTGAGTTTCAAAGCCCAAAATGACATTACATATATCCTGGGGTTGAAGGCCAGCGTAAAAAACAAAAAACAAAACAAAAAAAGCAAAATTATATAAGAGTTTGGACGTCGGGCGGGAGTGGGAAGCGAGAAGGAGAAGAAGAGGTGGCCTCGGTCGGGTGGGTGGCTCTCGAGCAGTCGGCGGAAAAGGACTCTTACGCGCCCTTAAATCGTACTAGGGATATCAAAGTTAAGGTCTAAGCCCGGGTAGGCATTAGCAACCCTCCTCTGGAAACCAAGCCATCCAGAAGCCCACTGAGTGCAGGCCTTATCCCTCAAACTCACTATCGCTCCGTCCCTCTGAACAACCAGAGTTTCCTGCCTCTGAAGGTGCCCTCATGACCCGCCCGGCTCCATCGATCGAGGCGTTGATAAGAGCTCCACGGCCTCGGAAGCTTTGCGTGAGCTCTATCTAACATGGCTTTGCTTTGTGCAGCTCATCTCTAGTAGCACGCAGCTCTTCTTGGTTTACCGCCCGGCTCGATGCAGGATGATTGCATGCAGGATGATTGCCAGCTCCTCACGACTACGAAGCCAGTTTTGGGCATGCGCGACCCGGAATCCACTGGCCACCCGGATCATCTGGGCAGCACGCAACCCGTCCTTGACCTCGAAGCTCCTCCCTCGGCCACTCTGCGCGTTCAGGCCTTTCTTCCCTACCCTTGGCGCGCTCGCTCGCCATGGTATGCCTCCGTCGGACTGAGCTTCACGGCCTCCTCTGTCATATTTTGAATTTGATCTCGCATTTCAGATCGCTCAGAGGTAAGAGCAGCCACTCTCGCTTTGTAGGCTTTAGCGGCTTTGACGTGACCCTCGTTCAGTCTGGCCCTTTTTGCCAAACTCTTCAGATGGGTAGCCACCTACCGATACCCAACATAAAGTCAACACACAACTCAAAACCAAGATAAAGGCAGACATAGAAAGACACGAGAACTTACAGAGGGAACCCCCTGGAGGGAGATTAGGCAGAGCCTCCTCCATGGCAGGGCTTTCGACTTTACTTAAGATCATAATCCACGGATGGACGAGATCGCACGCGGCAAGCTCGGCATTGAAGAGCAAGGAGATCCCCATCTCCATGCGGCAGGCGCTTCCTCCTGACTCTTGCATTGTCGAAGGAGAGCGCTCGGCCTTTCTGGCGGGAGAACTCCAAACTGTTATGGGCATAACCTCCAACGGGGGCTCATCAGCCCTCCTCTAGGAATCTTTGGCCTTTGCAGCAGAACCAGAACGAAGCTACGAACTTGGGGCTCTAGGAACCTCGGCCGAAGGTGGCAACACTTGCCCCTGCACTTGGACATGGGCAGAAGGTGATGAAGAAGACGTCCCCAACCTCGGGGTTTTACCCCAGGTTGGGTGGCCCTTCTTAAGGGAGTCTAGAGGGTTCCGCTTCACACTCCGAGATCTCCGGGACATCGTCTCCACCCGAGCTTGAAGCTCTCCCTTAGTGGGCTTGACAACGGGAGGCCCATCGTGAAGGAACTTCATAACGGATGGAGGTGAAGGCCTAAAAGTAGCAGGGCGGGAGGACCTCGAACCTGAAGATCCGGGAACATCCGACCTAATAAGCTCAGATTAAGCGCGCGGAAGACACTTAGCCAACTTCAGCTTTATGACCTTGTCTTCGGGGCTAAGATTAGGGCGAATGCACAGAAGGTCACAACTGATAAGTTAGGGATACCATAATTTATGAAAACTAGAAGTGACTAAACCGAGAAAAGCTCACGTAGTTTCTTAGGAGTGGTCAATGGACCAGTGGGCCTTGATGTGTCTTCCTTGTCAGGGATCGTACTCCAGTACTTGACCCTTAACAAAAAGTAACATTTTTCCAAAATTTTATGGGATGTGGGAGATCAGGATGATCGGAGGCGTTGGGTGCTTAGATAAATAAAGAGATCCCTCAACGGCTTCCTTCATGCTAAAGAGGTCCAGGAATAGAGCTATACTAAGAACACCCAAGCCCTTGTCACTAAGAAACCAACGGTAATCGGGAATACCCGGCAGCAAATTGGGCGAAAGTTGAGAGGGGCAGACGTTGAAATGTTGCAAGACCCTTTTCATAAAGGGATGTAGAGGGAAACGGAGGCCATTGTCGAAGGCCACCTTGAAGAAGCACACCATCTTGGGCACTTGAACAACGTAGGAGGTCAAAACGTCGGGAGACCATACCTGGACACCAAACGGGGGTCTATATCGTCTCACGAAAATTTCCCCATATAAGGCTCGACTCATTAAGTCCACGACCAGAGCATTCTACGGCTGACTTGGAATATTCAGGCTACGGGAGTATTTAATCTAAATGAATTCTACCCTTGCCTTTGAGGAGAGAAAGGTTCCTAAGGGCATCTCGAAGAGCAACCATAAGCTAAACGATCGGATTCACCATGCGCGCTTGAATCGGTCGCAGAGGAGCCGCCTTCTACTCCTGTAAAGAAGAGGAGCGACTGGACCCATGGGAGTATTAGATATGCGAAACGAGACCCTAACCAAGCTAGCCACCAGTGCCTCGCTATATTGCCAGAAGAGACCCCGAGAGAAGGAAGAAAAGCGCCTTGCCGGTCAGGAACATAAGCCCAAAAGAGGCGACCCCCAGCGAGAGGTATGTAACTGAAAAGGAATGAGAAAGAGGTCAGACAAGTGTTAAGAAAAATGAAGCCCGAACTCACAGAGAAGTAAAAGCTTCAATGTCGGGGGGAACCTGATGCTAGCGATTAGGAGGATGTTCTCGAAGGCGGAAGGAACTAGAGTAGGCATGAAGTCGAAGAGTCATCATTATCACGGGACATTTGTGGCTGACAAAATACACAACCAAACCAGCCTGAACGGCCCGACAGTTGCACCCAATTCAAGCGTCTGACCCTTGCCCACGCTCGTAGTAACCAAGAGTGGGGAACATGTGATTGGGTTTTAAAATAGGTCTTGGACCCACTCACCAAGCCCGAAGTAGGTTTAAGAAGATTTATAGCGGGCTCGGTGAAACACGGGCGCACTCTGACAGGCCCAAAACGGGACCAGTTCATTTCTCAGGGCGATAGCACGGACAGCTTAGAGCCCATATCACGTAAATCAAATCAAATCTCATTAAAAGGAGTAAAAATAATTCTCAATAACTCTAATTATCATGTCCCAGCAATGGGAATGAAATCCCGAATCCGATAGAGAATCCTTATCATCATCGATTAGGAAAACATCTACTATAAATCAGAATACCCCATCGGTGAAGATGCAGAACATTATTCGCTCTCTAAGCAATTGATCTTTTCTTTCACGGGGAAAGAGAGCGGCAAACCCGGGCGGCAACGGGCGTGCCCCGTCGATCCTCTTTGTTTTCTTGTTTTTTTGCGGGAGCGCATCGTCCGGGAGCGGTAGGCGGGCCATCGGTCCCAAACACGCTTAGGTTGAGTTCTAGTTGAAAAGGCATCATCGGTTTAGCGATGATGCCTTTCGCGAGGCTTGGCGGAAATATTCGTAACAATAGGAAGCTGGGCGTATTTGGAGCTGATCCGCTTTGGACGTTAAGGACTCCTTTATAAAAACAAGAAGAAAGGATAGGGGGCTCGCCCGTTCTTGTAGCTACGATGCTAAGTCGATTTTCTGTGAAGAATATCATCTGCTTAGGAATGAAGTATTACATAAGTCTGCGTGCCTTTCACCGATGGGGTGACCTGGTATTTATAGTATATGTTTTTCCCAATTGGATGGTGATAAGGATTCTCTCTTATTAGATGAGGGATTTTCTTTCCTTATCGATGTCAGATTAATAAGGGATAATTGGAAAGCAGTTATTGGGAATTATCCCACTTCCCTTATTGGTGAGATTTGGTTTGATTTACAGGATAAGCAGTTATTAGGAATTATCCTACTTCTCTTATTAGTGAGATTTGGTTTGATTTACAAGACAAACGATTATTAGAGAGATTATCCTACTTCCCTTATTGGTGAATTTAGTTTGATTTCTGGATAAATGATTATTAGAATTATCTACTTCCCTTATTAGTGAATTTGGTTTTGATTTACGAGGATAGGCTCTTGTTTTGGGCTATATTTGGGGGGATATCATCAAGGGCCTATTGCAATGCTGGGCTTATTTTTTAATCAGTTTTGGGAAGCACGTCTTGGGCTGCGCACCTATTCGGCACACAAAGCCCCATTGCATTTGCCCCGGCCTTTGACTAAAGCGGCGTAGACGAGAACATGTCGCTTCTCGGATCGGGCGTGATATCCACGTGGCTAGGAAGGGTTTAATTAGTTTATATTTCTTTATTGTCTTGCCAATTTGAGGCACTTTTTTGCGGTTTCTCTGGGCTATTGCGCCTTACGAGACTAAGCTAAGAAAAAAACGGCTCTGGGCTATTCTACCTTTTAAAGCGGTTTATGCTCTTTTAGGCCCCAGAGCTATTCCTCCCTTGGCTGAGCTCTGAGGCTCTTTTAAAACTGAGCCACATGGCTCCTGAGCTACATTGCTCCTTGGCTACTTTACCTTTTGAAACTAAGCTACTTGGCTCCTGGGCTATTTTGCCTCCCAAGCTGTTTATACCCTTTTGGTAGGCTATTAAATGCAGAACATTGCGCCTTTTAACTAGCTACTTGGCTCTAGGCTATTACACTCTCGGTACATTTATGCTCTTTTGGGTGGAGTTATTAAATCTTGGGCTATTAGCATACAGATTGAGCTACTTGGTTCTTGGCGAGGCCTTCTTAATTTGTTAAGCTCTATGGCCCGAGCCTCTTGAGCTCTTGGCGGCGAGGCCTTCACTGAGTTTATTTAAAATCACAAACTAAACTAAGATCTCCAGGCGAGGCCTTCACAGTTGTTAAACTCTACAAACTGAGGCTCTTTGGGCTCTGGCGTGAGCCTTCTGGCTGTTAAGCTCTGACTTTAATCATTTGGGCTCCTGGCGAGGCGCTCTGATGATCTTTCAAAGTAGCTGGCTGGGCTCACAGGCGTTGAGGCCTTCTTGAGTGATGGCACACCAGTAGTGGAAATTTGGGCTCCATTGTTGAGACCCTCCACGAGTTGTTAAGCTCTAAACAAAACCATTGGGCTCCTGGCGGCGAGGCGCTACGATTTGTTAAACTACGTAACCGGTTGGGCTCTAGGCACGAGGCCTTCACGGTGTTAAGCTCTACAAAAGTGGCTTGATTGGGCTCTGGCCATTTGAGGCCTTCTGAGCTAATGCGCTCTCTTGGTAGGCCTACTTAGCTCAGAAGTGGCTACATAGCTGTTGAGCAAGGAAGTTTGCTTGGCTCAGTGGTCTGTCGGCTGAAATTTGGACAGCTCTCTTGTTTATGGCCTTGTCGGCGAGTTGAGCTCTTGGCTTGAGCTGCTGAGGCTCCATGGGCTAATCTGCTGGTGGGCGGCTCTGCTTGGCTATATGGCCTTGTCACGACAATTGAGCTCTTGAGGCGAGGCTCTTGAGGCTCAGAGTGGAGGCTAATCACTGAGTCAGGCGGCTCTGTGGCTATGGCCTTATACGAGAAGTTAGCACTTCGGCCAGGCAATGAGGCTCAGAGTGGGCTAATATGCTGGTAGGCGGCTCTGCGGCTATATGGCCTTTCTTTGATGGATAAACTCATGAAGCTGAGTTGTTGAGGCTCAGTGGGCTAATATCACTGTTAAAGTGACTCTCTGTGACTATATGGCCTTGTTTGACGGGTTGAGCACTTTGAGAAAAGCTGGCTGCATTTACGAGGCTCAGGTGGGCCTAATATGCACGAATTTGAATTGAAACAGCGGCTAAATGGCCTTAATGCAGGCCGTTGGGCTCTTGAAGCGAAGCTCTTGAGGCTCGGTGGGCTAATATGCACGGTACGAGATTGGCTCTGCGGCTATATGGTCTTTCTGATGGTTGAATCTTGGCCCAGGCTATTGGGGCTCAGTGGGCCTAATTTACTGTTTGAACTAGCTCCGTGACTATATTTTAAATTTGAGCCGCTAGGCTCTTAGGCAACGTGGCCCAGTGGCTACATGTAGGTTGACTTCTGAGGGGTGGTGTTATGGCCTTCACGGGCTGTCGTGCTTCAGCGGGCATTGCGTCTGCCTGGTAAGTTGCTCTAATTCCCTTATCAAGCGCTGGTTGGTGAGACGAAGTGTCTCCATCTCGTTTATGTTATCATGTATAGTTTCCAGCGCACCTGCAGGAGGTTGGCTGTCTGCGTTGCCTTATTTGGTCTTGCATCCAGCAAGTTAGGCGCGGCTCTTGCTTATGTTAGGGTTGATGCCATGGGTTGCGGTCGACTTTATTTGTAAAGGAGCGTCGTTCCCCGCAGACTATTGTGTGATGATGCCTTTTTCAGCGGGAGGTGGTACAGACTTCTTTGGATTTGCTAGGCGGAGCTGGGGCTGTCATTTGGACGTCCGGCCCAGCTCTAGGCGTTGGACTCTTCTGCGAGAACAAGAGAAAGAGGATCGGTGAGGCTTGCTGGGTTGCGCTCCGATGCCTAAGTCAGTTCTTTCCTGTGGAAGAGAATATCAACTGCTTAGGGAATGAAGTATTGGTGCATAAGTCTGTGTGCCTTTCACCGATGGGGTGGCCTGATATTTATAATATATGTTTTTTCCAATTGGATGGTGATAAGGATTCTCTCTTATTGGATGGGGGATTTTCTTTCCTTATCGCTATCCAGTTAATAAGGGATGGTGGAAAGCGGTTATTGGGATTATCCCTCTTCCCTTATTGGTGAAGGATTTGGTTAGAGTTAATGGCAGGGTAGGGTGGCCAAGTCGGCGTATTAGGTAGGCTACCGGCACCGTGCCTCGACTCAACTCGATTTTAAAGGAGTGGCTCGAGCTTATTCACGGGCTGTTCACAGTGATAGGCCAAGTTTGAGATTATCGAGGCTCGGCTCGTTTTAACTTCCTGAGCTTCATTCCGCGGGCTTGGTTCACGCAGGCACATTCACGAGGCACGGTTGCTTGAGCTTGCTCACGAGTCACAGTTAGCAGGCTTGCTCAGGCCCTATTCAAGAGCTTATTTACGAGTTGAAACAGGTTTGAGGTGCTCGAGCTTATTCAGTTTAACCTGACCTCGAAATGATGTTAGGGAATTAAAGAAAATGTTCATCTAAATACTTGACATATAACTAAATTAAAAAAGATAAGACAATAAAAGTTGATTAGCAGTTGAAGTTCGAGAGTTAAAATATTCATCATGTTTATTTGTAGGAAAAATTTGTTGTATCAAGCCTTCTTCTCCATGTTCACACGAGCTGTTCATAGCTTGGTTCACGAGCACATTCCTGAAGCACGGTTACTTGAGCTTGCTCACGAGCTATTCACGAGCTGTTCACAGGCGGCCGGCTGAGTTTAAAGTGCTCGGGCTCGGCTCATTTAACTTACGAGCCTCAAAATGATGTTCAGGCTTGATTCGTTTAACTTAATAAACGAGTTCGACGAGCTTTAAGCGAGCGAAGCGGTATGCGACTTGTAGTGCTTCGGCTGATTCACGACCCTAGATTTGGTTTGATTCTGGGATAACCGGTTATTGGGAATTATCCTACTTCCCTTATTAGTGATATTTGGTTTTGATTCTGAGGATATGAGCTCTTGTTTTGGGCCTATATTTTGGGGGGATGTCATGTCGAGGGCCTATTCTTCAATCTTTAGGCCCGTTTTTAATCCCGTTTTGGGCTTTCTTCTTGGGCCTGCGCACCTATTATTTCAAACCCCATCAATACCCATTTGGCCATTCTACCATTTGGTGAGAATTTTCCTCTTTTCTCTTGTTTTATCCATCCTTGGGATGATGTTTGTTGTTTTAGTGTCCAAGAATGATATTCTTGATGTGTGTTTGTTGTGAGCCTCTAAATTTCTTGTTAGAAAAGAACTGTAACTCCATTATTACCACATTACAAAATAGTGGAAGTTTAAGTGGTCAGCTGTCCTTGCTTTTTTGCACTTTTTTTTATTTGAGGTTTTCTACTAAAAAATTGTTGCCCCATTGTGGTTGATTTATTGTTACTGGTTGGTTTTGTTGTTAGCCTCATCTGTTTATCAACCTATATTCGGGGTACACAAAAGAGGAAAGATTCTTTTTAGGAATAAATTGCATTCGTAGTCTTTCCCAACAAAGTGGTATCAGAGCTTGGTTGTTTGGAGTTTTTCTTGTGTGCAAAAATGATGATATAGATAAAAATTAAATTTGAGCGAATTATTCCACTTTTGGGAAGCTGTATGATGGAAGATTTGCTTATTGTAAAGATTATACAAGTCCATTCAATTAAGAAAACCATCGATTAATAATTCGATGATGATTAGGATGTGGAACATAGAAAAGTCATTACTTATATGAGAAGGTGAAGGATCCAACTCTACATGAACACATACGAGACAGAACGGAAGCAGATGTTGTTTGGAAAGCTTGAAAACATTCAATAAAACATAAGGAAATAAAAATTACTTTAATTAGGAAGACTTGTCAATCATAAAGGCAGAAGGATGGAACAACACTTGTCAGCATATCAATTCTTTTCGTGATATTGTGGAACAAGTTAATGCAGGCCATAAAATGAACATTGATGATGAGATGCAAGACACATTTCTTAGCTCTTACTTTGATAGTCGGAGACGGGTTGTAATAGTTAGTAATTCCACTCCAAATGGGATTCTAACTATGGAGAGTGTTAAAGATAGCTTGCTAAATGAAGAAGATATAAGGAAAGAAAAAGGTGAATCTTCTTTTGGAGTACTTATTCATGAGAAAAACCAGAAAGGCGTGGGAGAAGTCAAAGTAGAAATTCCCATAGTTTTAGAGGAAGATCCAAATCTAGAAAATATATTAAATGTTATCACTCGCAAATAAAAGTTAATAATACGAGGAAGAGGCAGATTTGGAAAAGGAACAGTAATGATGTGAATAAAGAAAATAAATAGACTATACTTTAAATTGTTGGTTGGCGTGATATGGCGATTGGTAATCATTACTTGCTGTGTTATCTTGTAAACCCAAGACACAATATACTCGATTCCGTGCCTCTATCTCCATGTTACTCTCGAGGATTTTTTCACTCCTATAGAACACAGATTTTGCAGGCGTTAGAATGGGAACAAAGGGTGTATCCAAGATTGTGTAGACAGAGATGTTTGCTTAGAGACTGGCATATTGGAAACAAATCACTCAAGGATGTTGTATATGTCAAACATTCATCTCAATCCTTCATCCACAAGTAGACTCTCGATGATGGTGGATTCACAAATTCTTTTAGTAAAGTAAATGGAAGCTCACCAGTACCTTTTAGTAGTGGCAAGGGGAAAGAAATTAACACCCTTACTGCGGAAGCTGGTTGCCAGCTGGAGAGATCAATGCGACTCAACGAGATGTAAGCATTAAACTTTGGCATATGAGGCTTGGTCACATCAGTGAGAAAGAACTTCAAACTCTTGCTAGAAAGCAATTCTTGCCAAATTTGCATGGTATGCCCCTTAAAACTTGTGATCATTGTTTAGTTGGAAAAGCACATAGAGTTTCATTTCACACATATCCATCATCTAGAAGGCCAAATGTTATTGATTTAATTATGCTGATGTCTGTACTATGCAAACTAGAATTGTTTGTGGTGCACTTTATTTTGTGACATTCATTGATGATCACTCTAGAAAATTTTAGGGTTTTTCTTTGAAAACAAAAGACCATGTGCTAGATGCCTTCAAAGACCTCCATGCCAGATTAGAAAGAGAAACAGGAAGAAAGTTAGCAATACAAAGCAATATGTGTATGAATATAAGGGTCCATTTGAAAATGATTGCAAATCATGGCATTCGACGAAAAGATCAGACTAAAACTCTCAACAAAATGGTGTAGCAGAGTAGGAATAGAACCATTGAAGAAGGATTAGATGGTTCTTTCATTCTAAGCGCACTAAGTCCTTTAGGGAGGCTATGAGAACATCAACACTTGATAAACTTTCCGCCTGCCTTAAAAGGTGATGTACCGAAAGAGAGTGATAGGGAAAAGATGCTCATATGACCATTTGAGAATGCCGGTCAGAAGCATTTGTTCATATCCCCAAAGATGAGAGGTAAAACTTAATGTCAAGGCTAAACCATGTATTTTCTTAGGGTATGGTGATGAAGAATTTGGGTATAGGCTATGAGATCCATTGAGCAAGAAGCTTGTTAGAAGCAGAGATGTTGTGTTTCTTGAAGACCAACTTGTTGATGATGGTGACAAGGTTGAGAAAGCTAGTTTTGCGGCTTCAAATTCAATTGGGGTAATTATCCAGCCACCAACGCCGGTATGCTAATCATGGGGGAGAGTTACAGGAAGGTGACACTACAAGATTCTGGCCCTTTAGCGACGGTTTTTACCGTCGGTAATAGAAACTGGTCGCAAAATCCATTTAGCGACGACATAATTTTAAAATCACGCAGAAACGCTTCATCGCTTAAATTTAGCGACGGAATTTTCAACCGCCTCTAACTTTAGCGACGTATTCCACCTTCCTTCGTAAAAATAGCCGACGTGTAATGCAAAATCCGCCGTAAATATAGCGACGACCGTAATTTCTTCTCCGTCGCTAAACTTAGCAAATTTAACGACGACCAAATCGTCTGTCGCAACTCTAGCCGGATTTCGATTTCACTCTTCCGCTGCTAGGAAACAGTAGACGGATTGAGCTAAATCCGTCGGTATATATGGCTACTTGACCAAATGCCGCCAACTGAAGTATTGATTTGAATTCTTCTGGTCACAAGAAGGATGATACTTTGTAACAATCTTGTCATGTAATATTTTATACTTGAAAATTAAAAACCACAAATTTATCACGAGTTTGAAAATCGTTTAAATTTAGCGACGGATTGAAAATATTGCGTCGCTAAACTTAACGACGGATTTTAATTTTCCGTCGCAAAAATAGCGACATAATACAACTATCTGTCGCTAATATTAGCGACGGAAATATAAAATCCGTCTCCAATATAGCGACGGAATTTGCAATCCGTAGCTAAGTTCATTTTTGTACACTTTTCGAGTTATTCTAGCGCATGCACGTTCGTCACAAACTTAATCTGCCGCAAATCCATTTTTATTTAAATTTTCTTTATACACTTACAAAATTATCGCAATATATTTAATTTTTTATATAATTAGGAAACTCATAATATTAAAAAAGCACACATTCATTGAAAAAACAAATATTAATTTAGTACATTGCTGAAAATAAAAGCAATACAAGTCAATCTCTACTTAATTATGTTGCAACAATTAAAAAAACTCTTAACACACACCCTAATACATCATCACTAAAACTAGCTCATAATCTAAAGATCATGATCACCACCTGAGAAGTGGTTATGGGGGTGTAGAAGTCGATTGCAGGATCTCGATGCCGGGCATTGATTGAGACTGCGGCGTTAAACATACGCTCAAATCAAGCCCATCTTTTGTTGCTGAATTGCTGTTCTAATTTGCTCTTTATACAATCTCACATCTTCATTCATTTTGAGTTGAAGTTCTGAACTTCTACTTCACCTTCCGCCTCAACTAATTTTCATTCACACATTGTGAAATGCTCATCGATAAATCATGGCCAAGTGAAGTAGAGGAACCGAAAGTCTCGGGCAAATGCGGACGCCCGAGAGCCAAGGCCATACAGACCGCTCTTTTTCTCACCTCCAAACCATTAGGATATAATCGCTCAAGAACCCCACAGCCCGCTGAATTTCTCCTCGCATCAGAGAGAAGCAGGCAACCATGGTTTCCACAAAGATCCTATATTTAATTCATTATAAAATTAATAATTATTTAAGAATAATTGCTGGTTATTTAATAAAGCAAAATTGAAATCTTACATTGATGTCCTAGATCTTTTGTCAACGAAAGCACCATCTTTTCGTGTGCATCTAATGACTTCCAAATGGCGTAAAATTTCAATTCTTTTTCCTACAAAATTAATTATCAAATTAATTAGTCTAATAAGACGATGAGGAAATGTTATTTAAAAATATTCTTTTTAAAATTCTACCAAAGCAATACAATGTTGAATTCACAGGGATCTAGAGCACCAGATGTGTGGAGACCTGCCAGTCCCTTTTCACAGATGCGCTATTTGAGGTCATTTGTTCATGTTTCTTTTATATTCAGCACTAAATGTTAAGCCGCTATACCTTTCCATACATTCTCCCTTAGATATGTTCTTTTTCTAATCGACTCACCTTGCACAACCAATCCCCCATATCGCTTCCCGCCACCCTATAAAACGCTCTTCTTAACTAATGCATCATTTGAATCATCCTGTGCATATGCTTTGAAGAAAAATATATTTCAACAAAATAAAAATGCATAACCACATACAGAGTAGTTGCACAAATGATTTTTGAAGACACAATATTAACAAGTTTCAATGATTCGTAAATCCATCTTTTCTTTTTGTGGCGCCACAAACTGACATGGTCATCTGAATATAAATGACAATGAACCATCATCAGTTACCATCGAAATGTCTACTGGCGCACTTTAAATGCTTATAAAGCACTATTTTCTAAAATTTAAATGTCATATAAAGTTACAATGAAACTATGTCGCAACTATTGTTGTAGCGTGATAATGATGCGCGTTCCGTTTTACATTTGTCTGCGTGGATTTCAGAAGCCCATATGGATTGACTTGGGCCTTAAAAACTGCCAGATATCGAAGCTCGACATTTCAAACATCTATCGACAAACTTCATCTCCACCCAGATCGTTTCGGTGGCCAAGGTTTCAGATTACAATGGTCTCCCATGAGTAGCCGCTTATACTTGTCATCAAAGAGTATTTTTATGGTACACAAAGTCAACCTCCAAGATGCCCAAGGTTCTTTGGCTCACTTAAACATTAGAAAAGGTTACCCTCTGACAAACCGGCCAACATATTTTAATATTCTTATCTCTACTCTTTATATTTAAAAGATCTATGGGAGATATTTTGTGATGGGCTACAAAATACCGCCACCGATAAATCTTTCTGAAGAAAAACTCTCCCACACAAGTCTCAACTATCAACTTTATATGAACCATTCAAATTTTGGTAATTAAGGTAGAGATAGTAGAAAATTAAACTCAAGAGACAGAAACAGCCGCTGGTAGGATTTTATGTGGTTCACCATTTATCAAATCTACTCATGGCAAGGCATTAACAATCTTCATCACTGTGTGGAGATTCAAGGTAGGTGTGACTTCCTCCAAATCCATTTAAACAAATCTTGAAGTGATTTCTTGAAGGAACACAAACCTAAACCTCAAAGAAGCCTGAAAACTAAATAAAATTTTCAAAAATATGACTAATGCTTAGAAGTTGCAATCCCAATCAAAGAAGGCAACGTGTTGTTACTTCACCTTACGGAAACCTTCAAGTAGCTCCCCACCGAACAGAAGGAAACTCTCTCAAACGAAACTAACTAAATTGAACTTGAGATCAACCCCAATAAAAACAAGTGATATTGTACCATTGTTACTAACTTGAAAGCAACACCTTTTGATTAACCTAATTCCTCAATTATGTTTTTTTTCCTACTTACACCTGGTTCACATAATATAATTGCAATATTATTTTTAACAGTTTTCTTATCCTATTTATTACAATACCATAAACATCATAGATAACTTTAATATAGTTGATTAGTTGAAGAACCAACATGCATCTGATGTCTTGGCATAATTTTTGCATTTAGATCTTGGAATTAAGTTGATATTGCTTTTTTTAAGTAATGTACCAAAAATTAACAAGTTCTTCACAAATTAAATGCCTTGTTGGATATCCATCTTCACTTCAGCAAGAGACTCTAGGGTCTAATATGTTATGACCTAACTCAGAGCTTGATATTTAAATTATGGATAATCACAACTAAAACACATTTATATTTCCTACATTGAACTCATTGTTGATACTCGATCAAAGAATTATGTTAGTATATTAGTATCCAACTTTCAAAAAATAGAAGGGGAATAACATCATCATGTATCATAACTTTCAAAGAGAGAAAAGGACAAGGACAAACTCATTACAGAAGAACCAAGCTGTATGAAAGATAGAAGGGGAATGCATAATAAAGACAGTTGTAGGGATACAGTTTGAGTAAAGGGGCTAGTGTCACACTACATCAAACTTGGTGGTGTGACTTGTGAGTCCTACCAACTGCTATTAGTTCAATAAAAGTACGATTGATAATGTTATATGGAAAGTGACTTTATCAATGAAACTAAAGACACCATTCACGCTTAGCTACCAAAATCCAAAACAATTATAAATAATCGCTTGGTAATGCCCATAAAAGATGAGGACAAGCAACATAAAGGCTGGTAGCAGAGCAACCTAAAAAAAGTCATTCAATTTGCAAATATCAACATACAAATAAGATCAAAGGGTCCATCACCATCACTGTCCATCCAAGATAAATCACGACACATACATACACACATATTTAAATAAGAATTCATATACCATTGTCAAAAGCTATGTTTGGCAAAAGTATACAACAATTTTTTGTAGCCAAGAAGAAGCAAGAATTTTCTTCAAACAAAGAATAAAGTGCATTTTCTATGCTACAAAGAATAAGGTATGTTGTTACCTATAATTAAGTGCATAGGTTTGAGTTAGAGTAGAGTAGAGATGCTTACTTTATCTATGATTCCAATTCATCAACAATTAATATGGCTACATATATTGATAAAGATGTATTTTATTTTAAATATAGTCAATGTTTTGTTCTTATATTCAGTTGTGTGCTTTCTTCCTTGACCTATATATGGCAAAATATTTTCCAACCAAAGTATTTTCTTAAAGGTTTTTTTTTCTTCTTCAGGTTTAATGTTAGAATAGATGAATAGAAGGGTAGTTTCTATCATACATAGGCTGATATGCATCTCAGTACTAAAACATTATATACAACTATTATAGCTACATTTTTCATGAACATTAATATGTTCTGGTGTACCATATCCTTAACATTTGTTTTGTCATATTTAATTTGGTAACAAGAGAACAAGTACATATGAAATACCTTAAATTCGTCCCAATAGAACTCCTTAGTGTTGGCAGGCACCAACCTCCATGTTGCACCCTCCTTTTCTAGTCTATGCTTGAAAATCTTAGTAATGTCCTGAAGCACTTGGAAAGAAATCTATTCCGTAAATTACAAAGAATATTGAATGTTAAATCTCATATGAAAATAAATTATCTTGTTGAAAGAAACCAAAAACAATAAGTTGCATAATAAACATTTTAAGCATACGTGGCTCCCTATCAACCGTTTCTATATTCTTTCTCCAGGTGGTACCACATGTGGTTGATGACTGACCGGTGGCCGACATGCGCAGTAAGACTCCGCATCAGTCCGTGGGGAAGCGTGGTGATAAGTTCTCCACATCAAGGTAGGTGTCGAACCTATAGCTGGTGGGGCAAAGGTTTGAAGGTAGACGGTCGGTGCGTATAGTTCAGGCTGCCCCCGACCGCTGCACTACTTTCCGTCCTGCCGAACGCCGTGCATAGTCTGGCCAGCTCGACCGAATTAGCCTCGCTCCTTGCCGAATGGCCACCTCTCGATACCTTCCTTCAATGAACATAATTACAAAACAACACATTTATAATGAAAATGACTATAAAGTACATACATATGCAAGAAAAAAATACTATAATTGGAAAACAATATTATAAATATATTCATATGCGTCACAATAATATAAAGCGCATCAAATCTTCACATTTTGTCACATTATTATCATCATCATCTAATTCCCTTCATATTCTTCATCCGACTTATTTCTAGTTCCACCTCCTCATTTTCTTCAAGTTCTATATCATCAATGTCTAAGCAAAAGGACAACCGTGATCAACTAATGATCGAGGTCTTCGCCTCGTAATATCAATATAATGGCTTTCGATGACATCCTCCTTGAAATGCTCCCGCATTTGATAGCAAAATTTTCGACGTCCGCTACTTCCACGACCCCCGAGCTTTTATCTTGCAAACAAATTCTACCAATTACACATGTTTTTCCTTGTGCTTGATAAGATGCATAATAGACTCCGCATTGCTTGCCCGCGAGAATAAACGGTTCATATCTATTAATCTTCTCGGTGGTTCACATCAATGTGTTTATACCAGGCTGACTTCTTTGAAAAATCTTGGTTTCTGATCAAACCACCGACAATTGAATAATATGACTCCTTCGCAGGTACACAGGTATTCCAATCAGAAACCTCCATTAGTTGACCATAAAAGTCCAATTCACAGACTAAAATTAGAACCCTTTATGCAATTACTCCACTATTCATGTTGCTTTATTTGATCCATGCCCAAAGTGTGAAACTTATATCCATTCACATAATATCCAGAAACGCCTTAACACTCGTGAAAGGTCCTTTTGCAAGGTACTTATGAATTACTTGAGATATTCGAAATCGGGTCATGAGCCTATAGAAAAATTGAAAGTTATAAGAATTATGGGTAACTAAATCCAACAATATATATATATATATATATAGTTGAATTTTTATTACTCACATGTGCCTCAAACCAAGATGCAAAGTCTTTATCAAGTTTAGCATCAACTTCGGCTTCTTCAACATATGGTTGATGTTCTCTTAATCTAGCCACACATAGTCTATAGCAAATGACCATTAGTTTCAGCAATTACATAAACATTTTTTCATATATAAATTAGTTTTCAATCATTTCTTAAGAAATTCAGATACTTTACTCAATATAGCTTTACTACAATTCAATAGAATATACGTGGCGGCGAATGCATGATATTCATCCTAGAGTAAGATATCAAAATTCTTCCTACAAATGCTCTACCCGCATGCTTAAAATGTGGAAAGCATCCTCATGTTCTTGAGTTTCATTTATCAACGACAATTAGATTTCTGGCACTCTTCGATGTCTTGTATTGACATGGCTCAAAATAATGAGCACAAAATGAAGATGTCTCTCAACTAAATATGGTATCGTATATAGAACCTTCAACTTTTGCTTTATTGCGCACATTATTTTTCAACCTTCGAAGGTACCTAAAGATAATCTTTGTCAAGCTACATAAAATAAATAGTCATTTTAAATTAGATTGACATATCAAATTCATATGATTTATTTGGTGCTAACTCTCAAAGGGTACACATCCATCTAGTATTGAACAGACCTGCTATCCTTGGGTTTACTAGCGTTAAATGGATGGAGATGCTTCATACTGAATCAAAAAAAATCCTCAAGATAATATACCAGTTTCACAAATAATCAGGAATTTCATCTCTCAAGTCGCCTACGCCTTCCTTCATACATCAGATGTAAGATCTTTAAAAAGTTACTCACCCACAAGATGACCACATTCTCCGGCAATAGTTAAATCTTAAATGCTATTGAATTAGCCTTGCATAAACACATGGCAATCATGCTTTTCATGCCAAATAATTTGAGCTTATTCATATCAACACATCTTGCCATGTTCGAGGCATAAATTCGGGCCGTAGAAATCGAAGTTCTTTCAACCATTCGCATAAAATTTTTTCCCCGACGATCCAGTATAAGTAGCTTTATTATTTTCCCTGCAGGCTCTCATTTTGGTGCAACTCTACTGCCGACAAAACTCTTCTTTTGGGTTTAAATACCTAGACTCTCAGATTGTCTTTTTGTTTTTCCTTCAACATTCATAACAAAGATTGAAGACATTATCAAAGACATTTTTTCAATATGCAGACATCTAGATTATGTCGAATGAGGCTTCAAAGCTCCAATAAGGTAAATCCCAAAAGATGTTTCTTTCTTCCATCCACATTCGAAGAATCCTTGAAAATACGAGCATTAGTGGATTCTAAAGATTAATTTCTGATACTTTCTTTCAACCCTAATTGCTCAATTTGCTCTAATATTTCCTCCCAGATCGCACATGTGGTGCAACTTTTCAACGTTAATTCTTCCAAGAAAGAATTTTATTCTTCCCTGAATTGATGATGTCTTGGTAAGAACTTACGATGATTGTCAAACCACGATGTCTCTGGCTTTACTTCAATGTAAATGCATCCGAATCTTCCATGCAATGAGGACAAGCAAGCTTCCCCGCAGATTCCATCCCGACAACATTGAGCATGCGAAATCACTAATTAAGTCCATTAGAGCAGCCTTCATTTGAAAATTACCTTGCTTCCTCGAAATGTCATATGTGTACATACACCCACCTCCCACACAATGTTTTCAACTCTTAATTACACAAGAAAACATCCAACTTTTGATTCTTTCTGCCCTGCACAATTATAGATAAAAACATATATTCATCTTCATGCACATCCATAAAGCAAATTGTATGGCGCCAATATAACCGCCATGAAGAATATTATTGTCCTGATTGACCAAATGGATTTAAAAGCCATCGTTGAAAGACCTACGAACATTTCGACTTTCAAGCAGTAAAATCGTATCGATTTGATTGAAATGCCGCTTCCGTGAGTCAACAATGATTTGATGAATACCATCTTCTTCATATTCATGCTCAAAGATGCCACCCGGTTATCTTTAGTCGTGGCATTAGATGCAAACAATCTTGTAATCGAGGAGCCGCGGAAAGTAGAACATTTTTTACAAGGAACACGAGCCGCTATATCCACGCGATTGGTCTCTCGAACGTAATAGACAAACTTAACCGTGTCTACCATATCTTCACCTCAAGATATCATGCAACCATTAATGCAACAATGAATCTTTTTCAATCTGGTAGACCCAAACCTAACTAATTTTTTGCGCCGTAGTAGCTATCAATCATCACACTTCACACGGTAGTAACTCGGACATCAATTGACAAATATCATCATAAGCACGTTCAGATAAATGGTGTTCAGATTTAATGTTCAACAATCTCGCAACAACAGATAACTTTGAATGATATCTAGCTACGCCGCATCTCCGATCGGTCAAGCCAAAGATTTCAAATAATTTTGCAAATGTTGGTTCGGTCCTCTTCAATGTCATTAGATTAAAGGAAGGGCGATTAAAATATCACTAGCATTGTATCAAAAGCATTGTATGGTTGAGGATTGACAAACTTAATGCCTATGACTCCCCCATTGAAATTGACATCGACTTCCCCAAAGATTCTCCCGATAGCTCACCATGTAGATACCAAGTATAATAGTCATGAAAATCCATATACTGTTGATGATATCTCACAAAGATCCGCTTTGAAAAATTTCGACTCACGACTTACGATGATCGCAGATGGACACCTAATCCTACCCGTCCACTTCGGGTGACTCATGAAAAATTAATGATAACTCTCAATGTGCCAACTTCGAACTCCAGTTAAAGCACCATCCGATAATCAATCCAATCACGATCCGGTCTCATTTTCTAATGTCTATATGTAAATCTCATCTTTAGTGCCTACACTAATTCAAGAATCCAATAATCAATAAGCTTGAAAAGAACAAATCATGTAAATTCGTATGGTTGAACCTTTAACAACTTATAACCTGATTTTGAATTGAAGATATATAATGTAACTTCA
Organism: Tetrastigma voinierianum; assembly: GCA_016808115.1. Lineage (NCBI taxonomy): Eukaryota > Viridiplantae > Streptophyta > Magnoliopsida > Vitales > Vitaceae > Tetrastigma > Tetrastigma voinierianum. The sequence continues at coordinate 96,268 of JAEQBH010002420.1, read as the reverse complement.
TTTTGCAATCAGGACATACATACACCTTCCGATTTAAATATGTCATATTAAAACAAATAAATTTGCCATTGATATAATGGTGTAGTTTAATCTCTTTTACCATGTAGCAAAACTTAAAATGAAATACTTTCGTTTTGATATAACTAATTATCAAAGTTAAACACATAAACTAGTCAATAGGGATCAAGAAAAAAATCAAATAATTAATCAAGACAATAAATAGATGAATATACCTTAATAATTTTGAGACACCGAATTGGATGCTATAATAGATGAAGAGAGGAAAACACAGCTCCAACAACAAATTATAACTGGTTTTTTTTTAGAGTGGAGGTTAAAACCCTATAATGTGACATTGAAACAAACAAGTCAAATAACTTGACATTGAACACTGTATTAAAATGAATAAATTTGAACCATGAATATTTTATAATTACAATACAAGATATTTATAAATTTTGTTTCTGGTCTAAAATTAATCCAATTCACTTATTATTACAATACAAGATGTCCTTGCATTTCATCTATTAATATAGTCGCCAAGTTGATTTATCTATGCTCTCAATGAATTACCACGCAAGTAATATTAGTACATTCACTATCCACTACAATTTGAGCTCTATGAATTTTTTTAAAAGCAAGAAAAGAAAGAAAGAAAGAAAGTGGAAATGTTTTGGCTAATCTAAACTAAACCCAAGTTTTTATTTCATTTTAAAATTTTGGTGGGCTTCTAGGTATGAGGTTGAGCCTAATTTGATGGACTTAGATTAATGGGTTTGAACCTAAGTAATGGGTTGGTCTCAGTGGTTGGACTCAGAAAAAGATGGTAGGGGTTTTCTTTGACTAAGTCCTAATAGGTTGGTCAAAGAACTAGAATGCACCTAATGAATTAAGAGTCAAATGGGTTTATGTTCATAGGGAATTGGGCTTAGTAGGTTCAATTAAAAGAAAACGAGTCTTACAAATGATAGTTATTGAGTAGATATTATAAATATTTAAAAAATTAAGTTAATATCGTTATTACTGATTACTTATTATTATTTATATTAGTTTGTACATTATTTTTATTTATATAAACTTTTTATTTTATCAATTTAAAAAACTAAATATATCAAAAGCTCCAAATTAAACATATTAACATTTGGATTTTCACGATGAGTATGTTCATAGAGAGCTAAGCATTCCTCTATTGTTAATAACCATAATGTGTTATCATGCATGAAAAATCTATTCTAAAACCCTCGAGGTATAAATTCAGTATAAAATTTGATTATTCAATCAAGTCCAACAAATAAATAGATGAAACAATGAAATTGAGAATGGAAGGTAGAGAAATGTATCGAGAGCTAGGTGATTTTTTGGTTAAAAAGTATTTTAAGAATTTTTGAAAATAAATATCCTTCCCCATAATTATATTATGATATTATGATATTATGTTCCCCATAAATATCATTTCCAGCATATATAAAAGAAGAGCACATGGCTCAATTATTAGACCTAAGTGATCCGAAAATCATAATTTTCTCTTTATCTAGACTACAAGTTTGGTTCCAAAAAATTGAGAGAAATGCAAAGAATCAAAGAAAATAGAAAGAAAAAGTAAAAGAAAAGAAAAAGAAAGGAAAATAAAAATAGAGTCTAATCCAACATATTATGTTCATTTGTCATTTCAAAACCACTATTATTTATTTGAAATTATCAATATAATGATTAAATAGTTTAAAAACATGAAAGTTTTCAAATAATTTTATTTTCTTTTATTTTTTTGTTGAAATTTTAAATTACTTCCTCGTTTGTTTATATTTATCTCAATCACATGCCATAAAAAAATAAGGTGGGATGGGGGTTTGAAAAAGGATGATTTGATTAAAAGATGTTTTAAAAACTTAATTTTGGAAAGTTTACCGTTCATCAATTTTTAGCCTTGTTTTGATAAAAAAATGTCCTTCTTATTTTCATACAAAAATAACTCATACTTTTAAGAGATAATGTAATTAAATACATGAAAGGTTAAAGAAGTACTAATAAATAATCAACCACAGGTGTGTGAGAAATGCTTTGAACTCAAAAAAATGAATGTGAATTTGTTTTTCCTCCCCAGAAACAAGCTTCAAAAGCATGGCAAAAAGGTGGTCTTTCCCAAAAAAATATTAACGAAACTCATGAATACCCTTATCATGGAATCCCAAACAAACTACTGAATCAATGACATTTGAAACATGTGGGAAAATGATGGTCACCACCGGCATAAACAAACAGAGAGAAATATAATGCCACCAATACTCGGCCATGAAAGAAGTGATTTGAGGTAAAGGTAAAAGGAGGAAGAGGTAACAGAAAAACAAAGATAGGTTTTATGATTGAAAGCAATGCCTTTTACAAGAAGGGAGAAACGGGTTGGAGTGAGAGATGTTAGGCCCATTTCTTCAAGCCTCGCCCCACTAATACCTCCTAATGCTTCTATGCTCTTTCGCTTTGTCGCCGCCTCTTCTTCCCACTATCTACTTCTATTGCCATTAGCTAAACCTTACTCGTTTAAAATTAAGTTCTAATTTAATTAATTTTCTTCAAGTTTAGTGAAATATGGACTTGTTTGCTTATATTTTTTTTTGACATCTATTAATTTGAATTCTCATAATATTTAGTATTATGTTTCTATAATTTACCCTTAGTGGAACTCGAACCCCATGCAGTTGCTAACAAATTCAAACAACAACATCAGACATACTCCAACAAACTAAATCACAGCAGTTTACACTCCGATTTTTATCTGTGTGTCCACAAACTCATAGCCATGAAATCATTAATGTAAAATCCTCACAAAGGAAGAAAAGTATAGCACTTAACTTTACTTTTCCATCCAGAAAAGCACAAAAAAAATACTCAAAACACCCGAAAATTGAGTCAAACAAACAAGACAACACGAAATCGAACAACAATTGGAGATCACCAAACACCAGTCGGGCGAAGATCTAACCAAATCATAAAGAAACCCAACCCAATTATTTCACCTAAAAATGAACCCTAGGAAAAAACACAAGGGCGATCCTTTCAAAAAACAACCCAAAAATCAGAGACTGAAGCAATGGAGATTGTACAAACAAATGAGCAAGAAATGTGAAATCGAAGAGAAATAGTTTAAGAGATTGAGAGAGTAACCTTGTGTAGAGGAAGAGGAAGCAACAGCAATCGGAATGGATCGAGAGAGAGAGAGAGAGAGAGCAAGCAGTAGTGGGCAATGTGCTATGGTCTCGCACTCAAATGATTTAAATTAGGGTTTTGGGGAACAAAACACCAAACAAAACACCAAATATTTGATGTCGTACCCTCGGGCCACAAACTGGGCCTCCCTTCCGAATGGTCGTCCTTAGCAAGAAGATATTTCCCTTGTGATGAAGGAGTTTGAAGACCTAGATGCTGATCAGTCTGGAGCATTGTCAACCGTTGATTTAAAGCACTGATAACAATGATGGGAGCAGCATATAGGACAAGGTGGCTATCAGTCATTAAATGGCTGTCTAATGGCAGCTATAGAGTAAATTCTAAGACAAATAAAGGTGGATCATGTAGAGTACTACTGCCCCCACCCACCACTTGCCTAAAGTTGTACAAAATAAATAAAAGGTGATGCCATATGACACCCCTCCACTGCACGTGTAAAAGCATGCAAAGAAAAGAGTGGTCAATAAAAAAAAAATGATAATCCTATAAAATAATAATTTTTATGAATTTGGATGCTGGATTGGATTAGTCGGTCCAATCCTATTTTTTAAAGCACTGCAAGGTTCTGTTACTTTTATTATATGCCTCTTTTTTTTTTAATTGTAATAATGGTTCTGAAAAAGTATTAAGGAAAGGAAAAATGGTAAAGGAAAATGTTTTTTCATGTTTGATTTTTTTATAAAATTTTACAAAAATTAAAATTAATATATTTTTAATTTTTTTTATCTTTATATAGATGAGCCAAACTTATAATTTTCCTTAAAAATTTTCAACAACCAGACATAATCTAAATAATTTTTAAATACTAAAAGATAGAGATATAAAATAAAAATCAATATACATTCTAAATTTAAGAATGTGTGGAAAAAAATTGAAGTTCCAATTTTGAAATCTTAATTAAGAATAAAAATTAAAAAATAAAAAATAAATCTTTCCGCACTTTCTAGAAATAGTCTATAACCAATTCTCGTTTTTGTACATCTTATACATCATCTCATCTCATAAACTAAATTCAATTTCTTCAAATTTTTTTATATATTACACATAATTAATATTAATTAGATAAAATTTCTAATTAACAAATATAGATAAAATTCACCCTTCGTAGATTTTTTATATACCTGCCACGCTTCGCTAGTATTTCGTAAATTCAATATGCAAATGTCACCCGCGAGGAGGATAGTGTATATATATATATATATATATATATAGCTTTGATACTTAGTCAACCAAGGACCCTGGAACCATCAAACGTGTAGATGAAATGATTGGGTATCTTTAACTTACCAGAGGTCTTGACGGTAAGTTAAAAGTACCATTCATTCATATATACAAAGATGTATGATTCTTTGCCATGATCCTTCAGAGGTATAAACATATTTGAAATAATCCAACATGACATCCTCCATTAATCCACTTGCAATATCTGTAACGACTCGACTCAACCAAAATGAAATATACAAAATGTTTTGATTTGTTTTCTTATGAAAAAGAAAATATTTTTCAGTTATAAAATATGTTTACATGGTTTTTTCTATTTTATTTTCACATAAAATTATGAATTTGAAAAATAAAAATAGAAAACATTGTCAAACAAAAGTTGAGTCTTTTTAAAATAAACTAAGTTTTTAAATATTAATTATTTTATGAAATATAGTTTTTTTCTCAACTTTCGTAAAACTTTCTAAAACACTTGTAAACTTTATCACTTTTTGTGTCGGCAATTAATTCCATTTTCATTTCTCACATGCATAAATAATTTTTTTCCTTTTTCTCTCCATAATTAATTTGGGGAGCACATGGGTCGGTCAAACTTCGCAAAATACCTTTTAATATAATTTAAAAAAATTATTTTTTAAAAAAAAGAAAGTATTTGTAGCCAATGAATAAGTGGGAGGGGCCACGTGGCAAGAAGTGGGACCGGGGTTTGTATGAGACACGTCACGTAGGAGACACATCAGAAAATAATGAAAATAACAAGAAGGCTAAGTTTGCTTTTCTGCCTCTTTTCTTTCTCTTCAATCCATCTTCTCTCTCATTACGGGGTGAGATCACAATTAAAACCAAGATTATTTCAGGTGGATTAAATAAGTATTAAAATAGAGGATTTGATCAATTTTAAAGGATTACCCATCAAAACCTCTAATATTATTAATGAGAAAAATGACAAATAATTTTAAGGAAATCCATCACCCTAATTTGAGTGTCTAGAGGTGATCACTAGGGACTGCACATTCTTGTGACTTCTACATTCTTGCATACTCACAGGGTCAGGTTTGGCTGGCTGGAAACTACTAATAATGAAAAAAAAATAATTTTTTTATATGTTTTGTTGTTCTATAAAAATGAAAGGTAACCATAATTAAATTAGTTAAATTTTATATTTTTTAAAATTATGAGTTAAAATAAATTTTATGAGTTTGAAAGTACAAATAAAAATAATTTATTAATTTTTTCATTCTATTTTTTATTTTGTGATTTTTTTTCATTTTCAAATGATAATAGTTCTGTCTCGGTTTTTTGCAAGCAACTTCCCTGCGATTTCTGTTAGCGCAGGAGTTTTTGCAAGCAAAACACGAGACTTTTTTGAGCAAAACAAAAGAAAATGACGGTGGTGCTGACGGCGGTGTGATCGAAGGCAGACAAGACTGGAGTGATGGCTGTTGTAAGGCACATGGATGGTTTACAATGATGGGCTGTAATTACATTGATTGAACCATTAATTAGGCTATCAAAACCCAAGAGAATAAGGCAGTGCCTGCCAGCTTTGACTTGTGGATTTCAAAAAATAAAATAAAGTGACTTAGGGAGTTCAAACGACGAGTTGTGCGCCTAAAATAAACAGGCATTGTTTTGGTAAAGTTTAATGATACCAAAGTTATATTAAAAATATAAATATGGTTCATGGCATGTTGTATAATTATTTCTTATTTATACTGTAAATAGAAATAATATGGTCTATAGAAAATTTTTATTTTTGTAATAAAGATTTTATTTTTAGTAATACTTTTCTATTTATTTTATATATGTTTTATTGTTATTATTCTTTCACATATATTATAATTATTATTTTATAAATAATTGTTTCATAAATAAAAATAACTACTAACCTGTTATAATACATTACACAAAGTACAGATAGATCTCGCTTCCGTTGTAAATAAAAAACAAAGTTAGCAACCAAATTTTAAATGATTAATTCAATAAATAATATTTTTAAATCTTTTATTAAAGTTCCATTAATTGTAAGGAAAAAAATAATTATAACCATAGAGAAAGGATTATTAATATATAAATTAAAAATGAAGGTTAAAATATTAATTATCTCTAACATTTTATCATGCTATTTTGGAACAAAAGCAATATTCATAAAAATATAAATAGCTAAACATTTGCTAAATTTAGCTGACGGATTACTTTTTAGCTAAAATACTGAAGTTTCAGTAGCGATTTTAATCAAGCACTCGTTGCTAATATAAATGCACACGAAACATAATCCGTCATATTATAATCGACGAAATGGTAATCCGGCCGCTATTTAATAGTCCGCGCCAACTTCCCTCCCACTTTGAGACAAATGAACATTCCGCCGGTAAATCCGTCGCCAATATAACTAATCTTAACCGGGATAACCGCCGCTATCTAATAGCTCCGCCAACTTCCCCGCTTTATTTTGGCGACGTAAATATTATCCGCCGGTAACTGTCGCTGGTTTCCGCCGCTAATCCATCGCTTAATTCTAATGATATAACCGGCCGCTAAAATCCATCGCTTAAATCGGTCGCTTTTGTGATGGTGTCACGAAAATGAAGATGACCCTATAGCGATGTTGGAGCCAACCAATGTTGATGGAGAACTCCCATCACCACCATATAAACCACTCGTTGGAGAAGATTTAATGTAGAGCGTCACCTTCTACTTAGATATCTTTTCTAATGAGTATGTGATGCTTACTGACGGAGGAGAGCTAGAAACTTACCTAGAAGCTATTTTACATGAGAGTAAGAAAGAGTGGGTTAAAGCAATGGAAGAAGAAGTGAGATCCTTACTTGAGAACCACACTTATGACTAGCGGTTAACCCATAAGGAAAGAGCTCTTAGAAACAAGAAAAGTATATGATTGGAAAACTGAAAACAATGGCCTAAGTAACTCGTAAGGCGGCAATTTATTTGGTTGCGAAGGTCAATCAAGAAAGGTATTGACTTTGAAGAAATATTCTCTCCGCAAAGATTATCCTCATTCGTGTTTTTATTCTCTTAATACTCACTTGAATTTTAAAAGTTGAGCAACTTGATGAAACCTGTGATTTCTTCATGATCGATTGAAGAAGAATCTACATGTAGCAACTCAAGGGCTCAAGTAAAAGGAAAAGAAAATATTATGTGCAAAGCGAAGAAGAGCTTGTATGGACCTGCAAGCACTAAGGCAAAGCAGTAGCCAAGAAGTTTGACTCTTTCTGCGATGAGTCATGGGTACAAATAAGAACTTCATCCTCGATCATTGTGTGTTCACTAGAAGTTCTCTCCATCATGATTCTATGTCCTCCTCAGTTGATGACATGTTGATAATTGGTCACATCATAAGATTGACAAAAGAAGAGAGCTTATGCCTTTGCTGGCAAAGACTTGGAATTAAATAAACAAATACTTGGTATGAAGATCTCCGCCATATAGGAAGAATAGGAAGTCAGTTATCTCAAGAAAAGCTACTGAGAATGTTCTAAAGATTTTAACATGAGCAAGGCTAAGGCAGTTTGTTCTCCACTTGTATGCCACTTAAAGGTTAGCTCAAAGCAATGTCCTACAAGTGAGAAAGATATGAAAGAGATGAGCAAAGTTTCTTACGCATCTGTTATTGGTAGTTTGATGTATGCTATGGTCTATACTAGGCCAGACATCGCTCATGCAGTGAGTTGTTAGCCTGCTTTGCTTTAATCCCAAGAAGGATAAAATGGGAAGCAAAGAGTGGATATTGAGATATCTGAGAGGCACTTCCAAGGCTTGCTTGTGTTTTGGCAAAGGGTCAACCGAGTGCTAGATGGATACGATTCAAACATAAAGGTGTGATGCTGATCTCCAGAAGTCTGTTTCCAAGGTTCATGATATGACTTCAGGTGGGAGTTGCCTCTGAAATCCAAGAGAAATGCTGTACTATCCACTCAAAATCCGAGCACATTAAGACATCGAGGGTTGTAAAGAAGCTTATGGGATGAGAAAAATTTTAGTGAATTGGGGTTGAAACAAGAGAAGTATGTTACTTACAATGATAGATGAGTGTCGGTTCAATTCCTCCAAGAATTCCACCTTCCATTCAAGATCAAGCATATCGATGTTAGATATCATTGAATCTGCATGTTTGAGTCAAAACAATTGTATTTTGAGAAAACATGATACCGTGAGAATAATAGATATGCCACCATGTTTTCTTAAGGAGAAGCTAAATCCAGGAAGACAGAGCTGAGTTTAATGAGTCTCCATAAGAACATATACTCATCGTCAATAGTTTTCTTCTTCACAAGTCCAACTTCCTTCCTAGGCTTAACGATTGTTTATTTAACCCCATTATGTCACTCAACAGGCTAAGCCCATGGTTTATAAAATTAAAAAAGTGCAAATCAAAAAATAGTGAAGAAGGCTTTAGTATGCAAGAGCCAAAAAAGAGAAAAAAATAGAAAGAGTGGTGGTTTTGAGTAAAGGAGAAAGAGTGGGTTAAGGTTTTGATCATTTTACAGACGGAAGGCCAAACAATGTCAGTTTTGGCTCAAATTTGACGTGGTGACTCCTTGTAAGGTGATATTCAATCCTAGTGGTTTCGATCTTTGATTAACTCTCCACAATACCCATTTAGCCATTCCACCAACAACTTCTAAATTCAATTATAGTTGGGTGATTTGAATTTTGTTCGACTTAGCCTCAAAAAGTTTGACCATATGATATTATGGATTTTTAATTTATTCTATCTCAATATATTATATATTTATGTATGACTCAATAATATTTCTCATATTTTTTTAATTTATATAAATAAACAATAAATTAGTTATATGTTATTTTGAGAATTTAAGAAATAAATTTTAAATAAAATTAAAATATAATTTTTTATATGCTATATATTTATGTATGACTCAAAAACATTTTTCATTTTTTATTGACATAATAAATAAATAAATATATGAATTAGTAGCTTAAATAAGATTTAGGGTATTTGTTTTTTACTAATACCTAATAGACCTTTAATATTATGTTATTGAATGTTGAATGTGCTTTAACAATATTAAGTATTAAGTTGTTTGTTTCTTTAATATTGTATTTTTATTAAGAATTAAGTTTTTTTTTTTTTATATTCTTAAAACCAACATCTTAAATATATACAAAAATTTAGGTATGATACTGTTGTGGTTATTATGTTAAGGCTACATCCTCGTTAAGGCTCGAAAAAGACGAGATAGCAAAAGAGGAATGGGAGCAGAAACAGAAACCCAAAGATCGTTGATGTCGTGTTTAGGGACTAATGCCGTGCCAGAAAATCAGCCACAGGTTTGCACACCCCATTTCAGGCCATGACAACCACAACCACTTAATACTGTAGATGCCGATGGTAACTCTGACACCACTCACGAAAATCAGTCCCTTGTACTTATGGTCACCCAAAGACAACCTTGCCAACAATTAACAACGTCATGATGTCTCATGTGCTAGTAAATGGTCACTGTTCCCGATCAATACTGCAAATACATCAACTATATTACCATATTTTTAAGAAAGCATATACTTAACCAAAACATATATCAAAAAATTTAAAGTTTTAATATATGTTCTACAAACGATACCGTCGCACAACCCCGCTTTCTTCTAAAACGCCTCTAGTGAAAGCCGTGTCTCTCGTACACTCCCTCGCACCCTAAATAGTGATCCCTGACAGGTGAGCAAAGCCCAGTGATGATTTCACGTTACTTCCCACCCAAGTGCACACAATGTCAGCGAAACAATCACACCTGGCGCAAATACATGAGATCCCGCTTTCTGAATGTCTATATGCCAAATCTAATGTCTCGAAGGTCCTCACCGACTCCTCACGCCACCCAAATGCAGTAAAACCACGCTTTCAAACAAAAGCCTGGTTTCGAAACTTACTACTAGTTTAGAAAATTTATCAGACAACTGCGCTTAATCTATTGATGGTCCTCCAACAATTCATGGGCCCTCCTATTACTAGAATTGTTGACAATCTCCCAACACAATCTGAGCACCTCCTCATTCAAATTCTTTCAGTACAAACATTTTTCTCTTTTTATTTTCTTTCCATATCATGCATTCTCACCTTAATATTCTAGGTTTTAGTGCATATGGAATTACTATGCCAATCCCAACAACTCATGCCAATATATGCTGTACTAACATAATTAATCCACATAACCATGTTATTCAAATTACAATCAATAAATACCCAAATTAGCTCACATAGGCTAATTAACAAACATAAGCAATTCATTTTGAACTCACTCAACATCATAAAAAATTAATACACCAAAATCACGTGAACTGGAAACCCTCGGGTTGGCAATCGTTCACGCCACACAAGCAGGAATCTTTCCACTCGGTTCCAAATGTTTTTGAGATCGAAATTACGCTTAAATCAAGCCTCGTAATATTCTTAACCATCATTTACACGGCTCTTAGCCAAAGAATAACACACAAGTAGGAAAAGATCCCTACTCCCCGGTGCCAACAACCCATCAATCGTGTCCACGCTGTGAGCCCGCTGCAGATCGACTTTGCTTCTGTCTGGCCGGAAACCAACGGTCCGAACGACAGAAAATCTCAGAGAGAACAGAGCTCGTCTCTCTCAAAACTACAAAACCCAACTTCTGACCTTTTCCAGCAAATTCTGCCTCGCACGTTTTCTTTGTTTTGAGAAAACAACTATTCATTTCTCTTATTCTCATTAAACATTTCCATAATTCCATCCATGTCCCTTTTGTCATGATTTTTGACACTTTACACAATCTAGGTCATTCATCTCATCCTCTCACTAATCATGCGACATGAGTCACATGAGTACATGTAATAGGTGACTTTTTCACATCATGGCGGTTCACAGTCGCTTTACGCTTCCCAACACTTGTGGTAGTTTAGAAAACGGTGAAATTAACGCCTCAAATTTGACGAAATTGATGTATTAGCTAGATTTCAGCGAGATCGATTCCAAATCTGAAGTCCGCTTCATCATCCGAGATCAGGAAAATTTATTTTGACCAAATTACTATTTTGCCTTTCTTTGAAAAATTGAAATTTTCTGTCTTACAAGGTTGGGGGAGAACAAAACAGAATTAAGACATGTAGCAAAACACATTCTAATTTAGGATACAATAGTTTTTATTTAAGATGAACTCTGGAAAAGGAACAATAAAGTGAGACGAAGACCGAGATTCAAAGTTGCAGAAGAAAGGAGTTTGAAAAGTTATTCGATAACATCAAGACCTGTTTATATTTACAAGCAAAAACTGGTTTGAATTTCAAACCGTTGGCATTATAAGTAAGAATTAATTCAAACGTTACGAATTAAATGCAAACTTAATTGTAGAATTAATGTGTCTTAACTAATCGTTTTATTTATAGCAAAATCAATCTGCCGCCATTAAGAGTAAGAACAACGTAAACGCTGCAAATTAACTCTGTAACTAATTGTAAGAATTCATGCGAAACGTTACAAAGTTCTTAATGGTTAGAATTTGAATTCAAAATAAACTTATTGAACCGTTATTTGATAACATCAAGACCTATTTGTATTTACAGGCAAAACTGGTTTGAATTTCAAACCGTTGGCATTAAAAGTAAGAATTAATTTGAAACGTTACGAATTAAATGCAAACTTAATTGTAAGAATTAATGTGAAACGTTACGAAGTTCTTAATGACCTATTTGGATTTATAGGCAAAAACCGGTTTGAATTTCAAACCATTGGCCAATAAGAATTAATTTGAAACGTTACGAATGAAATGCAAACTTAATTGTAAGAATTAATGAAAAACGTTACGAAGTTCGGAATTTGAATTCAAAATAAACTCGTAGAACCGTTTTGATTTTAAATACACAAAAATACAGGCAAAGATTGGTTTAAATTTCAAACCGTTGGCCATTAAGAGTAAGAATTAATTCGAAACATTACGAATTAAATGCAAACTTAATTGTAAGAATTAATGTGAAACGTTACGAAATTCTTAATGACCTGTTTGTATTTATAGGCAAAAATCGGTTTGAATTTCAAACCACTCATCATTATAAGAATTAGTTCAAATGTTACTGGGTCTAATGCATCAATTTACACTAAAACGGGGGCTTTCGACTCCATTTCCTCGGGAGCAATAGTAACTCCCACTTCTCAGTCACGTATGTTTCTCAATTGAGTTTCTTAGCATGATAAACCCAATAAATGTTCTGTTTTTTCCATTTTAGAGCACCTCTTTCATTTTGAAACTGACAGCATAAATGTGATGGTAACTTTACTATTATGATAAAATGAAAAATATTTATATAGTATATGTATAACATATCAACATATTTACAAAAGAATAAAATTATAAAATTATAATTATAAATAATTTATTATTATCATTTTACCAAAAAAATAGAACAATTTTTTTTTATGTAACTAAGATAGAATATATAAAATTAATAATTTAAAAATTCAGTAGATTGATAACCAAAATTAAATATTATATGCTTTTGAAATATTTTGTATGGATTTTAAAAAAAATTAAATATGTGGAGATTCTAAAATATGGTTTTTGCGTTGAAAATTTTGAAAACTTTGAAATAAGTGATGCAAAAAAATTAAATAAAAACCGTATAAAGTATTAAAGCAAATTGCTTTCATAAAAAGTAAATGACCAAGTTCCACACTTATTTTGTGACATGTACAATATCTGCTCATTCAGGACTGTATATGGTGGCTAATTGTAAGAAATGGCAAGGAATATTCTTAATTTTGTGGAAAAAAAAGGTATGTTTGGGGTTTTCCAAATTGGATTGCCACCAAAGTTGAAGTTGTCATATAACCATTAATAAATTTTATAAATTTATAACAATACAAAAAATTTATAATATTTCATATATTATTTATACTCAGGAAGAAAATTTTATAATATTATTTCATAAAATATAAAAAATTATCTATGGTTATATATATTTTTATAATATCATATTATTTTTTATTAATATAATATGAAATAAATTATAATCATAAAAATCGTATTATTTCATGTAATTTATAAATTTTAAAATTTATAAGAATCCTAAAATTACATAAATAAGGAGAGAATGATAAAAAAAAGGAAATTTATTATATTAATAATAGCGTATAAGAAAACGATATAACTTGTAGCTTTATAGCTTTTTCCATCATGAGTTGTTTATCCATCAAGAGTTGTTTATCCATAATAGCTATTAATAGTAGTTGATTATGAGTCTTTACCAAACAGTGAGATAATTGAGGGAATCAACAATCAGCTCCTTCAATCAAGGCTAAATTATGAGCTCAAATTTGACTCATAATTTGCACAGAGAAATGCATATCTGGCCACTCTAATTTCTCTTGAAGCTTCAAATATGATAGACAACTAAAATCAACTACTATGCTGTGGAAAATTGCAACTTCAAATGGAATACAAATAAAATGCAAATTTACAGCTGCAAATGGAAACTGGTTCCACATTAATTAATGTTTTGAGTTTTCCATTCTTAATTGAGACTACATTGTTTTTGTTTAGTAAGAGGGAGGGAGGGAGGGAGGCATGCTCTCACACTAAATGTTTCAAATCTAGCTCCTTGTGTGAGAGCCCCCTGTTGTAATATTACTACATTGTTTTCCTTTCTGATTGTCTCCTCGAATCTGCAAAGAATATTACTCGGCCTCTTGTAAATTATAATTTTATTTACCATACATGTTGTTCGGGTTGTTAAAATGTTCTGAAACAAGTCCGTTTTGTTGACCCATTTATCTATTTTTGGTCTCCTACATGATGATTTGTTTTATTTTTGGCATTTATTTTCCAGGATTTCCTACAAAATCATATAAGTATCCGCAGAGCATGAAAAGAATCAAAATTCAAAAAGGCATATAATTGTGTTTCTACCACCGTAAACAAAACATACATCGGGTCTTCCCTATTGAAAGTATACTAATGGATAATGCTTAATTTCCCTTATTACTATAAATATTGATCAAATCCTAAACACAATAAGTAAATAAGACTACATCCAACATTATCAATTTCATAATATTTTGATATTAACATGCCAAAACCTACTTTCCCCCCTTCACCATCAAGCTCCTCCCACTAGATCTGTAAAACCTGAGAAAAATTCAAATTTTCTGAAAAATGGTAAAACCGTAATTTCAGTGGAAAATATGAAAATTTTCTAGATCTCAGATGACAAAATGGACTTCATCTTTGGAATCGTCTCATGAAATCTAGATAATTCGTCGAATTTCATTGAATTTCGAGACAGTCGTAATTTCACGTTTATCGATGACCGAGAGTGATAAGGGACACTTGGCACATGTTGGATGGAGATCAAGTCAAACAAAGGTCTAAGTGGGATCCATGTGGGACATGTGTCACAACATAAGAAATGGAAATCCAAAGAATTGGATAAGAGGATAAGGGGAATCCAATAGAGCCAATGAGAGGGTGACATGTGGCAAGAGAGGACATCTCATTTGACTTGTTGGACCAAACAATTCGGTGGGGGAGAGGAAATGGGAGAGAAAGAGAAAGAGAAAGAGAAAGAAAAAAGAGAAAGAAGAAAGAGAGGGAAAAAGAGAGAAGAAGGAGGGGGAGAGAAGCCCCACCTTATCTTTAGATTTCTCGAAGATTCGATCATCGGCATTCGTTGGAGCAAGAGACAAAGTCGATCCCCACAGCGAGAGCTACGTGTGGGTACTAAAATCAGGGAGTTTCAACAAACTCTAAGAGGTAGGGGATTTTTCCTACTCGGTTTTATTCTTAGCTTAAAAGCCATCTAATGACATGGTTTTGTTTCCTTGGGCCATGAGTGGCCTTGATGTTCAGTCCCAAAATTTTGGGATGGAAGGAGGAAATGTTCTGGATCGAATGGGATACCAAACTATGTAGGAAACTGAGATTTTTCAGTCCCGACAAGCCAGCGCTGCGTTCAAGGCCTTTCCGGGCTGCTAGTCGCAGTCGATCCGCGCCCGCACGCGCCGCCACACAACATGCCGATCGCGCTAGCGCAACACGGCACGCTCGAGCACGATCGTTCAGGTGCACGCAACCCGTGCCCAAGGGACACGATCGCCGGATAGGAACCTCCCTCATATGGTATTGCAGACACAATTTCTAGAAAGCAGGTAAAATAAAATAAAATACTTATTTGTTTGTGGTCGATGTTTTAAAATGTTGAGGCAGAATATTCGCCGAATCGAGGTGTGATCCCAAATTGGAAGGATCTTTCGCTGCGGTTATGGCCTTGATAATTGAATATCATGCCAGTGAAAAATTTATGTTGATGCATGCTCAGCCAAGTATATTGATATGAATGAGAATTTCACATGAAATAATGCATGAAATATTATGTGGCATACTTGCATCCCATATGCACAGTAACATCAGGTGTGGGTGCATAGTAATGGTTGATTCACCATTCTTGGTTAATGTGTGGTGAGCTCGAAAATGGGACAACGTCCAAAATCGAGACTCACATTGGGTAAAACAACAACAATAATAAATCACGTGTGTTGGGTGTAACAAGACGTGCATCCCCTAAGGTGAAAGACCAAAATTTTGAGCTCCTGTTGCATATGTATCCAATGATGAAAGTTCGAAAAGTGTCGGCATGTACAAAGCCTACGGTGAGACTCCTCACCGCTTACCCAAATAAACATATACCACAAAACTAAATGAATATCGAGGTCAAGTCAATGAGTCAAGTCACAAAGTAACACCAGACGACTAATCTTTTCACACTGCGTTCTAAGTGCGAGGAGTCGGTTGAGACCCTGGTTATGAGCATGAGGAGTCATGGCTCACATATCATGAATATCTCCATATAGGATTACATCATTATGTGGATTATGATTGATGTTTTATGTAGTTAATGTATGTGCATTTTAGGTGGGGAGTAGCCCTTGTAGGAAAACTTCTCTATTGAGCATTGCTCACCTCGTTGTGGGTAAATATATTTTCAGGTACTGGAGGTACATATGTGGGTGAGCACATTTGAGGATTATCGTGAAAAAGGCTGGGTTGTGGCCAGTTCATTTATTTTGTAATGTTTAGGACTGAATGTCTAGTTTTGCTATGTAAATAATAAGTTTTGTAATAAAAACTTAGTTTCAGACTGGTTTAGTATAGTATGGATATTTTCTCGGACATTATACCATTAGTACAAGTTGTATAGAAACAGTAGTGTTTGATGAAAGGTATGAAAGAAAATTGGAAGTGCAAAGAATGGAGAAGGGTGGCCTACTGCCCATTTCCAGGTTCTTGTCGCGATAGAGACTAGTCCTGGGTCACGACACTCAGGTGTGAAGGCCGTGGACAAGGGTCAAGGTCTATGGCAAGACATTGCCGGGCATGACAAAACGACAAGGTTTCGCGGCATTACGATGTGCTCACAGACGCGATCGCTTCCTTCGGCGTGGCGCGACTAGGCGCCCGCATTACATGGTTGTGGTCGCGCGACAAATGATTTCCTCAAGGAGCAGAGAATTCCCTCTCGCTGCGTATTGTGACTTCCTACAATTTTCTATTGCGACAGAGAATCCCGGAATAAAGGATTTTCCCATGTCGTGACATAGGGCTTATGTCGCGACAAACTTCCTACAATTTTCTGTCGCGACAGATAATCTAGGAACATGGGATTTTTCTATGCCGCGATATTAAGGCTGAGGTCGCACAAAGGTAATGCCAGCGTCATAAAAGCGCATGCGCTTAGAGTTAGGACCGTGTCGCGACATGGCCTTCTATGTCGCATGGCCCTCAAGAACAGACCGATGGCTGGGTCGCAATGCTCAGATGGCTTTGTGTTACATACAAGCCAGCTGTGGAGGGAAGAGTCCTCGATTTCGATAGAGAATTCTCACAAGAACAAAGAATTGCAGCCTCTCACGCGATAATGAGCGTGGTGTCGAGAGCCAAGGTCGGACACAAATACGAGCAAGCCGGTCCAAAGATGGACTACAGTCACGCGACAGCTCACAGGCGCGAATCGAACGTGGCACGGCGCGCAATTGTGGACTGTCGACAAGAGGCTCATATGACAAACCACCCATGCGCCGCCTGTCGCGATATCTATCGCGATAGAGCTGATCAGTAGCCAAAAATAAAAATAAAAAATGACCCCCGGGAATTGGGGTGTCACAAGATCAAACTATAGGAGAGGACTACCAAGTTTTAGCATTTTTCTAGTTTTCAAGTGTAAATGCACCTTCGACGAGCCTTTTCAACAAAAATGGGCAATCTACAACTTATAACCAAAGACTGAGATCATAAAAAATCTTTAGTAATTTCCATATCTATCATAAAACTCAATAGATGCTACGAGGCAACAAAAGTCTATTTCATCCCACGCGCCAATTATCTACATTGAAAAAGGAGGAGATCAAATCCCATCGAGCCATTAAATAACAAAAGAACTTTCCTTGTTTAGTATTAGTAAAGAAAGGTAAAGCAGCATCCTTTGTGGTACATGATCATCAATCACTAAATTATTTACTCATTTCCACCATGCGATTGGTTATACCTTTGAGGGAAGAAACTCGAGATAAGCCTTTGAGAGCAAACAACTTTACCATCATGCCTGCATAAAATATTTGAATTTAATAAATGTTAGTTTTAGGAATAAAATAGTTCACAAGTTCTAAACAACTTCGTCATTTTCTTATCAAAATCATAGAAGACAACTTTTTGCCTAATATCATTCAAATCCCTTTTGAAGGATAGATCATCCAAGGCATCTATTAGGCTCTTTTAATTATTATACTCTTTGCTATACTCTACTCAGAATTTGTTAATACCAATCTCTAAGATTCATTACTGAAGATTTGTTCCATAGTGCATTTTAAAGGATATTTTTCGCGTCAGGTGCACTGGAAAGTCTGGCAAAAGCAGGAATCTCCAGGGTGAAATTACAATTATTCTTCTTTAGGTGATCTGGAAAAAGAGAAACGTCATTTTCTTATTATTATTCTTTAATTTTTTTTGATAAGTAGATCCCAACAAAATCATCCTGGCACTTAGGTTTACTTTCTCCGTCCTCTTTGTGTTTCATTTCTAAGTTTTAAGGTACCATGGTTGGCACAATCATGTTAATTTAGAGTTCGATAAGATATAATGGTAGGGAGATTTAGGTCATAGCAAAGCATAAAATCTCTTTTCGCAAGTCTATGTTTAATTTTAATGGTTGTTCGTAAAAACTGACAAGTGTGTATCATGGAGTTTCTCAGATCCTAGAGAGGAGACGTGAAAACCAGGCTTCTGCAAAGCATTTAGGTTATGGTTCATTAATGAAGCAATTTTGCTAAATTTCTTGAAGTCTAGCGTTTGTTTCCTGTTCCAAAATTTAGTGCAAGATGATTCAACCATGGTTCTCTATGGGGTTTCTTAGGGAAAGCAAGATCCTATATCGCTACACCCAAGAGTACAATTTGATTTCATCTACAAAGTCATGCTAGCCACCTAGATGGATCCCTTCCTAGACAAAGTGCTTTTCTATCAAATGTTAACCATTCAAGATTCTTCCCTTGGGAGATGCTCTTGTCGGGGAGTTTCTAAACTTTGTCACTTCGCTTTCGTGCTCATTTTTAGTTATTTATACTTATTTTTCCTTTACCCTTTGAGTTATGTGGTTGGCTATTTTTTTATCAATTAATTGATACTAGTACATTTTCGTTCTTGTAGGAGAACTCATTCTTTCATGTTCTGCTTTTATCATTAATCAATAGATTCTTTTGCTTACAATTGAGAAGATAAGAAGTGTTATGAGTCGTCATTGCCCTTCAAACATAGGTATTTTATGATAGGCAAATAATATGACTTTATAAACAAATCTTAGAGTGAAGACATGACATAATACACAGATGTAGAATGAGCATGAAAAGGCACAACCAAGAGAAAAAAAAGAAAGTAACTTCTCTCTTAGCAACAACCCAACCAATCAACAAAATTATTTAAAGGCATAGAACCTATAGCTACATAAATCTTCCACCCACAAAAATAAATATCTAAGAAAAATAGCCTTTCAAGTGTTGATTAGATTGTTGCTCCTCATTGTCAAAAAAAGATCTTCAATTCCTTCTTTCCATAGTCCAAAAGATGCACAATGGAGCCACTCTTGAAACCATCTTGCCTCTTTAATCCACAAAGGTTCCATGCCACCCAAACTAAACTAAGTCTTACTGTATCAAAACATAGACACGATAGCTGTCTATAGAGTAAAAAGCAACTCCCAGAGGATCATTGTCTAAAGCACAATGAAGCTTGACGTGATTAATGAATCTTTCTTGACTTTAGTAAGAAAGTATCTCTAACCAGCGCTTCAACTCTCTCTCCAAACTATCCATGTCAAATGCCCCTAACTAACCTCCCAAGTGAAAAACGATTTCATATAAACCGTTGAATTCTAAATTACACCTAATGGATGCAACCGGTCTTTTCAGTCTTAGGCAACTTAACTTATAAAAATTTCATTAGAACTTATTATTTCCCACATCTATACCTATGTTGCCTCTTATCCTTCTCCTGATATCACCATCACTCCTAGCCTTGAAAATAATTCATCCACAATGTCTAACTCCTAGTTATTCAAAAGTTTAGGAAGAATGTAGGTTCCCATAACCCTTCTCACCCCATTCCACCATAAATCATATGCAAGCCTCTCGACATGTGCTTATATGGAGGTGAAAGAGGGGCATAGTCTTTCTAAAAGGTTCAACTTCACACCATTAGTCTTTCTAAAACTACAACTTCCATTTCCCACAACAAAGAAAGATCTAATATAAAAGATGCCCCACTATAGATAGCCCATTCTAACTTATAAAACATCTCTCACTCCAAAATAATGCCATCCTCCTTCCATATTAGCCTGAGACTCCTTTCCAAATGTTTCCCCTTTCCACTTCCACTGCAAAAAGCGTAGTACTGCCAAGATATGTCTAATTCCTTAACCTCACTATTTTCCCATGCAAATTGTCGAGTCACTCAAAAATGGCCTTTTCCAATGCCCCACCATAAATTCCTTTCAATTTTCTCCAACTTGAAAGTCTCTCTTCCACTCCATCTCATCACTAATCTAAAAGGAGTACCTAGGGAAAGAACCATGTAAGTAGAAGAAAGTCCCTGATGGTAATCTTAACTCAAAGGTAGAACTTCAATACTTCACCCTACCACACATAATCAACTCTGCCATCTCAGCTTCATTTTCAATCCCAAATATAGTTTCAAACGACATGAGCAATCAACTTAAAATATTCGCTTAGTTTTGAGAAGCCTAACAAAAAAGGCCCTATTCACCCAAATTCTAAAAGGCACCACCATTAGCTTCCTCTTTGAGAGAACTCAATCAAAGGCTCAATTGCAACAATGTATAAATAAGGAGATAAAGGATCATTTGTCTTAAACCTCAAGAGCTATAAAGGAACAAGATGTGATACCATTACACTGCCAAAACTTTGTAAGTGAAAGTATCATTTCATCATCCAGTCATTTCAAACTAAAATTCATCTTTGCAAGAATCAATATCAAGAAATTCCAATTGACATTATCACATTTTCAATGTCTAACTTAGTATAACCCGCTGTAAATTGGATTGATCTGACAATGCCCAACAAATCAAACTCGACCAGAATATGTTAATAATTTTACATTTTCAAAATGTAAGTAGGAAAGATAAAGAGGTACCTATATATAGAAGGCACCATTTATGAAAGGAAAATCAAAGCTAGGTTTATTCAAGTAATAAAATCCCTTGCGCAGATAAGTCACAGATATGGGAATCTCGCATTGGGCCTAAAATCAGATTATATTTCATCCTCTGGTACAAGGTTTGTCAGTTGAACTTGAAAATGTATAAACTAAAGTTGTGTCAGGTTGCTTTCACAAGAGAATATTGCAACATCTTCTCCTTGTCCGTTGAGAACTAACCCACCAGCAAACTCATAAGAAAATCGATGTACTTTGGAAAGATCATCATCCACCTCATCGAACATCTGACATAAGACTGGAGCATTCTCGTTAGACCATGAGAAAGAGAATACTCCATTTTGCAAGGAAAGGAGATGAGAACATCCTCACATCCCACCAAACTTTCCATGACAAAAGATTTTTCCTAAAACCATTCTAATGAGATGACAACAAATGGGAATTTTTTGGTGGGAAGGTCACACATCCTCAATTGACATAGTGACAATCAAAATCGCCAACCTGAAATATTAGTATTTCCAAATGAGGTTTAGCCTCTATATCCTTCCTCTCTCTGCTAACGCTCATAGAAGGAGGAGTCTAGAGCCCGCGTAATTGATTTTGGAAGAATGAGTATCGTATTGCACACCTCAAAGTGATCGGATACATTTTAAACTCTGAGGTACAAGGTAATTAAAACAGATGTTAACACATCTTTCTATTAATCTTCGTCACCACGGGAGAAGTCTTAGGCGCTTCAAACTCATGAAGCTTGGAAAACTTAATCTTCCCAACGGGATCAGAGTCAGAGAGATCGGCCACATACATGCTCGACAAACCTTGTGGTTCTTTTGGAATAGTCCAATTCCTGTGTCAAGACAACGTATGTTTATGAGCCCATTCCCTCCAAGCTAGTATATAATTTTGATCCATCACATAAACCCATCCCCAAACGGCAACTTTCCTCCTTAAAATACCACATTATCCACCTAGACGTAATGATATGGAGGATTTGTTTGGAATCCTCCGCTCAAAATCGTCTTTATGTAAATCCCTACGATGTGGTCACACAAACACAAGTAGAGATATCCCTCGCCTTCGCCTTCCATTCTTCACTAACCGGTCTCTACTATCTACTTCCTAACTAAGCAAGCTGTATCCAGGTTTTGGAAAAGGCGGAATGGAAGGTACAAACTGTGGGAATGGAGAGTCAGACGCAGAACGTTCAAATTACAAAACAACGCTTATCGTAGAGTCGGATTTCAGTCGAATAACGCTGGGCCAATTCTGGCCTCTTGTCAGATAATTTTTCATGTCAAACTTAACTAGTATTCGTTTTTAAAATATATTACTTTAGTGTTAAAATATATTTCCCTTCTGTGATATGTATTGAATAATATTTAATTTCAAAAATACTATGAAATAACGTTTTATTTGAGTTAATTCTTTTTAGATCCATGACACCCTAATTTCGAGGGTTACGTTTAATTAAATGACTGTAGAAGTTCTATCTTAGGTCATTAGCTAAGTCTTGGTATCGGGCGGTACCATTTGTCGTGAACCGCAGTTGCCAGCCACCACCTTGATACTTCACGGGACCCATTTCAGCTTCATATTTTTATTTAAAATATGAGGCTAATAAACAGATACAGTCCATAAGAGTTCGATCGACCCTCCTACCATAATTACATATCTAGCTAATTTAGTCAGTCGTCCCTAACTTTTACAGATTTATCGAGGGCCACATGTCGGCCCTCTTAGAAATCACCGGCCTCGTACGGCGCACGTCCACCGGTCGACCATGTACTGTAGGGTTGTCCCACAAAGGATGGAATACTTCCCCTGAGTACATAACATCACAAATATACCAGTAGTTTCGGACTTGTTTAGGGATATATTAAAAAGTTAATGGAATTTCGGAAAATAAAACGAGGAGACACAGGAAAGTTTACAAGATACAAGGGCAATCTTGTAATTTGTTAAAAGGATATAGAAAGTCATAAAAGAGGAAAGATTGGGGTTAAATTAGAATGGCATAAGTTACTTTGCAAAAAGAAGAAGTCTAAGGACTTAAAGGCAATTAAAGAAAACTTAAAAACAAAAATGGGTTTTTGTCTTGGCCAAACATGGCCTTAATGTGGGGATCAAAATATCTTATATTTTGGTCTCCAAAAGAAAGAAAAACGGGAGAGAGGAAGAGCAAAGGAAAGAGAGGAAGAGGAAGTGGAAGAAGAAGTTCGAAGCAAGCCAAACTAAAAGATTATGGAAATTATGGATTTTAGCATGATTTTGGTATAAGAATTACTTGGGTATGGATTGCTAGGGTTTCATTTGGACATTAATTTGGTTCCCACTCTAGGGTTTGCTAAGCCAGTATTTAATTCTAGATTTAAGGGAAGTTTGGTTGAAAAAGTCCTAGTTGATAATGAGTAGATATGGAATCCTTCACAATTCCAAGGATTTGTAGAATTGGGTGAAGTTTTGGTATGAATCCTAAGATTCTTTTGCAAATTAAAAGTGTTTGTGGAGTTGTTGGGAGGGATTCCATGTTAGTTTTTGATGAAGGATGCATTAGGAGTGATCTATGGATGAAAGTGCATGAAAAATGGGAGAAAATACACATTCTAGGCATTTTTGACATGTACCGGTACACCTTGAACATGTACCGGTACCTTTTGGTCTGGTCATTTGGCCAACATGTACCGGTACATATTAGACATGTACCGGTACGCCATCTGGTTTCCTATTCTGACCGGGTTTTTCATTATTTTAGTATAACTTGCTCATTTCTTATCCGATTTGAGTGATTCAAGCGTTTAATTAAAATAGACTTCAAGGAGAACCAAACATATAGAAATAGCTACCTCCTAATTCTGATTCTAAGTGGCACAAAAATTCACTCAAAGTGGGGCCATGTGTAAGCCAATTCCTGCATCAGTTTGATCATAGAGTAGTCCGAGTTGTTTTGGACGTATCTTGAGTTCCGGTGCTCCAAATTGGGTGATTCCAGTTGGAATAGAACCCTTAGCACCTTAACTTTAAAGGAGTATAAAGAACCAGTGTCAAATATGAGTCAGGCACTTGCTGAAAATGAGTATTTCAAACTGTCCCTCAGGGTAAATCCAGTGAAATTCGACTAGTTTGGCAAATGCATAACTTTAGTTTGGATGATCCAATTAGAATGATTCCAATTTCTAAGTAAAATAGATTCATAGAGGGACTAGAATACATGAACGATGTGTGAATACATCAGTATTCCTGTGTAAGTATATGAAATGCCATATGTATAGATATGTTCATGAAACATGAATTTGATATGAAACATGAAAACGAATTGAAATATGAACATGAACATGAATATGAGAGATAAAATGTCATGATCACAAAATGTGATTAAGAAAGGTTATAAGTTCTAAAAGACATATGACAATATGACTACCTAGGACCGAAGAATGAATGGGTGGACGTCCTGTTGGTGCTACGACACTCTTGCTGCGTGGTTAGCCACTTTTTGATTGGTGCTCAGGCCGCTGTGGTCTTCTGACCTCTGTTGCGTGGCGACACGTCTGATCGGTGCTCAGGCACTCTGATGGTGCTCGGCACTCACATTTGCGTGGCGAGCACGTCCCCGATTGGTGCTCGGCACTCCTGCTGGGTGCTACGGCGGTCTGTTGCGTGGGCGGGCCACGTCACATTGGTGCTAGGCACTCTTGTTAGTCTTCACGACACTCACATTACGTATTTACCTTCGGGTGCGGTATCTTGCGTCCTACTCATTTCTTATGATTGGTCTAGGTAATTAGGACAGCCATATGTTAAAACATTGAATAAAGAATAAGGTAAATATCACGAATGTACCTCTTTGTATCCCTGATACGTAGTACTGCGGGCCTCTACGTATACGATTAAGTCAGTGTTACCTAAAACCTTCGAGCAGTGTAACTTTGAATATGGTTATGATTTAAACCCGATAATCTCTTTGTTATTGGATATGTTCTGAATCTGTATAAATCCGGTATATGTATCATTTGTGATCCCGTATATACGCTGTGGACTAATGTCCGTATAAAAATGTATCTGCGTAAGTGCGATCGACTTTGCGTATGATATGATTACGATGCGTTATTATCGTACCTACAGATCTGCCATATAATAAGATCCATTAAGACAATATGGATTACGTAATACCCGATTATAAGATCAGTAAGATAAGTATACGCTCTTATAAGACATGTATAGATCGAAATACATGTCTAGGATTAATAATACCGATGTATAAGCTCAGTAAGATAGAAGTATATGCTCTATATGCTACGCCAAGACATGTATAAGATACGAAATACATGTGCAAAGTTACTAATAATACCAGTATAAGCTCCGTAAGATAAGTATATGCTCTGTAAGACATGTATAAGATCTGAAATACATGTCTAAGTTCTATAATACCAGTAAAAGATCTGTAAGATAAGTATATGCTCTGTAAGACATGTATAAGATCTGAAATACATGTCTAAGTTCTGTAATACCAGTATAAGCTCCGTAAGATAAGTATATGCTTTGTAAGACATGTATAAGATCTGAGATACATGTTTAAGTTCTGTAATACCAGTATAAGCTCCGTAAGATAAGTATATGCTCTGTAAGACATGTATAAGATCTGAAATACATGTCTAAGTGCAATAAATACGGTACTATAAACTCATTAGATAAGTATATGCTACGTAAGACATGTATAAGATGCGAAATACATGTCTAGGATTACGTAATACCCAGTATAAGATCCGTAGGATAAGTATACGCTATGTAAGACATGTATAAGATCTGAAATACATGTCTAAGTTTTGTAATACCAGTATAAGCTCCGTAAGATAAGTATATGCTCTGTAAGACATGTATAAGATCTGAAATACATGTATAAGTTCAGTAATACACGTATAAGATCCGAAATCCCAGAATAAGTTCAGTAATACAAGTATAAGTTCCGTAAGACCAGAATATACTTCGTAGTATAAGTATAAGTTCCGTAAGACCAGGATATGCCATTAGTCAAGTATAGGAATCTGAAGTCTGGTATAAGTTTTATAGTACTTACAAATTCTTCCGTATAAGAATAAGTTCCGCAATATCAGTATACGTTCCGAAATCTCTATGGTACCTACGGGTACCTTGGAACAAGTGTAAACTCCGTAGTATAAGTATAAATTCTGTAAAATCCTACGGGAGATCTGAGATAGAATAAGTATAAGTTCTTCATAAGAATAAGCTATGTAACTCCCACGGGAGTCCTGAATGAACATAAGACTGTTATAAGTAAAAGCTCAGTCCTGCATACGAGAGATGAGAACAAGCATAAGTTTGTTATAGGAATAAGTATGTATGCAAAATTGTTATATGAATTCCTGAAGATTCTGATATCTGTTATTGTTTTATGATATTTGTGATTCAGTATAAATGCTTGTGTTTCTGTATAAGATATGTTTCCCACTAAGCGTAAAGCTTAGCACGGGTTTGTCAGGTGTAGGTACGGGAGAAGACATACGAAGACATCCGCATACGGTTAGACTGACACGAGTAAGGGTTCATCATAGTAGGTCATGTGCTCACAGATATATAATTGGAATGCAAAGTTGTTTTGTATATGTAAGTAAATGGGACTCAGTTATATGTGTCTAGATTTTGATGGACACCACTCCGGTGGTAGTTCTTTTGATTTGTATATAATATTTTGATTATGTTATAATATGTGGGCCATACCCACAGGTACAAGTTCAACTTTTAAAAAAAAATCAGGTAAAGAGTCCCAGTTTACGGTCTTGCACCCCGAACTCGGTTCGGATCCGCCAATCGGGTCGGACCGGGAATCGGGGTGTGACAAGGGCTACTCCCCACCTAAGTGCACATGTGATGTTCACTCAACAATTCATGTAAAACCCGGGAAAATTTAAAATTTTATGAAAAATGGCAATAATAGTAAAATTGCTAGAATGGCTCAGGGAAGCGTAGAAAATTCTCTAGATCTCAGATGACAAAATGGACTGTGTCATTGGATTCGTCTCGTGAAATCTAGTGACCCAGAAAAGTTTCGTCGAATTCTAAGACAATCGAAATTTTTATGATTTTCTAGGTGGTGACTTTTCCAGTGACTCAAAAGACAAGATTTTTAAGAAAATCATGGAAGTCAAGAAATTTCTTGAACTAAGTTCATTTAAAATAAATTGAACTAAAAATAAATGAATCGTTTTGGGACATAAACGAACCTTGGACCGGAGTGGACACGTGGCGCGACGTGGGCCACTTAACAAACTTAAGTTAATTGGAATAAAATGAGGGTAAAATGGGAAAAAGCCCATTTCTTCTTGGTCTTCACGCATAGGAGAGGGAGAAGTTGTATAGAGAGAAGCTATGACTTCTCTCTAAGATCTACAAAGCTCGGGTGGTCATCTCGCTTCGGGCTAAGACTTAAAGTCGGAGTACTCGTCGAAGGCAACGAGTGGACATAAAAACTAGAAGTTTTCGTCAGAGATTTGAGGGGAAAGTTCAGGAGGCCATGGGTTTCGAGCTTAGGGTCTTAGCTTCATCTTAAGCTAAAGGTAGGGAACCTTCCCTGCTCGGGTTTTATTTTCCATAGGAGGCGTTTGGTTTGGTTAGTAGGGGCTGTTTGGGTCAGTGCTCTCGAGCACCGAAAAGAAAGGAAAAAATCATTTTTTTGGTTCCTCACTATGATATCCAGTTTTTGGGGTTGTTTTGAAGTTGATTTTGGGCTTAGTTTGGGATGGGTTTTTGTGCCATGTTTATGGTCGGTTTCTTGGTCTCAATTGGGGCTGGTTGTCATCGGTTAGAAAGGGTTGTTCAGAGATGAGTTTAATTAAAAAGCGCATGCGAGGCTCAAAGGTCTGTGGGCATCACGATTGCGTGGGTTCCACTCTGCTGTGTAGGTCCACTTGTTCATGTGAAGCCTTTAACTTTGGGCTGGCTATAAATTTCGTCAGACTTGATTCCGCACATTCTTGGACTCTATAGAAGCTCTTTGAGTTTAGAATCCATCCATATATAAACATGCAATTTGGGCCTCATATTATATCAGAATGTGAAATCACGGTAGCCTCTACTGCTTTAGTGCAATCTTGTTGATTTTCTTCATGGCACAACATAACTCCTTCATTAGGACTCTAAATTTGGTGTTCTTGGACTCTATTGATAGCTCCTTGAGTCTAGAATCTGGCCATGTTCTTGTGAATGGAATTTGGTGCTCATATTGTTTTTGAAAATTTTGATTGTAGCACCAAGTGTGCAAATTTCTTTGTTGTGATGATATGTGCGGTCTAATACATTGAAATTGGTGTATGTTGTTTGGTAATTATATGCATGTTGATATAATTATCCATGAGGCTTAGGTAAATGCATGATTTTGTGTATTATTGAGGTCATTGCATGGCTTGTTTGTAGGCTATTTGTGGACATAGTGTTATAATTAGACCTATAGGATAAAGTAAGTCATTACTCGATTGGTGATGACTTATAGATGTCTATGTATGTGTGTTAAGTATGTTGGCATGAATTGTATGATTTAAATTGGAATTTATGTGTTCAGTGATATAAATGTCCAATTGATGCATGGGTTAATATGCATGAGTAGGCATTGTGATGCCCCGATTCCGGTCAGTTGTGCGATCGGTACTGCAGCTTTATGTGTCTCTCATATCATGAGACCCGTGCACAGTAAAATGACCCAATAGGGCTGTTATTATCCAGCCATTCACTGGAAATCCATACGGTTATAAGCCATCACAACACGAATCGAGTCATTACACAACTCTTAATACCAAAACATATATTAAAACTGGATTCGTTAATATATATACACAAAAACATGAATCAAACGCGTTCGTGACACCGTAATCAGGCCTCCCAGGAAAGCGTCGATGCACTGTGCTTGTCTTGTACACAAAGGGGATCACGATGGGGTGAAGCGATGCAGTGGTTGAATTCTCACCAAGGCTATACCCACCTAAAATGCATACTGATGGCAACTCTAACATCCACATTCCATACAATACAATGCATACATGGAGATGATTTATCATCACATGAAATGTTTCCATGCCCGTACCAGAGTCACTCAGAGCTCCTCCACGTACCTATGCCAAGTGTGAAATCATCATAGTAATACTAATGACACCATATACCTGGCCTTCGTCGGCTCACAACACCCGATGCGAATTTTGCCAATGGGTAACCAGTGCAGTCAATTCCGACTCCTGTTCTCCAACTCTAGGTCTAAGTGATACGATCTAGTGTGTTCTTTAAATACAGACTTCAGTTAAATGCGGGTCTCTAACACCCATACAAAACTTTTTGGATAGTACCACGGGTCTCATACCCATAAAACCTTTACCGGATAGTCTTTGGTCTCTCACACCCATCTGAGGACCTTTCAAATAATACCACGGGTCTCCCTACCCGAGTTCGGGGACTTGACACACGTTAATTGCACGCCTCATTTTATGATTTGGTAGGTCTTTATTGGATGTAGTCCCAGACCAAACAACCATTCAAAGTGGTGAACAACTATCTAGTGCACCCACGGAGCTCAGCGTGATGTCACATTTACATGAGTGCAGTGTATAATTCATATCCAATTCCAATGGCTCCACACACAGTATATTTCATATGAATTCTATGATCATGTTAACTCGTCGATTATCATGCATTAACATATCATTTCTGTACACACATTTTTACCACCCCCACCTTAGGCAAATCAATTCAAGCAATAACATGCAAGCAAAACACATGGACAAATTTTCAGTCCAACCATCAATCCGGACTTTTTAACAATCCCACAACAGTACATGGGCTATCCATGGACAACCCCTTATCAAGCATCGGTTCCACTTCTTTGGAACCAAAATCCATGGCCATTTCCAGCCTCACAACACTCAAAATCATTTCATAGCCTTTTTAAACAAGAAATAAACAAGTAGAAGAAGACCCTTACCTCTAAGAGTTGCCGAAACTCCACAATAATGGTACCCACATGTAGCTCTTGCAGCAGGGATTATCTTTGTCTCTTGTCTCGCCGGAATTTGACGGACTGATCGCCGGGAAATCTAGAGAGAAGGTAGAGCATCTCTCTCTAAACTCTCTTTCTTTCTCTCTCTTTCCCTCTCCTTCCCTCCCAAACTGGTTAGGAGAAGATGGGGTCAAGGGGGATCTCCTCTCACTTGCCACATGTCCAATTCTCATTGGCTCTTAGGATTACACCTTATCCCCTTATAAATCTACCATGGATTTTCACCCAATCACATGTTGCCACATGTCTCTCATGGGTCTCATTTGATCTCATGTTTGACTCATTCTGCACATGAAACGTGGCACCTCCTAAGCCACTCGCAATGTGCCAAGTGCCCCGCACCACTCCCGGTGCCTTGAAAAATGTGAAATTCCGACTATCTTGGAATTCGACAAAATTCGACGTGGTATCTAGATTTCGTGAGACGATTCCAATGGTGAATTCCGTTTCATCATCCAAGATCTAGAAAATTTTCAAATTTTGACTGAAATTATCATTTTACCATTTTTCAGAAAAATTAGAATTTTCTGGGGTCTTACAGGCATATGTGCATATAACACTCATTATATATGTAGCATGGTATGAATAGGCAATGACATTTGCATTGCATTTCATATGCACGAGAACATTGCGTAAAACGGGTGGGTGTGCATGGTTGTTGTCATTCACCATTCTTGGTGAGCGGGTGGTGGGCCGTGCATTGGGCGGCGTCGATAAAGCTCCATGGTCTTCATGGTTGTAAATCAACATTGTGTATGGTGTTGATGGTGTGGGCTCAGTCTAGGGCAATGTCTGAGAGTCGGCGGTTCGGAATTGTCCAATGCTTTTTGTTTATAGTTCGGTGTCCAATGCTTTTGTTTTAAAGCGGTTTCGAAAATTGTCGAATTCTTTTGTTTTAAAGCGTTTTCGGAGATTGTCCAATGTTTTTTATTTATAAAACCAAAGCTATTGTTTTGGATAAGGACCATTGGTTGAAATACCAATAGTGACTTTCTCCACTCTAGGCATAAGTAATGTGAGGTGAGTTGGGACTCGAGTTTAGAGGAGTCGGTAAGGGCTCGGTACATGGGACATATTTAGTCGCATCTCATTCACTTTGTATGTAGGTTTCCATTCTAAGATGTCATCTTCTGAGAGTGTTTATTTGTTGCATGACCATTGCGTAGGCGGTAGGTGGGAGTAGCCCTTGTAGGATTTTATACTAGGCATTGCTCACCCTGATCATGGGACCAAGTTGAGAGCAGGGAGTGTACAGGAGATGAGAGAGAAGCTCACTAAGGGCATACCAACATTGAGAAGAAAGCCGGATCGTGGCTTTGATTTATATTTTGTAAAATATGTATTAGAATGCTTAATTTTGAGATATGTTTTGTATAAGAGTAATGTAATTTAAACTCTTATGGACTATGATTTTATAGTCATGTGCTTATATGTTTGAGTATGGATAAATGGGCCATACGTGGCCATTTTTACTCATATGTGAACCCGGTGAGGTCGTTGTATTGGGTCATGTTACCATGTATTGCACAGGTTGTATTTTAGAGTGAGGCTCCCGTCTGAAAGAGACTACTGCCCGGGTTTTGGTAAATCTTGGGTCTAAAGGGACTCAATGGTGTGGTGTCGGGTTGCAGTATCCACTAATCTTCCGCGGGTTGTGGGTTGTCAACGGACCCTCTCGAATTGGGAGCATCACAATTCACACATTCACATTCAGCAAGAACATGTCGGTTCTATGGAATCCCACACATGCCATGTCATGAGCGAATCGACTCACCATGTACCATGCACTCAAGTCCTCAACGACTCCCTCACCACAGCGCCCTAAGCTCATGTGTGATAAGCGAATCATTTCGGATGGCGGCAATGATCATTTTCAAAACAAGTTTCATTTGTTTATAAACCAAAAGCTTTTTTGGATGATATATCCTGATAAGAAAATTTTATATTGAAATCATGCGCTTTATGTGGGTAAGCGGTTTTTAGTGTCGCCTTGCGTATAACCAAAATAAACCCATACACTTTTACAACATTTCACCGCTGAGGACTATGTCTAACCATAATTGGCGGGTCTTTCACCCGAGGAGGGATCTATCCCTTATTGTCGATACCCGACACATATTTTCTTTACCATTTTCATTATCCATGCGACTCTGTTGGACATTGTCCCATTACTTAAGCCCACCCGATCGACACGAAGCGGTGATTACCAACCATGCACTCACACTCATTTAATGCGATGTCCCTGTGCATATGCAATGCAAGATGCCATTGCATGAATGCTATATGAGATATTTACATACCATATTTTATACTCAGTATCATGGATAATTATATCAAACGCATATAATTTACATCCACCCATGTCAATATATCTAAACACGCATATATATAAACATAAATCAATACGATTCAACATGTATACAACAAATGAATCCATACGGAGATATAAAGGGGCCACAATAATAAGGCCCACGACCTAGCCTCATAAATTTGAAATTGTCCACAAGCAAGCCACCTGAAGGCCATGAACCGACCACCATGATCGGAAAGCTGTCCAATACAGCTCTTTGAAAAGAGTGTGAAACGCCCAAATATGTGAGCACCAAATTCCATTCACTAGGATATGGTTAGATTCTAGACTCAAAGAGCTTTCCATAGAGTTTAGAGCAGTGAATGGTTAGGACGAAAGTTATGGCCGTCCAAAGTTGAAGCTATCGATTTCGCATGGGTGTGTGAAATTTTCCAAAACAATCCTTGTATAATTGAGTGCTACTTGGAACAACTTATAACATACTTCATGCCAAGTATCATAGATAATTATATCTACTACATGTAATCCACCTCCACATCATGCAAAATATATCTAACATGCATCATGGCAGTTTATGATGTACATAATGTATTCATGCAACTAGTCCAGCCCACATCATTACACAAATACACACCAAATTTGGGCTATGGCCATTTTGGATTTCTCCAAGCAGGTTATGGCATAGTTAATGCTCACCAAAGCCGGCTCACCTGAAGGCCTCGAGCCCGACCCTTCATGGTGCTAAACTAGGCCCACGCAATCATGTAACTTGACACACAATCACGCCTTGCTTACGCCATAAATAGTTTGGGTTGACCCAAGGCCTTGTCCATGGCCCGGCGGGCTATACGTTCCAATACTTCTGAATTTGTAAACCAAGGCGACACATGGGTAACTTAGAAATTTCTTCTCCTATTAGGATCACCAACACATATCAAACATATCACCAGATTTTGGTAGTGGCTACCTAGATTTCTTAAGCAAATTCTGGCATACAAGATGCCCACAGCACAATCCACACAAGGCCTCAAATATGGCCTTTATCACAGCCCTTAGAAAGGACGTAAGCCAAAGAAGGAGAGGTTCCTTACCTCTTGCGGTGCGATCCACAATCCAGTAGGTTACTCTTCCCGTTTCTTTCTTTCCTTCTCCCTCTTATTTTTTTTTATTTCTTTCTTCCTTTTCTTTCCGTTACACCCACATAAACTAATCGCACTTCTCCCCCTTCCCTATTCCAGTTTCTCATGGCTTGAAGAAGCCATTTGTATTCCACTAATGCTTAATGGCTTGACACATGGCTTTTACAATGCCATGGCACACATGGCTTTACTAAGCCATGTGTCCTCTACCTCTTCACCCCTTCTTCTAGTAGAACACTTGGCTCTCATGATGCCAATTTTCACTCTGATATGGCCTATGTCATCATGCCACGTGTCATCCGACCCCATTGTCTCAAAAAACGTGAAATTCCGACCATCTTGGAATTCGACGAAATTCGTCTAGGTAACTAGATTTCGCGTGACGAATTCAACAGTGAGGTCTATTTTGTCATTAGAGATCTAGAGAGATTTCTAAGTTTGCAGCCTTCTTTATGCTGGTAATTGATCATTTTCTGAAAATTTCAATTCATAGGGTTTTCCTGAGATCACATATATAAACTTGAAGGGTGTATAGGATTCAGACTTTTTAATAGATTTCATGGAATTAAAGTGCATAAATCATAGATGTGTTGATTAGGAAGTTTTAAAGACTCTATAAAGATGTGATGTATTAGATTTTGGGGGTATTTGGTTGAGCTAATAGCTTGTCACCTCCATTGACTTTCGTATGGGGTGATTGGTAAATTATGTCAGCTCCACAGTAAGCAATGGAGCCTAATAAGCAGGTTGAACAAACTACAAATCATAGCTTTTAAAAGCGCTCTTGGCAATATTCAAAATTCCATTTTTTCCCTTATGATCCGTTCTTATTTTTATTGATGGAATGACATCCTATGGTTTTTGAATTTTGGTTTCTTTGTTTTTTGATTTTCCTGACATGCACTTGAAGCAATAATAAACAATTCAAAGATATGGTGGAAGAAAGATAAAACAAAATAATAAACAATTCAAATATATGGTGGAATAAATAGAAAACAAAATTATCTATTAAAAGAATAATATTTTTAAGTAAAATATTCTTTATCAACTTTAATTCCTATTTCATCTCAAATTATAATTTCAATCAATAAAACTAAAGAAGAAGAATATCAAAATAAAATATTTTTTAAAATGTGGTCTTTACGTAGAAATAACTATATAAATAGAGAACATTTGAAGTAAAAAAATACGTTTATGAGTTTAAATTTTTGTCTTT
This sequence comes from Tetrastigma voinierianum, assembly GCA_016808115.1. Taxonomy (NCBI): domain Eukaryota; kingdom Viridiplantae; phylum Streptophyta; class Magnoliopsida; order Vitales; family Vitaceae; genus Tetrastigma; species Tetrastigma voinierianum. The sequence continues at coordinate 61,386 of JAEQBH010002420.1, read as the reverse complement.
ATTTTTATTTATTAACCTAAAAGACTATCCATATTTTTAGAATCAATGATTATATATTTTAAAAAATGAATAATATTGAATATTTTAAAAAAACACATATAACAATAATTTTTTAAGTAAAAAGTTCTTTTAACATCTCTTTTCATTTCTTTTTTTTTTTATCTCAAAGTATTTTTAAATAAATAAAGAATATAATTAAAATAACATTATATATATATATATATATATATATATATATATATATATATATATATATATATATATATATATATATATATATATATATATATATTATGTTCTTAATTTATCTTTAAGAATTCAATTATTCTTCAAGGTATATTTTAGAATAATATTTTTTCCCTTTGTTCCTTGGTTATAATTTTTATAAGTTCAGATTACATTAATTTATTTGTATGCATTTTTCTATATATAACATTATTTTATATCTCTCTATAATGTCTCTGTTGATAATTAACCTTGATAAGCTACTAATCAACTAACAATACGTTAATTAATAATTAGCTACCAACTACCGGTATCGGTTAGACCAAACGCGGTCTAGACTTTTAGACTTAAACAGAGTACATAAAGAAATTCAAATTGATTACAACTTTTTATGGACTTTCTAAAAAAGAATATCAGTATTAGAAAAGGTCATTGACTTTAAAGCAACGTTGAAACTTGGTTATTGTGGCTTTTCTAACATGAATATAACTACTCACCTTCACACAAAAATTCTCCTCGCTTTTCCGTGAGTATTTGAAGGACTTTTTCATCAAGTGAAACAAATAAGATTTTTAGAGAGGTGAGGTTTAACCCTATGAGTTAGATCCTAAAGTTACTAATTTTTAATCCTAAGGTTTTAGATCTGATGAAGATGTTATTCTAAAAACTTATTTGATTCCTAAAGTAGATAAATGCAATGAAGTTATTAATATTTTAAGAACTAAAAAGTAAAAAAATATGATTTTTCCTAAAATCACATCACGAATTATTATTTTTAATCATTTTACATACAAATATGATATTTAAGAACTAAAATATCATAAACGTTTCAATATATATATATACTATATATATATATATTTTTTTTAAGAACTAAAAATCTGATATATTTTTTAGAATCTGAATTTTATTTAAATACACCTTCTTGTCTCATTCAAAATCAAAATCAAAATCAAAATTATAATTGTAAAAGCTTGAGAAAAAATTAATTTTTTAAAAATGGCAAAGCATTTAATTTGTCGATATAGTGCGAGTGGAAAAAAAATTTGAAATTTCCCTGAGACCTCGGGTGTGGAATGGACCTCAACTAATAAATTAGATGCAAATTGGAGTTTGGATTCTGCTAGCAGTCGTCGATTACAAGGCGTCGAGAATTTCAGTAATTCAATTGAGACGGGTAAATGGCATCATGACTTAACATAGGGACATGTGACAAATGCCACATGGTGAGACCATGTGTGGTCTTGAAAAGATCAAGTGGGGAGTGGATGAAAGATGATGAGTGGGTTAGGTGTCATAAATGACACTTGTCACCAAAAGGCCAAAACCAAAGAGGACACATGGGAGCCAACAACAATCACACCCTAAGAAAGATCAAATAGTGGATAAGAACGGATGAAGGAAATGAGGGAAGAAAAAAGGAAAAAGGAAAGGGGGAAAAGAAAGGGGGAGAGGAACAAAGGAGCGATCGACAACACTTCCTTAGATCTCTGACAAAGCAACGATCAAAACTCGTCAGAGCAAGAGGCAAAGTTAATCTAAGCAACGAGAGTTTCGTGTAGGTACCAAGATCTTGAGTTTTCGTCAAACTCCAAGAGGTAGGGGTTCTCTCCTACTCTGGTTAGTCCTTGTCTAAGGGTCATTCGATGGCCATGGGGTGTAGCTCTAACGGTGGGGTTGAGTCAAGAACAGTTGTGATCAAACTGTTGGTGAATTACGGACCAATTTCTAGGTCCTCTCTATTCTTAGGCCCGTATTTCTAAGCGGGTTGTTGTTGGAAAATCACAGACTGGGTATGATGATTTATAGTGTGGTAGTGTTGGACATGATACGACATCTTTGGCTTGTGTCTTGCTAAAGTGCGAACATATGAAGATCCAGTTTTATGTGTTGTTGCTTGATTGAATGATATGCAAGTGTGTGAAAAATCATGTGGATATATGCTGAAATTGATGTATTTACATGAGTTGTATTATGGATGTAAATTGTATGCTTTATATATGATTATCCATAAATCATAAATGTTGCATGTAGCTCTCATCATGCATGTAACATGAAAGAACAAGTAATGGCATTCTTCATTGCATATGCATAGGGACATCGCGTGAAACGGGTGCGAGTGCATGACATGAAAGAACATTGTGTTTGGTGTTTAAATGGTGGGCTGCGAAAGGGACGGCGTCCCCAGAGTCATACAGGTTTGAAATTATGTGACCGAGTTAGTAGCAAGAGAGGGATAGACACCCCCTCAAATGAAAGGCATGTACTCTTGATCAGACATATGTATCTAGAGTTGAAAGTTCGCGAAAGTGTCGGAAGGTGTACGACGCCTACGATGAGACCTTGGAAAGTTCGGTTACGCTAAAAGATACCTTAGCTTGAATAAAAGGTTTTTCGGAGACGAATCTAAAGATTTAAATATAAAACAAAAATATTTGTTTTGAAATGAAGTTTTCACGCATGGCATATCATGTGTGGGGAGTCGATGGGGCTCGAGTCGCTGGCATGACATGCTAGGCACTGCATAGAAATGCATATGTTGTTGCTTAATGTATTTGTAATGATTTAATCATGGAATTGCATGTGCACTTTGGTGGGAAGTAGCCCTTGTAGAAGAATTTTCTCCATTTGAGCAGTGCTCATCTACGTTGAGCGTCTTTTCGAGGTCTTTGGGAGGGCCACAGGGAATGGAACTCATCTGAGGCCTTAATGGCAAAGAAGGCCAGATTAGGGCTTAGTTCATATTTTGTAAAATTTTGGATAGTTATCGGTTTTACATTATGTAAAGAAAGTTGTAGTAAACTCATTATGAATTATTTATCTGATTTGATAGGTTTTTCCCAAATTTTAAGTTGCCTTTATTATGCTGAGGCCATTGTGACAACTTACAGTGCCTTGGGAAAAAGCTGGAGGTGTAGGAAATGCTAGAAAAGGTTGTTGCAGGTTTGGGCAAGTTTAGGTGCCTTGAGGGGTTTCTGGTTGCGACGAGTTTACAGTCTGTGTCGCGATAGGGGTTCCACAATGTCATGCTGGTTCTCTGTCTTAAAAGCAATGTCGTGTGAGGAGGGTTTCATGTCAGCGGCGAGAAGGCCGACAGTTCACACTACCGATGTTGTAACATATTTGGTCTTGGCGAGGGGATTTCTACGTCGCGACATAGATGTTTTATTACGCGACAGAGTTTAGTGAAGGCCAGGATTTTCTATGTCGCGACAAAGTATTCTGTGTCACGACATAGTTTGGCCTTGGGTAGGGATTTTATGTTGTGACAGAGTGTTTTTATGCAGCGACAGAGCTTGGTCAACAAAAGTTTTTATGTCGTGACAAAATAAATTTATGTCGCGACAAATTTGGCCAAGGTGAAGAGAAATTATGTCGCGACAAAAGTGACACGTGTTCTTGACGAGTTCGATCAAGGCGAGTTTCTATGTATGATTATTTTTGTGTGGCGGCGAGTTGCTGCTGGTTGGGGTTTTGCGCGCGATAGATTTTGGTCTAGACAAGAGATATTAGGTCGTGACAGAGTATTTTCTTATCGCGACCGATTTTGGGGCAAGGGCCAAGAGAATTTACATCGCGACATAGCATTCTATGTCGCGACAGTGAGGCAAGGCACTACGTCGCAGACATGCTCTGTCGCGATAGTGTGGCGTTGTGTTATGTCGCGATAGAGAAGGTCATGCGTGTGTGGTATGAGGCGGGTGAAACGCAGCGTCGCGACAAACTGGCCGGCGAGCACGACGGGCCCGGCGCGCAATTTGGGCACACCGCAATGAGTTATTTTGTCCACGACACTTCGCCATCACGATGGTAAAAAAAAAAAACCACAGAAGTTGGGCGTCACGACGGTATCGAGCCTAGGTTTATAAATACCTAGAGCTAGATGTCGGACACTAGCACGGTATGGCTGGTCGGGAGTGCGATATCTCTGATTACATAGTACTTGAGGGGCACGGGTTAGATAATGCATTCATTGTGCAATCTGATGAACTACTATGTGTATACACTTTGCTGCGCTGATAGTGTATTTATGTCTTGTGTGAATTATATGCCAGTAAATGGTATATGGAAATGTTGAACACTAGGGTGAGAAAATAACCTTAGGTGTTGATAGTAAATAAATCACGTTGGATTGATTATGACAAATATTAGCGATTGTATACTCTGGTGAACAAAAAAAAAAAAAAACAATCTCAAATTTTCTATTTGACACATGTAGATGGCAAGTCTTAGGAAGGGGGCGTAAAAGAATTCGCCCATGGCGGTAATAACCAACCACCACCCGTTTTTACCAATAGGCGCCTGTAGGGCTATGGGTGCCACAGGCTGCTTGCCATTGCTCAATTTGGTGCGGTGGGGTCGAGGAGGACCAAGTAACCTCCAGAGGTTTATGGCACATCATCCTCCAACATTCACAGGGGGAGGGGATCCAGTGGTAGCTGACCATTGGTTATGGCAGGTCAAAAGAATTTTAGAGGCCATGGAGATTACCTTTGATGCCACGAGGATAAGGCTAACTACGTTTAAGCTAGAGGGTGAATCCTAGGTATGGTAGGATTGAATTAAAGTCTCAAGGGATCTAGAGACGATGACATGGGGAGAGTTCCGAGAGCTCTTCATTAGTATGTTTTTCCCAGACACACCTTTAGGCATTAAAGCTCGAAAGTTCTTGAGTTGAAACAAGAAAGAAATATGACAGTACTCAAATACATAAGCTAAGTTCACGAATTACTTACGTTTGAGGATGGTATATGGCTCTGGAACATGCGAGGTGAGAGTTTTGAGGATGAGATCTAAAGTTGTCCATCCAGGGCAAGATTATGGGATTTCTCCTGTAAAACATGGACTCCATGGTCAGGACGGCTATGTCCATAGAGTGAGAGACAGATGATGCACAAAGCATCAGGAATCACAGTCTTTGGTGACAAAGAAGAAAGGAGAGTCACGATATGTAGTTCGGAAAAGCCAAAGGCTTACGGTTCATGAGGGGTTCAGGGACAGGGCCATGGCTATTAGGGTCAAGGCCAAATCAGGGCTCCTAGCCAGTTAGGACCGTTGACATGTTACCATTGTCACTAGTCCAGACACATCAAACAGAATTTTCCACAGAGATAGGAATCTCAAAGTTATGAAGACGCCAGTCTCAATGGTGATCAGAGCACCGCCCGACTGGTGACCTTCTTACCCAACATAGACTAGAGGAGACGATTAACGGCCTCGGGTGTGGCACATGTACGTACCATGCCCGCGGAGCCGGGCGAGAGGCGGAAGTATGGGTCGAGGCTGAGGATGGGGCTGCGGCCCAGAGACAGGGACACAGAGGCGATGCATGCCGTTACACCACAAACTGAGATTGCAGATCAATTGGTTATACAGGGTATGTTTCTACTCTCACGCCTATGGGCAAGAGTATTGTTTGATTCTGGTGCATCACATTCATTTATTGTTGCATCTTGTGTGAATGTTTTGGGCTTAAAGGTTGAATCCTTTGGAAAGCCGTTACATGTGAGTTCTCCCCTAGGGATTAAGGTAAGGATTGATCAGATATGTCAGGATTGTGAGTTAGAGATCTCCGGGATTCTACTCACTGTGGACCTGAGGGTCATGGACATGTCAGACTTTGATGTCATTCTTGGGATGGATTGGTTGACGGCACATCGAGTCATCATTGATTGTGATCATTGGAGGATTACTGCCTACACACGAGATGGCGTTTGTGTTACTTTTAAGGGGAATAAGCATGGTGATTTACCCCAGGCCGTGTACGAATCTAGGTGGCATGGGTAGTTGATGGGTTAGTTGGCAAGCCTTACCCTAGAGGACAAGGCAAGATGGGAGTTGGGTCTACCTCGGGTAGTTTGTGAATATGAGGATGTTTTTCCGGATGAACTACCGGGATTACCTCTGTAGAGGGATGTAGACTTCACGATTAAGTTACACCCTGGTACGTCGCCTATTTCTATGACTCCTCATAGGATGACACCGGTTGAGTGTAAGAACTTCGAGTCAATGCGGGAATTGTTGGGCCGGGGTTTATTAGATAGAGCACTTCACCTTGGGGCACTCCGGTTTTGTTTGCTAAAAAGAAGGACAAAACCCTTCGACGGTGCATTGACTAACGACAGTTGAACAGGTTCATGATCAAGAATCAGTATCCTTTACCAAGGATTAATGATTTGTTTGATCAACTGAGGGGGGCGTAGATGTATTCTAAGATAAATCTCCGTACCGGATACCATCAGTTGAGAATTATGGAGGCTGACATCCCTAAGACAATGTTTAGGACATGGTACAGGAATTTTGAGTTCACGGTGATGCCTTTCGAATTTATGAATACACCAACAACATTCATGGATCTCATGCATAGGGTATTCCAACCCTATTTGGATCAATTTGTTGTGGTCTTTGTTGATGACATTTTTATTTACTCCAAGTCTGAGGAGGAACATGAGGATCATTTAAGGATCGTTAACGAGTTTAAGAGATCATAGGTTGTATGTCAGAAGTTCTGGCAAATGCAAGTGAAACTGCGAGGTGAAGTTCTTCAAGGACTCGTCATATGGCTTTAGGTGTGTCGATATGGGCCGGAGAAGGTCGAGATTTGTTATGAGGTGGGAGGAGAGGCCGGTCGGTCTTGAAGAGATGCATGGATTTCTTGGGATTGGCGGAGCCTCGCGGATTAAATTGAAGATTTCTCAAGGCTATGACACCACTATGACCGGAGTTGACTAGAAGGAGGTTAAGTTCGAGTGGGTGACTTGTGTGAGAGGGCGTTCAGGGTGAAAGTGAAGCTTACTTGATCCGGACGGGGATAGAGGTACATAGTGTATTATGATGCCTCTAAAGACGGATTGGGATGTGTCTTTATGCAGTTTGAGGGGGTTATGGCTTATGGTTCTAGACAATTAAAGAATCAAGAGCGGAATTACCCTACACTTGATATGGAGTTGGTGGCCATAGTGTTTGCCTTAAAGATTTGGCGCCACTACCTATATGGTGAGCAGTTAGAGGTGTTTTCAAACCACAAAAGTTCGAAGTATATCTTTACACAACAAGGCCTCAACATGAGGCAACGCAGATGGATGGAGTATTTGGAGGACTATGACTTCACTTTGCATTACCCATCTGGTAAAGGCAAATGTGGTGGCAGCATACTCGATCGAATCCGCAGTGCGGCTAGTGTAGCTTCTCGAGAGTGGCAGATGCTCAAGATTGTGGGACATTTTGGATTACAGTACAATGACCAAGCTTAGGGTGTCATGGGGAGTTTAGTAGCTACGCCTTCCCTGCCCGAGCATGATTGAGTCTCGGGCGGGGCGCGAGAGATAGTGTCTATCGGGGGCGGTACGGTCGGTACGGGTGGCGAAAGTGGGCCATTCACACATATGATAGTCTTCGGTATAGGGGATGTGTTGTGGTTCCCCAGTTGACATATCTGAGAGAGGAGATCCTCAGGGAGTTCCATTGCTCTCGATTTACTGTGCACCCAGGTGGCACGAAGATGTACCATGATCTTCGTCGACAGTATTACTAGAGCGGGATGAAAAGACAGGTTGGGGACTTTGTTTGACGATGTCTCACATGTCAGCAGGTGAAGGCTGAGCATCAGAGGCCAACAGGGCTACTCCTAGCCATTGGAGGTGGCATAATGGAAGTGGGAACATATCATAGTGGATTTTGTGACTCACTTGCCACGGACATCGCAGAGGCATAATGCGGTGTGGGTGATAGTGGACCGACTCACCAAGTCGGCACATTTTCTAGCAGTGCGAATGACCTTCACACTAGAGGAATTCTGCAGGTTATACATTTGAGAGATTATCCGATTACATGGAGTGTCAATCTCACCCTCCCCTGGGCCAGGCTCTAGGTTCTAACACACTTTTGGAAGAGTTTCAAAAAGGCCATGGGGACACAGTTGACGATGAGTACGACATTTCATCCTGAGTAGATGAATTGATCAAAGGAAGCTATCACGAGGTTTTGAGGACATCTTGCGAGCATCGTTACGGATCTTAAGGGTAGTTGGGAAGAGCATTTTCCTTTGGTAGAGTTCCCTTACAACAACAGTTATCAGGCGAGCATCCAGATGGCCCCCTACGAGGCTTTATATGGGAGGCCGTGTCGATCTTCGATTTGTTGGACAGAGGCGAGAAAGAGATCCATCACGGGTCCGGATTTGATTAGAGACACCTCTAGGAAGGTGGATTTGATACGGAATCGACTTCTCACGGCTCAAAGCCAGCAAAAGAGTTACGTCGATAGGCCATGACGACCTCTAGAGTTTGAGACGGGTGATCATGTCTTCTTAAAGGTGATGCCTAAGAGAGGAGTGGTCAGGTTCGGCAAGTGGGGGAAGCTATCACCGAGGTATATCGAGCCTTTCAAGATACTCGAGATGGTGGGCACAGTTGCGTATCAGTTGGCTTTACTTCCGAGTTTATCATATGTCCATGGGGTATTCCATGTCTCCATACTTAATCACGCTCCGTCAGGCTCGTATGGTGGATTGAGGCATGTTATTATTGATCTGGAGGAATGCGAGGAGACACATGCGTATTTTGGATAGTCGAGACCGGGTCTTACGACATAAGAATGTGAGGCTAGTGAAGGTGTTGGGGCAACACCGAGGAGTAGAGGAGGCAACATGGGAACGTGAGGACACGATGCGTGCCACCTAATCTTTCATGTTTGAGGATGGAGGTACGTGGTTTAGTCATTGAATATCGAATGAATGTTGCATGTGCAGGTGATTGTATGCATATGTGTGTGTAAATTTTAGGGACGAAATTTTTTTAGGAGGGGAGAGAATGTAAAAACCGAAGAAAAATTCAATTTTTCTGAAAAATGGAAAATTGATAATTTACCCTTATAAATGCCGGTGAAAAATGCGGAAATTTCTAGACCTCGGGTGTGACGAATGACCTCACTAATAAATTCGTCTCGTGGAGTTTAGTTACCCTAACGAATTACGTCGAATTCTAAGGCGATCGAAATTTCACGTAATTCAAGGTGAGTGGGTAAATGGCATCATGACTTAACATAGGGACATGTGGAAAATGCCACATGGTGAGACCATGTGTGGTCTTGAAAAGATCAAGTGGGGAGCGGATGAAAGATGATGAGTGGGTTAGGTGTCATAAATGACACTTGTCACCAAAAGGCCAAAACCAATGGGGACACATGGGAGCCATGTGTCACACCCCTAAGAAAGATCAAATAGTGGATAAGAGCTGATGAAGAAGTAGGGAAGAAAAGGAAAAAGGAAAGGAAAAGAAAGGGAGAGACGGAGGAGCGTCGGTAACACTTCGTAGATCTCGACAAGCGGCGATCAAAACTGTCGGGCAAGGCAAAGTTAATCCTAAACGAGGCTTTGTGTAGGTACCAAGATCCGGAGTTTTAAATTGAAGCTCAAGAGATGAGGTTCTCTCTCCTACTCTGGTTAGTCCTTATCTAAGGGTCATTCGATGGCCATGGGGTGTAACTCTAACGATGGGGTTGAGTCAAGAACAGTTGTGATCAAACTATTGGTGAATTACGGACCAATTTCTGGGTCCTCTCTATTCTTAGAACTGTATTTCTGAAGCAGGTTGTATTTGTTGGAAAATACGGGCTTGGGTATGATGATTTTGTAGTGTGTTAGTGCTAGACATGAACTGACATGCTGAACTGTGTGTACTGCTCTGAGTTTTGAACATGATGATCCAGTTTTGTGTGTTGTTGCTTGATTGAATGACATGCAAGTGTGTGAAAAATCATGTGGATATATGCTGAAATTGATGTATTTACATGAGTTGTATTATGGATGTAAATTTTATGCTTTATATATGATTATCCATAAATCATAAATGTTGCATGTAGCTCTCATCATGCATGTAACATGAAAGAACAAGCAATGGCATTCTGCATTGCATATGCATGGGGACATCGCGTGAAACAAGTGTGAGTGCATGGCATGAAAGAACATTGTGTTTGGTGTTTAAATGGTGAGCTCTAAAAAAGGGACGACGTCCCTGGAGTCGCGATTGAGAGTATGTGTCGGTAATAGCAAGGGATGGAGCACCTCGTTGAAAGGCATGTACTCTTGGTCAAACATATGTATCCAGCGGTGAAAGTTTGCGAAAGTGTTGGAAGGTGTACGACGCCTGCGATGAGACCCTTGAAAGTTCGTTACCCACAAAAGATACATGGCTTTTGAATAAAGCGGTTTTTCAGAGACTGTCTAAGGAATTTAAATATAAAACAAAAATATTTTGTTTTGGAAATGAAAGTTTTTCACGCATGACATATGTATGTGTGAGGGAGTCAGTGAGGGCTCAGGTCATTGGCATGACATGTGAGCATTCACGTAGAAATGCATATGTTGTTGCTTAATGTATTTGTAATGATTGAATCATGGCATTGCATGTGCACTTAGGTGGGGAGTAGCCCTCGTAGGAGAATTTCCTTTATTAGGCAATTGCTCATCTCGTTATAGGAAAAAAAATTTCAGGTGTTGAAGGGCCACCAGGAGATGGAACTTATCTGAGGCCTTAATGGCAAAAGGCCAGATTAGGGCTTAGTTACGTATTTTGTAAGGTGCGGATGAATTATCGAGTTTTCTATTAATAATAAAAGAGAGAAAAGTTGTAATAAAGCTCATTATGAATTGTTTAATACATTTTGATGGGTTTTTCCCAGATTTTAAGTTGCCTTTATTATTTTGAGGCCATTGTGACAACTTATAATGCCTTTGGAAAAAGCTGGAGGTACAAGAAATGCCAGAAAAGGTTATTACAGGTTTGGGAAAGTTTTAGGTCGCGACAAGGGTTTCCTGCTCCAGCGGCGGAGTTTCTAATCTGTGTCATGGCGAGGGTTCCACAATGATGCGACATAGTTCTCAGTACACGGCGGTGGCGGATTTGCGACATTGTATTTTCATGTCACGATAGTGCTTGCTTCTCTGTCGTGACAATGTGCGATAGAGGTTTTCGTGTCGCGATTGAGACGACCACGACAAGTTGCACCCTTCATGTTGCAACATGTTTGGTCTTAGCGGTTATCTTGTTCGGCCAGTGTTTTATGTCACGGCGAGAGTTTGTTAAAGGCTAGGTTTCTATGTCGTGACCGAGAGTATTTACGTGTCGCGACAAAGTTTCTGTGGGTAGGGATTTACATATTACTTATTGAGTGTTTTTATCTTGTGACAGAGCTTAGTCAAGTCAGAGTTTTATATCGCATCCCGAAATAATTTATGTCGCGAGTTCAACCAAGAGTAAGAAGAAATTATGTAGCGACAGTATTTTGTCGCGACGAGTTCAATCAAGGTCGGGAGTTTCTATGTCACGGCCGAGTTTTTATTGTCATAGCGAGTATTTTCACATGTGACGAATTTGTCCTAGGCAGGAGATAAGCCAGGTCATGAGTATTTTCTTATGTGACCGAGCTTGGGGCTAGGGCCAAGAGAGTTTACATTGTGACATAGTGTTCTATGTCTGACAGTAGAGCGAGCATTGTGTGCGACCCGAATTTCGTGCGCGTGACATATGCAGCTGCGTGCGACGGTGTGGCGTTGTGTTGTGTCTCAGCGATAGGCCATCGCGAGAGCAGCAGCCGAGCCCGGGTGCCTGAGCTGCTGACGGACCCGGGTTGGCGTGCACCGGCGGGTAGTGCACGAGCTGGCGCGTCTGAGTCTGTCATGCCGGACTTCATCGAGTGGTAAAAAAAAAAAAACCCTCGGGTTGGGGGCGTATGTGGCTTACTCATACCCAAATGTATATAAATATGGTTCTCCACAATTTTCATTCATCATCCATAGCGAAAAGAACAATTAAGGAGGAAGATAAAATTATATCCACTTTTATTATCTCATCTTATCTGCAGACAAATTTCTTCTATTCATTATTAGGTTTTTTTTTTCTTCTTCTTATTGATACCTTATCAATAGATATCTATTCGTATAACCTGAGATCTATTCATTATCAAGCAAAGCTATTTGTATATAAACTCTACAAATTTGCTCACAGTAGGGTTTTAAATAAGGAATCTATTTGTATTAGTAGTAATTTGATTAATCTAATTTTAAAATTTTGCTCTAATTTTTAAAATCATGTACGCCTTTTACAGTTAGTGAAATAAAATATGATTTTTTTTATTTGAATTATAGTTCTTAATTGTCCCTAGAATCACATATGTATTGTTTTTTTGTTTGAATCGTTTCATATAAGTATATGAATAAAACTATTTTTTTTTTACATTGTTAATGTTAAATCACATGAAATACATTTTCTGTATTTCATAAATTGATAATTTTGGAAATAAAAATTTGAATTTTGATGATTAGAATTTTGATTATTTAGATAAGAGGAAAAAAAATGAGGAATGTGTAATTTTTGGATATTATAAAAAAAATCTTAGAAGTGATGAATGGAATTATAAAATATAAAAATAAATAAATAAAAATTTATTTTTAAATGTCTAGATGAAAATTTATGAAAATTTGAAACATAAGAAGTTATGAAAATTTATTTATTCAAATTTATTTTAAATAGCATTGGGGTTTTTTTTTTTTTTGAGAAAAATTTGTAATTATAATATTTTACTTTTATTTATTTTTATTAAAGATATGAATTTATTCTAGTTATTTAAAATTTATAAAAGTCTATCAACATTTATAAAAGTATGTAAAAATCTATCAATATTTACAAAATTCTTTCAAAGTCTATAAAAGTCTTTTAAAATAAAGTCTATAAAAAGTATCCATACATTTACAAATTCTATAAAAATCTATCAACAAAATTATGTCAAAGTCTATAAAAGTCTTTTAAAATAAAGTTATATAAAAGTCATTTATACATTTACAAACTCTACAAAAATATATAAAAGTCTTTAAAAATCTAACTCTATAAAAGTCATCATCTAAAAAAATGTCTATAAATGTCATTAAAAGTCATAATCCAATATACTCTCCTTAGTATCGATTTGATAGTCTAGGCATATTTATTGCATAAAGATTGGAGTGCTTCAAAAACACCCAAAATATGGTTTTTTTTTTAGGTAAACACTTTAGATTACATTGTAGTAAGTTGTTAATGTGCGACTCAAATCGGGACTCCTCCCTTTTAAATATTCTTACTGTTAAATATCGAGCATTGAAACCATTGGTAGATATGATGGATAACCACAAAATATTTATTAAAAAATTATTTAATCATTTAAAAATTATCTTTGTAGAATAAAGTTATTTTAGTGGAAAACGCAAATTTAATATTGTGAGTAAAAAAGATCCTCATGTCTGGGAGCCCATAATACCAGATTTTATGTTGTCTTTGTTGCTTTCTGATCTTCAATAATACAAGCATCATTTCTTCAAAAAAAAGGTTTTTCTTTATAAATTTCATCAGTCTTTATCACAGGTGTGAACGTGAATACCAAGTCACTTTTTCGGCATTTTAGAATTTAAAGAAAACTGAAAAGGTTTACAAAGTAGAGGGAGAGAGGAATTTTGGTTATTTTAAAAAAGATTACTATAAGTTAGAAATAAAAATAATGCCTAAAGTACTTCTAAGTTAATGCCGCAACGAGGTTTAGAGCGTGCTCATCTTCTCCTCCATTTTTCTCCTCCTCTCCACATCCTTTCAGTTCTAAGATTTTGAATTGTGGACCTTCTTTGATTTCAATATGTTGTTTTGATATGCAGATTATGACGCTGATCATCCACGCCTGGGATCTACTCTTGCCACCAAGAGATGGGTGGGAGATCGTCTGTGAGGTGAGAATGATGGTCGGCCTAGTTATTGAAGAAATATGAAAAAAAAAAAAATATTGACGATTTTCATTTCGATCATGCTGTATGCGGTTTGTGAAAAATGGGGGAAATGAATGAAATTAAATTATAATATGTTGGGGAGTTTTCCATTTAGGGAGCCAGAGGGCGTTCATTTTCCATTCAACTTTTAGCTTGTTTTGGTATGTTTTAGGCTTCTTCTTATTGCTGAAAAAATGTGGGGAAAGGGAAGTTGAAATCCACCGCTCTAATTGATATATGATAAATGTAATCAAGAAAGTATAATTCTATTTCACTATTTAGGGCAGCAGAGGATTTTATTTATGAGGAATAGAAACATCTTAAAGTTTAAATTTTCAATTAGTGCTAATAATATAGGTTGAATCGGATAAGGTCGATCAGCTTTGTTTTATTTTTTAAAGGGTTGAAGTAAATTCTGCAGAATAAGCCCAGGAATAAGCGCTTTGGACCCAGTTTGACCTAAGTGGCCCATGTGAGTTTAGTCTGGGTTGGCTCGATTAGTCCGATTAACCCGAAATCTTTATTTAATTTTTTTAAGTAACTAGCTTAGTAATTAAGATTTTTCAATGATTTATTTATAAAATTTGATATTTGATTCTTAATATGGAGTAAAATATTTTATAGTATAGGGGTTTTAACAATAATTATTATATTAAACTTTATTGTTTTAATTATTTAACTTTTAATTTTTAAATGTATATTTTTAATATAATTTATATGATAATTTAATATTTAAAAAATCTTATATGGAAATGCATGTCAAATAAATAAATTCTGATTTTAATATTAGATATATTTTCATTTATCTGTCATCATATTTTAGAAAATATCTACATTTCATTTTTTTTTGTATTTATCCTTTAAATTTTATTTAATCATATTTCTATTTTAAAGTAAAGATATGATTTTAAAAAATTGAAATTTAAAATTGATATGAAACTAGTGTTAATAACAAAATATTGTTTATCCTAAAAAAACAAAAAAACAAAAAAACAGAAAAACAAAAAAAAACAAAAAATTGTTATTTTTAAAATAAATAACAAAAAAGTATACATCTATTTCTTTCCTAATATGATTATATCTTCTATAAAGATGATTTTCAAATAAATAGAATATTTTATTATTATAAAATTGATTTTATTCCAAATATAAATTAAATTTATAATGTATTGTAAAAAATTAATAATTTAAATAGAAAAAGATGTAATTATATAAGAAAAGAAAGATGTAATCATATTAGGAAAGAAAATAGAAGTATTGTTTTACATTCTTTCATAATCTATTTTCAATAAAATAACAAAATATTAAATAGCAATAACGTCAAAAATTTTAAAAATTAAATATCAAATAAAATATTTTATTTGAATATTTAAAATTTTTATTTGTTTAAAATGAACAAAACATATTTTAACATACTTGTTTTAATTTTTAAAATAAGAAATAATACATATCAAATAAATTTAAGATAATTTTTATAAAAAAATATTTGAAGATTATCATAATCATGCCAATTTAATCACACTTGAAAAAAATTTGACATGTACATTATTATTTATTGAATTATTTTTTTGAAGATTTTTAAATATCTTCATGAATTTTAGATAATTTTTAACTTATCAATATTTTTATCAAAATATTCATTTTTATAGATATTTTCTTCTGAGACTACAAATTTCAATTTGCAAAATTGAAATCCCCATATCCTAAATTGCAAATAGAGAGAGAAGAAGGAGAAGAGAGATATTTGACCTATCATTGCGCTAGTGGTTCTAAAATTCAGGTTATATATCCATATCTATATATGTTTTGTGACGCCCCTTACGGCGAGCCATGGGCGAATCAGAGCCGAAGTCCAGGGATGCCACTAAAATCCTCAAAATGTGTCTTTCTGACGATTACAAATTGGGCAGAAGCCCGTAAACATTTACATTTAACAAATCCATTTTACAATGTAGGCATCCAAGCCTTTTCAAAATGATTTACAAAATAGATGTTCGGTATTCAAATTGTTTGCTTACAAAATATCCATATCAAAAAAAGTGCGAAATGAGGTGCACATGTCGAGCATACTCAGGGTTTCTTTCTTTATGACTCAGCTCCTCGATCTTGGGTCATGCTCGATCACTATCTATCCTTTCCATTTTTGCGCATTGGTAAAGCAATGCGCTAAGCGTTTTCATGCTTAGTGGTTCTATACAAATCCATTCCTCGGTTCCGGCAAATCAATTCATACAATTTAATAGTCGAACTTTCAATCATTTGGATGATCAATATAAATACATTACATATACTTTATTATATATATCTGATAAATTATAGTTCATTGATCATCCCATAAATACGTTTTCATAATCAATATTTCACAATCTCAAATCCAATTAAAATTTTGCTCCACAAATTCAATTTAATTAGACATTCAATTCAATTACGAGAAAATCAATTCAGTTAGAAAGTAAATTGATTATACCCGATCAATTCGAGTTACGTCGATCACTTGAGTTATGCGATCAATTCGGTTATGCCATACTTGAATTTAACCTATGTCTTCGATATACGAGGATGTCGAGTCACCATTTTTGGTCCCTACGGGGCTGCTGTTAGGTATCAAATGGTTTTATAACACGATACGGTCCCTACAGGCTGTGGCCCGGTTATAAACAATCAAATAGTGAACACTTCACCCAGATACGGTCCAGTGAAGTTTGCGGTCGGAGTGACATCAATATGGTGTAGTCTTGCTGTTTGACCCTATTGGTATACCAATCTATCCTTAATGCAAAATAAGCAGTTAACATTCCTATTAAGAAGTTCAAATCCCTTTATAGCAAAGCTATAGTACAATATGTACGCTTGTATACGCAGGTTTATTTTCAATAATCATCACAATTACATATGCAGAAACATTTCACAATCCTTTTTCAAATCGTTAAATCAATTCAATATGGCACTAGAATAAGCGGCTGCAAAAACTTGGAAACGAGGAATAGGTTGGTGAACAATACAAAATATTTGCGCTTTGATTCGTCCTTGGAATCTCGATCTGGATTACATCTTTTCTCCACTCTTCGATCACTTATTCAGAAACCGTTCTAAAGAATAATATTATTCATGCGTACTAGTAGTTTTAGTTAGGATTGATTTCAGTTTAATATGAGTTCCAATTTAAGCATTCTATGTATAGATGGATTCTTGACTCAATGGGCTTTCCATAGAGTGCAGAACACTCGAATCGGAGTTCAGACATGAGTTGACCTCAGTGAGTCTCTACAAATCAATCTGTAGCGACGAATGACTGGGTGCCTCCTGCCTGTCAAACATATACCTTTCCTCAGACAATGTTTCATAGATCAACATGTCAATTCAACAGAGTGCGCTAAAGATCAGTGCGTCAACTTTGACAGTGACTGAATTGTGAGCTGCACTGTTGACGAGCTCAGTCAAACACCTCGATCTGACATCTAACATCCTCCTCAGGCATATGAATGTATTCTTGACTCCATGGGCTTTCCATAGAATCGAGAACACTGATCGGGTTCAAGCAGAGGAGATATGACACTTAGAGTTGGAGGTCGTCACGTAGTCGACTTTGTGTTGGCCCGAGCGGCGGCTCTTGACAACGAAACCTTTGTTGGCGACCAACGTTGGGCGACCGCTGTTGAATGACCACTATTTGGCGACCAGCGTTTGGCGACCACTGTTTGGCGATAACTTGTTTGGCGGCTATTTGGCGACCATTTGTTGGCGACCTTTTGGCGACCAGCGTTTGGCGACCAACTGACCCATTTGGCGACCGGTAAAAAGACCATAACTTGGTCTCTGATCCAGTTAAGAGATTCAAAGCTGCGTGGTAAATTGATGTGTTCTGATTCTTAGAACGCTACTCCGTCCCCTTCGCTGTACTAAAATCGAACTCTAAGGTTCGGGCAGCTGCTGCGCTTCTCTAATGTGGCGGCTTCCCATGGTTTAAAATGCAACCAAACTTTCCCCTAAGGCCAGATAACTACCCAACAATCCTTAGGGTAGAAGAAGACCAAGTAGGAGAAGACCTACCTCATGGAGTTTGTCGAAAGTCCCCGGTTCCGGTCTCTACTTGTAGCTCTTGTCACTAGGAAGGACTTCCATGGTGCTATGGGAGACATGGTCAGATCGTCGGAGAAAATCTAGAGAGGGTGGAGCCTCTCTCTTTTCCCTTTCTCTATTTTCTTTTCTTATGGATCACTCTTAATCGTATTTTTAAAAAAGGGAAGCTTCCTCCCTCTTTCCTACATACCACATGTCATTTCCTCGATTTTTTTCCTTTTTACTCATTTATTTCTCCTAATATCTACTTAGACATATAAACTTATTTACAATTGACCTTTGGGCCCCCATTTTACAATTTCTATGTTTCTCTTTTCACTTGGGTTCATTCTGGATTAACAATCATTAATATATAAAAAAATTTCGAGGAAAAATACGAGTTAGCTGATATACGAATTTATAATAAATTTTATTATAAAAATTTTAAGATATTGCAGGAATTACATGTTTAATGTGGTTATGACTTACAAATTAGGATTTCAGTATTTTTTTTGGTAATTTATGTGCAGTAACAATATGACTTCCTCTAATATTGGAAAGGGATCAAATACTACACGTATTAATTGTGATGTTGAGGATGATCAACAAATGTCACAAAATTATGATTTTGTAGGTAACACACATGTTAATGAGATTGTTAGACCAAAAACTAAAAAGGCCAAGACTTTGCTTCCAAAGTGTGGATTTTTTTTTTTTTTTTTTGGTAGAGTGGGGTGGATAAAGATGACAAAGAAAAATACAAATGTAAGGCTTGTGGAAAAAAATGTACTTCTGCAAGTAAATTAGGAACTTCTCATCTATCACATCATATTCCTAGATGTCACAAGATACCTAGATTTCATGATGTATGAGATATGTTAATTGATAGCAAAGGGAAGTTGAAGAAGAGAAAATTTGATCCTAAGATGAATCGGGAAATATTGTTTGAATTGATTATTGCACATGATTTACCTTTTAGTATTGTCGAGTTGAGGGTGTTTAGAAAATACCAAAAAATTAATGAAGATTGTAAAATATTTAGAAAGAATGGCTCGTATGATGTGATGAAAAATATAAATTGAAAAAAGTTGAAACAACAATTAGCCAAAATTCGTAGGTAGAGTGTGCTTGACTTTTGATTGTTTGTTGCGTCATGGTGTGATGCCCCCCGAAACCCGAGGGTCCCATTCTTGAGTCAACCGGTGAATTTCTACCTTAGGTCATAGTGCACCTAAATTGATTTTCCATTACTGCGTGGACGTGGGTTACTCAGCCTTGCTTTCGTCTCGTCCACTTCATCGGGACCCGTTCATTCATATTTAAGTTTTAAATATGAGAATCATACACATAATACGATCCCAGTAAGAGTCCAGATCAACCCTCTTACCATTATTATATACGACTATATAGCGATAGTCGAAATAATTTAATTACAGATTAACATACAAAATACTTGCTAGAACTAGTTTGTCCCAAGCACTTTACAAAAGATTTATCGGGAGGCCACATGTGGCCTTCTTCGATCACGGCCTCGTGCGAGCCGAATCCGCGGTGTTGACCCTTGCATTTGAAGAGTTATCCAAGGTGAGTCATACCAGTGAGAATACCTCCTACAAGGGTGCTCCTCGCTAAGTGTATGCAATGTTCACTCGGCGTTTCACAATCGCATTCGCAGAGTATGCCAATTATGTTGAATAAAATCTTGGCGTCTTGTGAAGTAGATCACGACTCACCATGTCATGCACGGAGTCCTCCTTAGGCTCTCTCACACAACACCTAAGCCCATGTGTGATAAACCATCATTCTGGATGATCAATGATCATTTCAAAACAAATTTCATTTGTTTATAAACCAAGCTTTTGGATGATACATCACAATGATCATTTTATATTGAAACCATGCACCTTTTGTGGGTAAGCGGATTTTGGTGTCACACCGATGAGCTCATAAATTTAGACACTTTTCAAGCCTTTTATCACTTGGGGACTATGTCGACCATAATTGTGAGTTTTCACCCGGCGAGGAGGATCTATCCTTCTTGCTAATACCGACACACATTTTCTTTAACATTTTATTCAGCTAGTGAGACTCATTAAGCGTTGTCCATTCTGGAGCTCGCGATCAAACGCAAGCGAGTGTCGGTTACCAACAATACTCCACCCATTTAATGTGATGTTCCTGTGCATATGCAATGCAATATGCCATTGCATGTTGTATCATGTCACATGCATAATGAATGCTGCATGGACACACAATCTACACCACTTATCGGTGTCATGGACAATCACATCACCTGCATAAGACTTCCATACATTATTACATTCATGTTAATAGATCATGCAAGCATAGATCAACATTCACATTCATCGTGTCATTCTATGATCAGTGGCGACCTGGCAAGTCATGTAATGGCCATTGCACACAATAATTCATCACGCTTCAATATGTTGGAGTACTCATATTGACACCCAAACAGGTCACGACATTGTCAAGTACATGTCATGGCCATTTGCACACATAAACTCATCACATGTCAACATATTAGAGCATACACATTGACATCCAAACATGTCACTCTTAGTCAAGTAATGACACACTCCATGAGTCCACCTGATGGCCTTAGAAGCAAGCCACAGCAAATAAACTGAGCCATGAGACCAACTGCGAGCAAGCCCACAAACCACGGGCCTCGGACGGTCGCGGGCTTCATCTAAGTGTAGTCTACCTCATAGGCAAAATTGGTTCGCTTAGGCAGTAGCCTCACCTAGGTGGACCGGAAGATCCACATGCTGTCCCAGGCTTACTGACGGCATTACCCGCACCTAGGCTAACTGACTACCTAGGTGAGCCTTCCCTTCGCCTAAGCGTAGCACCAATCTTAAAGTGAGAGGTTACACCTTCACCTAGGAAGAAACATCGAGCAGACACGAAAACCCCATTTTTTTCTTAGCGAACAAGCCCTTAATTGAAAAACCCTATTTTCCCGGTAAGTAAGTCAAGGTAGGAAGAATCTCTTACCTCTAGCAGCGTGATATAGGGTAGGAAGCCTCCTAAACCTAACAACTTCGATTTCCCGAAATCTTCCTTCTTGGATCTTTGGAGAAATCCCTCTTTCCAGGTATCCACGCATACCCCTCGTTAATGCGATGAACTTTCATTCTTGGCCCGACAAAAACCCACCAGCAGTCTGTAGATCTTGGGAGGAAGCCTTGGCTCTCCTCTTCTCTCTTATCCTCTCTCTCACGATCAAAACCAGGAAAATGGGCTCTTTTTTTTTCTCTAATTCCTCTTTTATCCCAACTTAAGTTTAAGTTGGATGTGTGGCCCATGTCGCACCATGTGTCCACCCTCGTTTAGGTCCTATTCTCACCCGAAGAGATTTATTCCGTCTCAGTTCAAGTTCAAATCATATCCCATAAACTTAACTCAAGTCATTTCTCAACTTCCGAGATTTTCATCCACAACTTTGTACTGAGTCCTTGTGGACAGTACTTTAGAAAAAAGTGAAAATCAATTTGTCTCGGAATTAAATGAGAATTAGTCTGCAGTAACTAGCTTTCATGAGGATGAACCCAATGATTAGGTCCATTTGTCATCAGAGATCGAAAATTTCCAAGTTTTCTATTCGACAATTCTTGTTTTCCACTTTTCGAGAAATTCGATTTTTCTCGGTTTACATTCTCTACCTTAAAATAATTTGGGTGAAGTTCCACACAAAGCACACACAATCTCATGCGTATGCAAAAGTCATTTAACATTAATGACTAAAACATACCTTCTTCCTTAAACAATAAGGGATGATTGTACCTTATAGGTGGCTTAAGCGTTTTATGTTTCTTTCTTCTATTCCACAATCTTGTCACAACACCTTCACTAGCCTCACGGTCTTGCTTTAGCAAAACACAGTCCGACTATCCATAGCCATGCATAGGTCCTTCCTCGAAGGTTCCATCTGCATCAACTATAAGCTCTCCCCAATCCACCACATGAGTCGGATCTAGGGTGTACTTTCGGAGTATGAAGACATGGAATACCGCATGTACACTCGATAAACTTGGCGATAAAGCCAACGGTGATAAGCCCATGCCTACCTCTTAGGAGTGCCTGAGGCCCCGATATACCTCGTGATGGCTTCCCAGCTGTCGAACCTAACCACTCAGCTCTTAGGCATCACCTTCAAGAAGACATGATCACCCACCTCAAACTCTAGAGGCCACCACCGTCTGTCAGCGTAGCTCTTTTGTCGACTTTGAGCCATGAGAAGACACTTATGCATCAAATCCACCTTCCCAAAGGTGTCTCTAACCAACTCCGAACCCATGGTGGTTTTCTCTCCCACCTCTGTCCAACAAATCGGATATCGACCTAGTTTCTCCTTTAATGCCTCCACGAGGTGCCATCTGTATGCTCCTTTGATAACTATGGTTGTGAATTCCACCAAGAGTAATCTCTTCAGCTACCCTTAAGATCTAGGACACATGCCCGTAGCATGTCCTCTAACGTTTGGATGGTCCTCTTTGACTGACCATCCGTTTGGGGATGAAAAGTCGTGTTCATCATCAAACATGTCCCCATGGCTCGTTAAAAACTCTCCAAAAAATGAGTCGTAAACCTAGGATCCCGATCCGATACTATGGATATTGGAACTCCATGTAACCGAACAATCTCTCGTACATATTGATTCATGCCACAGTAGATGTTCCGGAATCAACAATATTTATATCCCTAAATTCCTCCTACGTGGTAAACAAAGCTTATTCTGCGGTATAATGGTTATAAATTCGAACTCAGGGGATGAGTTTTTCTTCGTACAAAATGATTTACGGTGATTCAAAATGGTCAATTTCACTTTGGATTTAGGGTTTTGTAAAAATAGTGGGAGGTAGATATTTAGAAGCTGAAAATCGAGAGCAAGATGAACAATAACTCCTTGAAGGTGGGCCTGGGTTTGAGGTCATACGGTAAATGAGAAGTTCTCGGGTCCTTTTCCTCTCGTTGGGGAGGATGACCTATAGTCATTTCCCGAATCGGATCTTCATTTAGCTTTAAAAACTAAACCTTATAATTTTCCCTTTTGGAAAATGGCATTTAATGAGCATAAATGCTCCCAGACAGTGAAAACACGCCTCCTAAACCTACCCTACAGTAACTAATAGAGGGCAACTAACTGGATATCAGTGGATCTAGCAATAAGCATCCACTAAACCCAAAAGCTTGCAATCGAGGGTTAATCAGTATATTTAGAGATTTAAGCCCTATTATGAGAAGCGAGAGACATAAATACCCATAAATGCTTGCATTGCATCTGAGGAGAACAATCATTTTACCTCAAAAATGGTACCCAGTGGCCCTCCTCTTCAAGGATGGAGGGTTTAATAACCATCCCTTGAGTTGTCATCCTCGGGGTGTTTGCTTGGCCAAGAGAGAGAAAGTGGAAGAAAATGAGAGAAAATGGGAGAGAAGAAGAAAAGCGGGAAAAACTGGAGCCCTTTCGCGCTAAAAGTTTATTCACCGAAAAGTCCCTTGTTACAGCGTGTACAATTGGCTTATATAGCCACCAAGACAAGCAAAATTACCAAAATCAACAAAAGCATTTAACTGTTACAAGGACAAAATGGGAAGAAATCAAAAGAGGAACAAAAAGGCAAAACTTGAGAGCGAGGCGTGAGGAATTCAATAGGGGCGGGATGAGCAATTGGAAAAATGGTGACTCAGTGGCGGTGGTAGGAAGCAATTTACGCACAAGAGAATTTACGGGTGCGAAAATTCGCGATCTTGCAATTACCATGAATAACGAAAGATTCTGAAAATTCATGACTTTGCAAAATACGTAGGTTGTGAAATTTTCCAACCCCAGAAAATTCCTCGCTGTGTCTGCACTTCCTCAGATTTTCTTTCTTCCTTCTCCGGTCTCCACTCCCAATGCCGACTCGACCGACCACCTCCTTTCCTCAGTGGGTTGATCGACCAACAAATTTTGGTATAAATAGCTTGCAAAACTACAAATTTAGCCACAAAGTATCAAGAGAATAAGAGGACCTCAATGTAAAATCGGGTTAATTACGGCCGATTAGTACACAAAGTGCTCAAACCTCAATAAACAAGGTTCAAAATGAAAGACTTTTGAGCACTAATCACATATAACCTACAGAAATCCTCCAGAGTGAAGGTCATCCAAGACAACAAAAGCGTGCCAAATCCCAGGAGTCGGGTCCACTATTACTCCACAATCGTTGCTTCATGCGCCTCATGATGTCCGTGGAAAGTGAGTCACAAAATCCATCGTGATGTGCTCCCACTTCCACTCAGCTACCTCCAATGGTTGGAGTAATCCCGTTGGCCTCTGGTGCTCAGCCTTTACCTGCTGACACGTGAGACATCATCGAACGAAATCTCCTACGTGTTTCTTCATTCCACTCCAATACTAGAGATGTAGATCATGATACATCTTCGCCACCAATGGTTAGTAAAACGAGAAAGCAATGGAACTCCTCGAGATAACCTCTTGAACTTTGACTGGAATCAACCCACCCCTTTATACTCAAGACTACCATTTGAGTGGTGGTCCAACCTTATCACCCCGACATCGGTAACCGTATTCGGGTCCCCATGTGATGGATAGTATCTCTGCGTCTTATCCTTGTAACTCAATCACTCTGCCTAGTAGGGAATGCATAGTCACTAAACTCCCTCAATCAGACCTCTGAGCTGATCACCCAGATCACAAATCAACTTTCCCATAGTCTCATATCCTCATTCCCTGAAGCTATACTAGCCAACACTACATGACTTCAAATTGAGTGCATCTCATCGCTCTTTACCAAGATGGTAACGTAGTTGAAAACCATAACCCCAAAAATTGATCTCATTCCACGCTTGCCTCATTTTATAGTTCCAGTTGTGTAAAATGTACTTTAGACTTTTTGTTCTCTGGAAAACACCTGAATCCACTAATCGTATAAATAGTGGCGCCAAGCCTTAAGGCAAAGATAAACATCGCCAACTCCATGTCATGTGTAACTCGCTCTCGTACTTCAACTCGTTAAGAACCATAAGCCACCGCCTCTCTGACGGTGATCAAACACATCCTGAATTCATCCTTGAGGCATCACAATACACTGGTGCAGGCCTCGTCTCCTCTCGGATCTTGGCCTATCAAGAGCTAAAGTAAGCCTTTCCTTAATTCCCGAATGCCTCCTCACATAAGTCATTCCACTCAAACTCGACCTCCCTTTCGGTTAACTCGTCATATATGTGATAACTAGAGAATTCCTCACGAACCTCTTGTAGTAACACCTACCATCCAAGAAAATCGTATAATATCTCGAAGACTGACTTTTTATTCTCCTAACTCATAACTACTCAACCTTCTTAGGGTCCACAGATACCTCTGGGGTCATGTCACTATATGCCCTTCCTAAGAATCTCACCTCATGCTTTCAAAACTGCCGCACTTAGTGAATTTGCATCAATCGATGCCTCCTCAAAGTCTTGAGAACAACTCTCAAGTGACCTCGCATTCTCAGACTTGGAGAACTGAGATGTCAGTCCACAAAAAACAACGAATCGATTCAGTGGGGTTGAACACCATGATAAGATCCACGAACGCTTTTGATATTTATCAACTGGAATGGCATCACTATGAACTTGAAAACGCTCCATATCGCTGTTTCTCAACGCTTGTCTTAGGTATATCCGCTCCTTAACTCTTAATCATGGTAACAAAGGAGGTTCATCTTTAGAGGATTTCGCGGCCCTCTCGCAACCGATCAAATAACCACACTCATGCAAAGGGCACCTGTTCTTGATAGTAGCCCTATTCAGAACCGGGCTTCTGCACATACATAGTCGGGGGCGAGTCTTGTCCTCTCTTCTCGGCTACAGAAACCAGCTTCCTGGCATGAAGCTTGTCAATGAAACTGGGTCCACAATTCTCTATATCGGACCTTGAGCTCTTGCAAATCAAGAGGCTACCTCATGGGAGTCACAGAAATAGGGCACATATACCACTAGCTCAATACCAAAGTCTACATCCCATACGAAGATAATCCCGAATATTTCATCCGGAAAACATCCTCGCACCACAAATCATCCACGATGTAGATCCAACCTGCTCTCACCTGCTTTCCTAAGGTAAGGCTTGCTAGCCATCGTCATGAATCACTGTTCACATACTGATTCGTACACGGCTCGAGGCAGCGATCATGCTTATCCCCAATAAACGTAATAACACATCCAATGTGTAGACCATAAACCTCCTACGATCACAATCAATGATGACTCAATGTGCCGTCAACCAGTCCATCCCAAGGATGACATCAAACTCCGACATGTTCATGACTCCCAGTCCACAAAGTGAGAGGAATCCTCAAGATCCTAGCTCACAACTCCGACATATCCGCTCAACACTCACCCCAGTTCCCAGTAATCACGGCGACAACGGCGTTTTCCAAGGCTCTAAACTCTCTAAGCCTGGGGCCAATATTTCACACATGATGCAGCAACTAATGAGGAACAGATGCACGACCAAACACAATACTCTTGCCCATAAGCCGAAGAGTAGAAACGCATAATCGATGACCGACCAGATCCGGGGTTTCATCATGTAATGGCGTAGACACACCCCAGTCCCTAAAAGTCCCGGCCCAGCCTCTCGTCCCACTCGACCCATGCCCTGGCCCATGTGGCCCATCTGCGAAACAGTAGGCACCCAGCGCGATACCCTAAGATCGATATCACTTTAGCCTGGCGGCAGGGTAGAAGGAACCACGCCCCATATCCCATCGATGACTGGACGCGTCTGGTAATCTCGGGATCTCGCTTTTAGGGTAATTCTTTGTCTCAAGGTCTGTGTTGGTGGTAATCGGAAACACACTCTCGCCCCGGCTCATGAACTAAAGGCCTCCCATCTTGGATGGATCATCCTAGCTCACCCTGCCAGCGGGCCTCTGTCTCCGAAACCCCGCGCAGTGTGTGGTCCTACTTTATCTAGCCAAGAGAGTTTCACTCTCCTCCCCACACCGCCAGATCCCGAACTCCGCGCCATCCACTTCCCTCTCTATGGCCATGGGAACCTGACTATCAGTTCATATCTTGTAGAGGAGATTAATTTTACCCTGATGGATAATTTCAAACTGATCCTCAAATTTCACCTCACATGTCCCAGGCAAAGATAATCATCACGAACGTGTTAATTCAATGAACTTATCCACGTATTCGAGTACTGTCATTGTTCCTGTTTCAATTTAGAACTCCCTGAGCTTTCTTTTGGTGAAGGTCATGCAAAATGCCTGAAATATTCTCAAGGGCTCATGAATTCTTCCATGTCATCGCTTCAAAGTTCCTTTGAGACTTCGAATTCAATCCCACCATACTTAGGATTCACCCTCTGTAATCGGAATGCAAAACAGCCTATTCTCGCACTGGTGGACCTCAGACAGCCTCAAATATTGTCAACTTGCTAGAACCAATGACCCGGCCACCCATCCCAACCTCCCATGTTATGATGATGTGCCTTTTAAACCTCAGAGGTTATCTGCCTCGCCCACACTGGCACCACAGCATGTGCAATGGTGGTAGCCAAAACACTTGCCTGCGCAATGGTAGCAGTCGTAGCACTAATAGCCTCCATGAAAGCTTGTTGGTCAAAGACCGCTGATGGTTGGTTGTTGCCCCGTCACTCATTTCTACGCCCTCTTCCTCGACTTGCCACCCATGCGATGCTTCCTTCAAATAGCAAATCGAGATTCATTTTCTTGGTTCAAATAGTGGAAGTATGTGCCAACTACTAAAAGATTCTCAACATCTCAAACTATCCTGCTCGTTTTGTCCAAACCCTTAAGGTTATGTTCTCCTAACCCTTAGTGTTCTTTTCCTATATACATTTACTCATGATAAGTAATCGGTCAACAAGCAAATGCAATGGTTCGTTCCATGCCATCAATCCTTAGGTAATAACATACCATGCACCAAGGTAATGAATCCATGACACCAGAACTCGATGAATCTAGTGACCTAGACCTATATCCATCAAGCCCTAGGTAGCCGTATACCTATGCTTTGATACCAAGCTGTGACACCCCAAAACCCGGCCCTCGCCGATCAGCCAACAACCTAAGTGGAATTTCACCTAAAGTCATTGTAGTGACCTGATAAGTCTCAATCGACTCGGCACCATTTACTCGTGACACTGCTGGCCTCAAGACTACCTCGACATGTCCCTTCACCCGTGACCATTCATTCATATTTAAGTTAAAAATATGAGAATCATACACTTAAATACAGTTTGTCAGAGTCCGATCATGACCCTCTTACCATTATTACATAAACAACTATATAGCGATAATACAAACGGATTTAATTATAATTCTTTTATTCAAAATACTTGCTAGAACTAGTTTGTCCCAAGCACTTTTTACAAAATAATTTATCAATGCTTCATTGTCGGCCTTCTTCACAATCACAATTTCGTCTGGCTGCCATTCCACTCGATGTCGAATTCTACACCTAGTGCGGGTTGTCCCATAGCAGAGCCACGCCAAGAGAGAATACTTCTACAAGGGCTACTCCCACCTAAGTACACATGCAATATTCACTTAACATTTTACACTCACATCTCCAACAAGAACATGTCAATTCTATATGGAATCCTACATGTCATGCCATGAAATGAGATGCAACTCATCATGTACCATGCACCCGAGTCCTCACCAATTCTACATAATGCCTATCATCCCATGTGATAAAACCATCATTCGATGACATCCAATGATCATTTTCAAAAAAATTCTTTTGTTTATAAAACCAAAATTCGATGATAAGATCACAATGATCATTTTATATTCAAAACCATGTGCCTTTTTGTGGGTAGCGGATTTTTAGTGTCACATCGCAGGCTATGCAAACTTAGACACTTTTACTACTTTCATCATTGGGACTAAGTGTTCGACCTACAATTATGGTTTTCACCTGGCAGAGGATTCATCCCTTCTCGTTTAATACCCAAAGACACATTTTCTTTTATTCATTTCATTCAACTGTGTGACTCTGTTGGACTTTGTCCGATGTACCGAGCCCACCCAATCAAACACCAAACACAATGTCGATTTACCAACCATGCATTCACACCCATTTAATGCGATGTCCCAATGCATATGCAATTCAATATGTCATTGCATGTTATATCATGTCACATGCATAATGAATGCTACATGGACACAAAAATCCACACCACTTAACGCGCCGGACAATCAAATCACCTACATATGACTTCCATACATTATTTCATTCATGTCAATATATCATGCAAGCATATATCAACATTCACATGCAACGTGTCATTCTATGTTCAAGCAATGACACACACAAGCAAGCCATGTAATGGCCATTGCACACAACAATTCATCACACATCAATACGTTTGAGTACTCATATTGACACCTAAACAGGTCACTATATTGTCAAGTAGTTGCACACTTACAATCGCTTTCGCTGTCATGCCATTCAGACCATAAACTCATCACATGTCAACATATTAGAGCACACATCGACATCCAAACATGTCACTCTTAGTCAAGTAATGACACACTCAAACAAGTCACACAATGGGCCCCCTGAAGCAGTTTTCACAACAATCACAATCGGGCCACGTAGATCGAATCTCGAAATAGGGCTCCTGACATTTAGTTCACTTAGAAGTGTAGTGGTTCACCTAGGTGGAAGGTCTCTAAAGCGGATTAGAATATCCACCTTCACTACCACTTGTGTTCATTCTAGGCGAGCACAAGCCTTCCTTTCGCTACATAGCACCAATCTTCCGTGAAGAGACACCTGCCCAAACGAATTGAGGTTCCCGCTAGGCAAAGAAACATCACATACACCTAAAAACCCATATTTTTTATTCACCAACAAGCCCTTAATCGAAAAACCCTCTTTTCCCGGCTCAAAGATGGAAAGTAAGCCAAGGTAGGAAGAATTCCTTACCTCTAGGAGCGTGATACAAGAGTAGGAAGCCTCCTAAACACTACAACTTCGATTTCCCAAAATCTCCTCTCGATCTTCTAAGAAATCCTCTTCTGTGTATCCACGCATACCCTCATCGATACTATGAACTTTGTTCAGCCCCACTCTTAAAATCGACCAATGTATCCCATAGATCTTGGACAGAAGCCTCGTCTCCCCTCTTCTTCTTTTCCTCAAGGATCAAACCAATAAAATGGGCTCTTTTTTTTTGCCTAAATTCTTGTCCCAACTTGCTTAAGTTGGATGTGTATTCAAGTCGCGCCATGTGTCCACCTCGGCTTGAGGTCCGATTCGCTCAAGGATTTATTTCATCTCAATTCAAGTTCAAATCATATCCCATGAACTTAACTCAAGTCATTTTCTAAATTTCGAGATTTTCCTCAACAACCTCATACCCAAGAGTCACTGACACTACAGCACTTAAAAATCCTGAGAAAATCCGATCGCCTCAAATTCACTTAAATTGCCTGATAACTAGATTTCTAAGATGAATCCAAATGCGCATTAATATTCGAGATCTAGAAAATAAGTTTTCAACTGCATTTATTCTAGCACTTACGCGGTTCCTTTTAAGAAAAATTCAATTTTTCTCGAGTTTTTTACACCAATATATTAGTTATGTATCTCTTTGACTGCACATTATGTTATAAGGGGATTGATGTTGAAAAGTAAAATTTTAGCATTTTCTACACAACTCACACACTGGAATGATTTGTCATCAAGGTATCAATTTCTTTAAAAGATTGAGGAATAGAGAGAAAAATATTTTCTATTACATATTTTCTAATAAATCCATTGTCTTTTTTTTTTTTTTAAATTACATGTATATATTATTTAGTGAATCATTCATTTGGTCATTTGATAGGACTTTGAAGAATTTGTTTGCCAAGAAGCTAACCATATTGGAAAATTTCAACTGATCTTTGCTTTATATATTTTGCAAGAATTTCATTCTTGGAAATTTGACAAAGGTTATTGGAGAGAGGAAGCAATAAAATTTTGGTGACTTTGATGGCTTGTGATGTGTTAAGCATTCCAATAACTACTGTAGCATCGGAATCCGCTTTTAGTATTGGATCTCATAATAAGTATAGAAGTTCTATGCTTGATGAAACAGTTCAAGCTCTCATATGCACACGTAATTGGTTTCTTGGTTTTGTTGGTAAGCTTAACTTTTTTATTATGATTTGCAATAGCATTTCCTTTGTACAATTACCATTAATTTATGCCAATTTTAATTAATATTATGATTTATAATCGACTCAATGTGCATTGAGGATGAAATATCTTATAATGTGGAGTCACATGTTATTGTTAGAGATAATGAGGATGGTGGGAATAAGATGAAATTAGAGGTATGAGATTCATTTGATACTTTGAATTTGTTTTTTCTCAAGATGTTATTAAGTTGTTACTTTATTATTTTTGGTATTATTTACCTAGTTAGTTTGATACTTGATTATAGCAATGTCATCATTGCATATTAATTTATTTAAAATTTTTTTAGTTTATTATTATTTTGTTCGATCAATCATTTTATATATTAATATTATTATATATTTAGTATATTATTTATTTTTATTAAAGAATTGTAAAATTTGTAAATTATTTTTTAACATTTTTTATAAGATTTTGGCCCAGAACCTGTATATGCTGGGTCAAAGAATAAAGCTAGCTTGAATAGAAATAAATGGGGTCAGCATATCTTCGACCCGTTTTGTCTCGTGGCTCGAAATGGGTTAGGCTAGCCCGTTAACCAACTCTATTTTAAAACAATAATGATGTAGTCATTAACTACGATATTAACTTTAAAAAAAAAATTTACAATGCCATAGTGTCACCTATTGTAGTATTGTTGATGTGGTTAGGACGTAATTGTTTGAACATTATTTTCATTTCTAACCTATGTTAGTAATTTTTTTTTAAATAACCTAAATATGTATAAAATGACGAGAGATAAGGTGTGGAGGGCAAATACCGCTTGATTAATTTAAATTCTTGAACGTCAAGCTCAAACTTCTTCATCTTCTTCTTTTCTTTCATTTCATTCTTCGTCCCAAACCCACCCATCAAGAAACCATGACTCGCAACCTCCCTTTGATCATCACAACGAAAATTAATTCTTCCACCACCAACAAACGCCAATACGCCAACATCCAAGACGTATCACCCCGAGAGTATTTTATAACTGATCTTAATTTTCTTGGTCTTGATTGTCAATTTTGATTTTCAATAACCCGTTGTGAACTTTCATCCTCCGAAGATGATTTCAGTAATTTGAATTGAATTCATTTTGAATGTATGTCTTTTTTTCTTAATCTTCTTAACTCGAATCATACTTTCAACCTCCTGAAGGTGAATTCAATAATTTGAATTGAATTCAGTACTATGAATGTATGGGTCTTGCTTCTTAGTCTTCTTAAATTGAATCATACTTTCACACCCCTAAAGATGATTTTAGTAAGTTGAATTGAATTCACTATGAATGTATTGATCTTTTTTCTTAATCTTCTTAAATCAAATCATACTTTCATCCCCTAACGATGATTCATCAGTAATTTGAACTGAATTCACTGTGAATGTATGGGTTTTTTTTTTTAATCTTCTTAACTCGAATCATACTTTCATCCTCTCTTGAAGATGTTTTTAGTACTCTGGTCTGAATTATGTGAATGTATAGGTCTTTTTCTAATCTTCTTAACTTTCGACCGCACTTTCATCCCCAAGATGATTTCAGTGAATTTGAACGGAATTCTCTCATGGAATGTGGGTCTTTCAATTTGGATTATTACAATTACTAATGTAATCTCATGTATTAATTGTAATGTTTGAACTTTCAAACATTTAAATATGTGGTGCAAACATTGCATCCATTTGTGGTACTTAGGCGGAGTATGGGAGACAAGTGGACAACTATATATTAATCTTTCATGTAGACAACTGGTGTGGTCTCCATTTTTTGAGTCACTGGATCGTCGAGTATTAACCTCCGCCAAAGATGTACCCGCAAAAATGAACAAGAAAATGACGGTGGTGCTCGCCACTCCTCCTGGCTTAAGCCAAATCAGGACCGAGATGAAAGAGTCACTTTTTCGCAGAAAGAATGTCGCATCTTCTTTTCAGATTCCCCTTCCCTTTATGGAGGAGGAAGGTGCTCCGATTTCCATGGAAAGTGCGATTTCCTTCCAAAACTAAGGCAAGAGGCGTTTTAGCACACTGCTCTTCCTTTTTGATGGCCGAATTGGCCGCAACTTGTGCCCTAAGGAGTGTTTGACCACCTCCAAAACGACATGTGTGTGTGGGGAAGTGCCTTAAACTTAAAGTATCTAATCTGCAATCATTAGTCATCATTTCTTAGAGATTACCTGCCAGAGAGGATAAGTCTGTGTCATTCCCATGACCTAGCTGAAGGCATACTTAGCCCGGCCGCGGTGCAGCGTGCTCTGATCGGTGACGGTGTGTGAGGCCGGCTTCAGGCCTCAGATCCACAATGCCTCTTTTCTAGATGAGGTCACCTTCCCGGGTCAAGAGAGAACACAGACTGCTAAGGTGGAATGGTAGTGGGACTAATGCCGGTATGTTCCAATGCGCACATTATCAGAATCTTTCATTTTCTATGGTTGCCATTGATGCATTTATTTGGGATTCCCCTTGAAGCTTAAGGTCTTTAGTGCAAAAAGGCTCGCAGGTGTATTCCTGCCACCGGGTTATTACCGTTTTTCAATGGGAGA
Organism: Tetrastigma voinierianum; assembly: GCA_016808115.1. NCBI lineage: Eukaryota > Viridiplantae > Streptophyta > Magnoliopsida > Vitales > Vitaceae > Tetrastigma > Tetrastigma voinierianum. The sequence goes on along the minus strand of JAEQBH010002420.1, from coordinate 27,564 downwards.
TATGGTCGAGCCATTGCATTACCGGGTGTCATTCTTTTTCCGATTACTTCATGGAAGAGGCTTATATGAAGGGGCCTGGACGTGATTTTCAACTATGGATCGTGTCACATTACAAGGACCGAGTCAAGGGGATTGTTTGCATTTCGGAGAATATTTTTGAGCCTCACCTATCCCCTTATATGCCCCCTTGACTTGTTGTGTCCTTAGGTGGTTCGAAAACTGTAATGGAATCCTCTACAGCCAAGAACCTCCCCTCCTAAATCAACGGGGCTTTTTTTTTTTTTTTTAGGACCTCTTTCTTCTTCTTCTTCTACAGGTTTCTTCTTTCTCTTTTTCGCTTATATTAATATGAAACTCGCCAAAGTGTGAATCTCTTTGTTAAAAGCGAGCATGTAATTGTGAACGCCATGCACTAATGAAATTACATTTCGATATTTTTGCGCCTGCATAATTGACTTTTTCAGATCGATTCCAAAGCCGAGTAGGGATCACCGACATGGTCAGACATTTGACAAAACTTGGAATGGATCGCCCTCAGTATTTCTCATGAACATAATCGCTGGCCCAACCCGTCAGCTAGATGGCACAAGTGGCCCATGAGCCCGGCCCACTCAGTCTTCTCAGGCCTTGGCGAAGCCGGCCGCCGCTGTGATCCAAATTGCCCATAGAGGCATGAGTCAATGTGCATTTAATGAATTTGCAACCTAGACACTTGATATGTTTGAGTCATCATTGGATTTTAATTGCCCTCTTCTTTATTCCATCATCCCTGTTTTCTCCCCGCGAGAGCTGCCGTGAATATTCTCGTACATCGCGACCGCTTCACTAGGCACTGCTTCCTCTCTCATTTTTCAGTGAACATAGTTTTGCTCTAGGTAATTTAGTTTCCGGCTCGCGGCGGTGACAGAGTCATGGGGTCCCAGCCACAAGCAGGCGTGAATCTTCCCGAATCCAGCCAAGGCTCACATGTGTTCTCATCTTTTACTAGTTTTCAGATTGTGACTCAAATGATTTTCATCTTTTTACCTCCTCTGTTGTTGTTTGCTTGCAGTATGGCGAGAGGTCAGGAAGAGACTTCTACTAGTCAAGCTGGGCACAGGCAAGGGCCTAAATTCGAGAGCCGCCACAATCAACATCAGCCCTCCTCTCCATTTGACAGGCGAGGTCTTATTATCAAATCCCTAAGGATATTGACTTTGAGTTGTCGAAGGGCCCGGCTTAATCTACTATGGGCGAAGAACACAACGCATTGTTTTTCACCCGAGAGCACCTCGCAACCAGGCTTCTCTTCCTCATGTCGTCCCTGGTCAAGCAATTTTTGGACTTCACCAGAGCGCCACCTGCCTATATTCACCCAAGCGTCATTCGGATTCACTGGATGTTGCGTACTAAACCTTCTATATTAGTCGGACTTTCATTGGCGGAAGTTTTCTTGCTACAAACTTGTCAAGGTGGCCGACTATCCATGTCGGCCCAGAGCCCTCTCGCCATACCTGTTACATGGCTCCCCGATTCACCAAGTCTACAAGTAAAGGGAGCGATCCTAGTCGTGGACTTGATGAGACCCTGCTCTCCCGGGACCTTCCGCTTTTGTAAACCGACGACGCCTTCCCTTAGTGTGTGTAGTGTGTGTGCTTTTAAGTTTTACTTTCAAAGGACTTTATTATTGTGTGTCATTTGTGTGGGGAAAATCTAGTTGGGTAGACTGCCAATTTGAGCGAGAGAATACCGCTTAAAAATCCGGTTGTCGGAGATTTTCGAGCGAGAGTGACATCACGAAGTCCTCTTTACTCCGAAGAACTGATACTTGAGTCGCAACCCATCCCTACAAGATCTTGGCCATTCTAAGCCCCACCCACGTAAATTGTGGTGCCGGGAGACACGTTAACGCTGACCTTTTAACTTACTTCGCAACTCATCTCCAAGCAGTGTCCTGAGACTGGAGGCCTGAATTGCGATCCACACCAAACCCTGCCAACCTTCCTCACTAGTGAGGATTTCTTACGGTCCCGCCCACAAAATCCAGCAAAGTAAAGGTAAATGCCAGAAATAAGCCTCCTTTGAGCGAGAAAGGGCTCGCGTCCTGCCCCCCAAGCATTGAAGAGAAAGAAGGGGACGCCCATGACATAAAAAGTTCCCGGGGCCAGAGTGGAAGATTTGTCCGGGTTCCCATATCCGGGCCATCCCCGGATTGGGGGTGTTAAGAGAAGGAGGGCGAAATGTCTAACCTGGTTCATAACTTTGCTGCTCGGAAGCGGAAATGCAATGCTAGCTTCAAGCGGGTGGCTAATGACATCCCCGAGGTGGTCGGGGGAGAGGGCTCTGATGTGTAGGCAATAGTCATCTTAGGTTCGCCTGAGATGGGTTTGAATGAACAATTAGATATATAGAAAAACACCATGAGAGTCAAGGAGGCCTCTCGACCCTTTACAAATGATCCGCATCTCATTCAGCCTACTTCCTCGGGTCGGCCGTAGTCTTTGCATACCCGGCATAACGTAGTAAGCCACGTCGACCATTGCTCTTGAATTCAGATCATCCATGGGTCCGCTCCCCACGGGAGGAGGTTTTAGCTCCTAAAGCAGGGTGCCCAGGATCATCAATCATTGGAGGCCTTTTAATGTAGGCAACCGCGACCACTCACACGATCCGTAGACACCGACCTTATTACGACGTGCCCTTAATCGTGCGCGTGTCGAGGAAGAGCCAAGAGTATGCCGTCTCATCCCTACTTCACTAGTAAAGAGGACCTCCGCAGATGGCTGTAAAGACGTAATGCTAGTCCGAAACTGTGACTTTGCCCAATGACTTAACCCACGTCAGGATGTTCTAGCATTATTTCCTAGTCCCTTTGTCATAAGATCCTTAATATGTCTTGGCCCATAGGCGATTATTGCCATTCAACACGGCTCACTAGTGACTGGAGTTCCTGTCCTGGGTCGGGATGCAGAGGCTACGCCTACGCCTAGTCACCATTTCCTACCGTGCCCTAAGTGCTTCCTTGATGGAGGCGGAGGCCAGTTCACGGCGCTAGGAATCGGAGGCCAAGGAAGCCGTTGAAAGGGCGGTCTGGGCTGAGGCTAAGAGAGATACCTCTCGTCATGAAGTGTCGATGGCTAGATAGGATGCCGAAGTGGCGGGAGCGCCTGGCGCCAGAATCGACTCAGCCAAGGTCTAAGATGTTTCGGTCAGCTTCAGAGGATACCCCACATAAGGAGGAGTCTGCCATGACTGTGGCCCAGCTTCCTGGCTGCTCAAAAGAGTCTCACTGAAAGCTAAGGACTAGGCTACAGTCGCCTCAGCAGATGAATGAGTTTCTTTACTCTCTGCAGTCAGGCTGAAAGACGGCGTCGACGGTCCCATGCAGGGCTTCTAAAGAGAGAAAGGCTCTGGAGGAGGATTTTGACGCAGGCTTTGACGTGATCTTCAATTACGGTTATGGCTACTATGCCTTCGCACAAAACATTTATGGAAGTGAGCCGTGATTCCAGATGGGATTCCGGACACATCAAAGTCGTTACCTCCTGAGTTCTTCATCAATCCCCAATGCCCCCAGGGTGCTGCCCCAGGGGTTTCTACCACCGATCCTAATGCAAGTGTTAGAGAGGCGGGCAAGAGTCTTCCACCTACCGAGGTCAGCTAGGCATCCAACTGATTCTCTGTCGAGTGAATTAGGAATGGACAACCCCGATGCCTCTATGGGAATTAGGGATCGATTTTGTCGCTTTAGTTTACCTTGTTCCTACGCGCGATATCCCCACTCGTCGCGAAACTCCGAAGTTTTAATAAAGCGTGTGTTATCTTGAAAATCGTTGTTGCTTTCTTTCTATCGAAATCAAGTAATTTTACTTTGTTTAGCTGTGTAAGCATGTGACGGATGACCTGACAGGATATCAACCTTCCCGAACTTGTAATGAGCCAACTGGCATCAAACTATACTAGGTCGGATAGAACATCAACCTTCCCCAGACTCTGTAATGAACCACCGGGCATCACCATATCAGTCTGATAGACATCAACTAGTCAGGGCATCAACCATACTAGCTCGATAGACATCAACTCCTTCCCCGATGGTAATGAACCGGGCCTAGGCATTAACCATAATCGGGCCTGGATAGACACTCAACCTTCCCGACTTTGTAATGAACCGCATGGGTATCGTCAACCATACTGAGTTTAGATAGGGACATCAACCTTCCCCCGACTTTGTAATGAACCAGCTAGGCATCAACCATACTAGACCGAATAGGACATAAACCTTCCCCGGACTTTGTAATGAACCAGTTGGGCATCAACTATATTGGGCTGGATAGGACATCAACCTTCCCCAGACTTTGATAATTAAAATTTTAGATGGAAACACGATTAGAGAACAAATCAACTTTTATCGATAAGACTCGAGGTGCATAACATTCTACATTCAAAATTTTTGGTAACCTGGCCTAGTTTATCTAGTGCATATGAATCGACTGGTTTGGCCTGCGGTTACAATATATGGTCCTTCCTAATTAGGCTGAAACTTTCCAACCACTAGATTAGTTGTGTTCTCGAAGACTTTCCTTAGGACCATGTCCCCTGGTTGGAACACTGTGGCTCACGCGTCACAGACAAAGCCTCGCTTAATCTAAGAAGTGGTAAGATGCTATCCATACGCCTATCTCGTGCGCCCATCTTCTATGTTCAGGTCCTAGCTATAGATTCCGTACTCAACTAACACGGCACATCGGCTCTGAGCGAGGCAGGCTACCGATTTGTTGTGGATTATAACTTCCATCCTATAGGTAAGCGGCTGAGATAGTGTCGGTCACCTCCTAGTATTCTGTAATAAGCCCAAAGTACCCCGGGAAGTTCGTCTAGCCATTTGCCTTTAGTTGAATCTAACCGTTTCTTTAAGGCGGTCAACAGGGTTTTGTTAGAAGCCTCTGCTAAGCCGTTGCTTTGCGGATACCGGGGGGTGGAGTATAGATTCTTTATTTTCAACTCCTAGCATAAGTTTTTGTAGAACCGGCTATCAAATTGGGGCCCGTTGTTTAATACAATTGACCGAGGAATACCGAATCAGCAAACGATATTCTTCCAGATAAACTGAGTGACGCCCTCGCTCGATCGATGCCAAAGCCCGCCTCATCCATTTGCTGGAAGTGGCCATGCCAACAAGAACAACTTCCGAGCCGGCAGGCGAGCAAATCGGCCACCCCGAAGCGAAGGGTCATGGGCTTGAGATGGAAATTAGGTCTTGAGCTAGCGATCTTAAGACGGGAGCCTGCCGTTGGCACTAGTCACTTTTTCTCATGTAATCGGTGACGTCAAACTTCATGGTTGACTAATAATACCCCGAAAAGGCTCGTGGCGCCGTAGTTCTCGCGGCCAGATGATCGCTACATATCCCTTTCAGGTAACTCGGCCAATACATACCGGCCTTGTTCCCAGAGTTAAGCATTTTAAATATTGTTCAACATTCACGGAACAATAACGTTCCATCGATCAAGGAAAATCGTCGATCGGATTCCACCTTAAGGAGCCTCACCCTTCTCATTAGGTGGTTCCTCCTCGTGTTTGATGTAATACCACGCTACGGGTCCATCCAGAAAGGGATACCACCGGGCTTACCCGATGATAGGCTATCGAGGAATCCGTCTGCAATAGATAGGTAGAAATATTGTTTCGTTATCTGCGACGCTGGGCCAAGATTCGCCAGGCGTCTCCGCTTTTTCTTATCAGAGGTCCCCGGGAATGCCTGAAGCCTGCTTCGAAAAACTACCTGCAGTCATTAACTGTGGTTGCATACTTCGCCATTTGGGGATCTGGGGACTCATATTCTGCATTTACCTACCCTACCACCAATTTTGAATCACTTCAAATTATGTTTATCGGCCTTATATCTAGTCGCATTTTATTCCCACAGATGGCTTTACATATTTCGATTCATTATTCGAGGTCAAGCCCGCCATCGCTTTGCTCCATCTTCATCTCCACTGGGATTTTAGTTTCCAGCCAATGCTAACTCGTTTGCTACAAGACGCCCGTCTACACCGGAGTCCACTAATTCAAACGTCCGAGCATGTTTCAATTGGGATTGCTAGGAAGCCTGGCCAGAACCTCGTCCTTCTTAGCTAACTCCTCGGGGCTTATACCAGGATACCCAGATTCGCTAGTTCAACCCACCCAAAGGAGTCATTCTCCTATATAAGTCAGGCTTTCAGAATGATACTTCATGTATTAGTTAGCACCACAATGGGTGCTTGAAGTACGAGCTAAGTTTCTGGTTGCTACCCGAGAGCTGGGCAAATCGCTTCAAGGTGGTCAGATTCCGGGTTTCGTGTCGGCCTAAGGACTCACGACTCAAGAACACCGCCTCTTCCATTCGCATTTTCTTGAATAGGCGGCACTTCACCGCAACATATGAGATCAGTTAGATATATTGAAAGAGTGTCTCGCCGCTTTAGGGCTAGCGAGACCGAAGGTTCCGCCAGATATCGCTGATCGGCCATAAACGCCGACCACACCTCATTCCATCCACTCGGTCAGTCCCTCGGTGGGCGGCGTAAGAACGGCTTTGACCCGCCTCACAGGAACCGAGAGAGCGAACCGCCTGCATGCCAACCTGGCCGCAATCAAGTACTCTTTTCTAGAGCTGATAGCCTGGGGATTCCCGGGAGTAGCCTTGCCGAGCACGGCTTGGCTTCGTCCCTCTGTGTCACCATGAAACCTGTGAACCTAATTCGCATCGACCTCAAGGCGCGCATCATGGATTGAGTTTCATGTCGTATGCTCTAAGGAGTTCGAAAGCTTCTTCTAGATGTGTAGCGTGGTCCGGGGCGCTCTCGACTTCTTACCAACATATCAAGTAATGTACTTCCATGGTTTTGGCCTGCCAGCGGTCTAAACATCTCGGGTCACCAGCCTCCATAAGTCGTCAAAGATTCTTTAATCCAAACAACATTACATTATGCTATAAGAGTCCACGCAAGATAAACGCCTTTTTCTCAAGAGATTTGACGAGCACATTGTGATTTGATGGTATCCTCAGAAGGTATCCAGAATGACAACATCCCACGCCCTGCTAACGCACACTAATCCGGGTTCATACAGGTAGCGGAAGTCGCTCTTTGTGGCATGCGTCATCGATCTGTGATAGTCTAATGCGATACTCCATTTTACCACCTTCTTCGTATCACCACATTGGCCAACCATTCCAGTACTTGATTTCTCTCTAATGAACCTCGCTTAAAAAGGTTATTCATCACACTGACAACCCTTGACGGCGGTCCCCGAGTGAACGCCACTTTGGTCTGACGGTCTAGCGTAACGGATGATATTCACTTATGAGAAGGCGCACACGCCGCCATGTCCGAGTGGGTCCGGTTTAATACATCGATGTTACAAAGAAAAACCTACCGCAATTGTTCTTTCTTCTCTACAAACAAGAAGGAGTTGACATAAGTGTGTTTATCCGGCCCGCTCAGGAGTATTGATTCCAGGGGATCCATAGCCAATTGTTCCCTGTCCTCCGAACTTGCTTGGGCAGCGAGCTGTGATTGATATTCTAGAAGTTGGGTCTCAGAGGCCGGATTGTTGGAGCTTTCACCTTTATCATGCTCTTGTACCGACAAAATGAGAAAAACGGCAGCCGCTTAATTGGCCGCTCAAAGGTCGACCTGTCCGCACCGGTTAGATAACCGATCGTTTGATGGTAGGTCAGGGTAATTTTCAGCGCAGGCAAACAAGTTTCGACTCAACGATGTATATCAGATGGACCAGTCTTCAACAATTGAGAATAAGACTTGTTGAATAACCGGCCCTGCCTTGACCGGGAAAGTAATATCACCCATGGTTAGTGTGGTTGCCCCCATTAAATCCGACAAAAATTTGCCACCAATTGAGCCACGTATGGAACTTTCATCACAAGGTTGAAGCTATAACAAGTTTTCCGAATCGCGAGGTCAACAATAAGCACTCGTGGTAATACATCAAAATTGTTAATGCATAAATAAGCACAAGTGCATCGTGGTGGAAAGATGCACCTCGACGGGCACGGGAGGAAAGGCATGGCGCCGCCAACCACCGTATTTCTCTGTCGTCCGGTACCGGCGGTGTTCACCCGGGTTCGAATCAGGCCGCCGATAACAGCCTTTCTCCTCCACGCTTGGATTGATACTGGTCATTGGTCGGGCCGCCCAATATGTAATTGATGGTAGGTCGAGGTTCGAACAGGAGCTCTAAGCTGGCCGCTATTCTTTCAAATGCTAGAGCGGTTTCTACTCTACGGGCAAACTCCCGAATATATCTTCTGAGGTGGCCAGCCCGAATTAGTTTCTCCACTAGGAACTTCAGGGTTCAGCATCAGTTAGTTTTATGCCCGTGGTCCCTTGTGGTAAATGCACTTAGATCAATTGCTTGGGATCCGATCGACTCAAAGAAAGCATTAAAGTCAAGGTGATCCAGACGAGAGGGAGGAGCCATAGAGATGCCTGTAGGGTGAATCGGGTTGTTCCCTCTTTTCTCCTCGACCGCCCTGTGAGATCTTCCGGTTCTTACCGGTCCCTTGGCTCTGGGGTACCCTCATGGCCGGCCATATTTTAGGCAGAATTCATTATCGTCTGGGAGCCTGCTGATATTGTCTTCCAAAGCAGGTATTTATCCGCTGGCCTCATAGCTTCCATCAAGCCGCAGCGGATCTAGAGATGCTCATCCAGCGAAAGGTGTAGTCGGACCAGCTTCTTCTTCAAAATTTTCAAGGATCGCATCCATGTCAGGAGTGCATCGATCCGTTGGAGCCATCATTCAAATCTTCCTCGTGGAAATCTCGATAAATTCATCCTCCCCGTCAAGATGGCTCAGGTGAACCGATGTTTCCCTTTCAGAATGCACGGGCACTGAAATGAACGCAGCCACAACTCACTAAACGAATGACTTGATCCTCAAGAGTTTTGTGTAGTAGAACCATCTGTATAACCTCTCTCGTGACGGCCGAACATTTCGCCTGTAAGACCGCTCACACCCGCCAATCATCTCCCGATTAAAGTGCAAAGATGTGGTCGCATTTAGAGGTCGAGGAGCCATCATACATGGTAAACGACGGTATGACAAAGCCGCAAGGAGGCTCATAACTCAAGATGTGCTGACCTAGCTGGGATTTTACAGCATGTCCTCGCCCTGATGCCAGTGAGGTGCTACATACGGTTGGTGCAACTTCGAACATATGATGGCGTCGACCCTAACCATGCGTGTATGTTTTCAGCATGCACCGACCGTCATTTTCATTTAATTCTCCGCACCCAAGGCATGTTGTCGACGATCGGATGGAATCCACGGGGCCTCTTCCAACTCCTACCTACATCGTTTCGAGGTGACAGATCTAAGGAGGTCGCTAAGATAAATTTGCCATTTGCTACAAAGATCGCGCATCGCTCCAGCCCTGACAGGCTCCTTGCCTTTATTTTGTTTAATCAATGAGGTGGCTACCCCCCATGCATTTTCGACCGTCGCCTTCCGCAGGCCTCGCAAGTGTCAAGCCATAGAGAGGTTAGCACGACTCGCACTAGCCATCTATCTGAATGTCCCTCCGCTTGCTCATCCCTCATACTCATGGCGAACCGGGCCTTCCAGGATTGATTCACCTGGTCAGCTGGTCATAGCGACAAACCTGACGTCCTGGAGTGATCGAACTACCAAAAGCTTCTAGGACGGAGATAACTTAAAACGGATGTCGCTTTTCCCTCACAAATCGCCGATGAGCTTTCTTGCTTGGTCGTTCCCACAAACGATGCCAATTGTGATCTCCTGAATTTTCTGAGTCACTCGATCATCGGAGCATTAACCTGCTAACATGTACCTGCAAAACAAACCAGAAAACGGCGGTGGTGCGCCCGCCGCCTCTGATTTGATTTTTATAATCTGATTTTTTAATTTTCTTGGTCTTGATTGTTAATTTTGATTTTCAATAACTCGTTGTGAACTTTCATCCTCCTAAGATGATTTTAGTAATTTGAATTGAATTCATTTTTGTCGTACATCTTTTCTTTAATCTTTTAACTAGAATCATACTTTCAACCTCCTGAAGGTGATTTTAATAATTTGAATTGAATTCACTGTGAATGTATGGGTCTTGCTTCTTAGTCTTCTTAAATCGAATCATACTTTCACGCCCTTAAAGATGATTTTAGTAAGTTGAATTGAATTCACTGTGAATGTATTGGTCTTTTTTCTTAATCTTCTTAAATCGAATCATACTTTCTTCCCCTAACGATGATTCCAGTAATTTGAACTAAATTCACTGTGAATGTATGGGTTTTTTTTTTTAATCTTCTTAACTCGAATCATACTTTCATCCTCTCTTGAAGATGTTTTTAGTAATTTGAATTGAATTATGTGAATGTATAGGTCTTTTTTCTTAATCTTCTTAACTTATATCGCACTTTCATCCCCCTAAAGATGATTTCAGTAATTTGAATTGAATACTCTGTGAATGTATGGGTCTTTCTATTTGGATTATTACAATTACTAATGTAATCTCATGTATTAATTGTAATGTTTGAACTTTCAAACATTTGGAATATGCAGGAAACATTGCATCCATTTGTGGTACTTAGGCGGAGTGTGGGGAACAAGTGGACAACTATATATTAATCTTTCATGTAGGACGATCTATGGTCTCCCCGAATTTTCCGAGCTCACCGATCGCTCTGGATCATTAACCCGTCACATGTACCCGCAGAAACAAACAAGTGAAAACTGTGGCGGTGTGTCTCGCCACCTCTCCTCATGCCTAAGTCGATAAGGGAATTTGAGAGTGAAAGAGTCGGTCTTTCAAAGAATGTCATACTCTTCTTCATTACATTCCTCCTTCCTTTACAGGAGGAAGGTGATCGACATGGAAAGTCAGGATTTCCTTCCAAAACGGAAGGGGAAAGAGGGATGCCTTTTTACGCGCCATAACCCGTTATTCCCTTTTGATGGGTCGACAGTCCAACTTGTGCCCTAAGAAGCATTTGAAAAAGTGACCACCCCAAAGCGGTTATGTGTGCGTGGGAAGGTGGGACAAATGGTAATCATTAGCCACCGCCTTTCCTTAGAGATGGCTCCTACTTATAGGAGGCAGCTCAGGTGTTGCACTCCCACACCTACTGAAGGTGATACTGAATCGACCACAAATGCTGGGCCTACTTAATGTATATTAGCTCAGTCTCGTACCCACAAACAGACAACCTCATCCCCCCTTTAATCCTCCAATGGTGTGTGTGGTCTTGATGAAAACCCTGAGATGTTTTTATTATTGAATACAAATCACTTCAATCAACATATTTTCTTCATAAAAAAAAATTATATATATATATATATATATATATATATATATATATATATATATATATATGATTGTTTAGTAACTCCAATTTACTATGGAACCGATCACAATCCATTTGAACTATAGACCGGTAAATTAGAAGAACCAAATGGTTCTTCAAGAAAGAGAAAAAGGTAAAATGAGATGGATTATGGGATAAGAGAAAGATGGCAAAAATTGAAGAAAGAAAACTATAGACCGGTAAATTAGAAGAACCAAATGGTTCTTCAAGAAAGAGAAAAAGGTAAAATGAGATAGATTATGGGATAAGAGAAAGATGGCAAAAATTGAAGGAAGAAAGTGGCCTTGATTGATATAGTTCTAATAGTTTTGTCGTTGATGATGAACGATGGGAGATGGGAGAGTACTAAAGATTGATGATGACCAAAGTCAGCATTTGTAGCGGGGAAGATTGGAAGCAAAGAAGAAGAAGAGGGATAAAGGTAAAGTGAAAACAAAAGGTAACAGCTTTTTAATCAAGGTGAGATTAATGCCACAAGGGTATATTAACTTCCAAAAACAATGAAGCCCTGGTAACAAAAACAAAAAAAAAAATATATATATATATATAGTTATATATATAATATTTTAAAATCGGTTCAATCCTGGGTCCGGTTTGATGCTTACAATCGTTTTGTTAATTAGACCGCTTGGACTAGTAGATCGATGAACCAGACGATTTTTATGAACTGAATGAATGTACAATTTCTAGGAAAATGGGCCTCCTTCAACAACAACAACATCATGTAGTGGACCCACCCTTCTAGCCCTAGACCAATTGACAGTAGGGCTACCCAACCCAATTGTGCTTGAGATTGTTCGAACAGTGTTATAAATGTTCCTTGATTTCCAATGCATCATGACAAAAATGATGGGAGGAATTGTCAATTTGTGGCAAAATGGGCCTCTTTGAATAACTTCCTTAAGTGCACCCATCCAGCCAAGTTGCCAGTAGAGCCGCTCAGCCTAGTTATGCCTTAAGATTGTTTAGACTTTAAAAAGCACTATTAATTTTCATTGATTTTCTCGACATGGAACAAGTATGAATATGATGGGAGGGATGAAAAAATCCAACAGCTCCCTAAAAAGAGGACTCGAAGACGGGCCTCACCAATACTCTTTTCTAATTGGTGGCAAGTTTCCATCTAACTTGACCCAATTGATGCTTCACCGAGTATAAATATAACATGTGCAACTTGCAATACCATACTGTTACTAGGGTTGGATTAGGATATGACCTTATCTTATCACAAACTCAACAATGCTTAAGGAGTGACATTAGTCTTATTTTGTCCCTGCATTGTAAGTAATAGAAACTTGACAAATCCTGAAGTGATAGAGAAATCAAAGGAATCATCCCAACATAATAAACTACATAATTCATGTGTTTTCTTTTTTTTTTCTTTTTTCTTTTTCTTTTTTTTTTGTAGAAGAAGTAATTTTTGAGCTGCATGCATAACCACATTCAGCCAAGAAAAAAATCAAAAGAAAATAGTTCACTAGACTCGTTAATTTTGTGCAAGTTAAATGACAACCAGTATGGCACCGCATATTAACTAACTCAAGAAGCTACACTAGTTTAATAGAATTGTTAAGATGACTAGATATCTGAAGGAAAAAGAGGTCTTGATCAATATGGTTCTGGCAGTTTTATCGTTGTCGATAACCGATGAGAGGGGTAGTGAAGATTGATAATGACCGAGGGTGCCAACTGTACGTAGTGAGAAGATTCAGAATTAAAGGAAAAGAAGAGAGATGAAGGTAAAGCAAACAAAAATGTAATAGACACTTCTTTTAAATCAAATGTGAGGATTTGAACCCACGAGGATGCAAATTAACTCTCTAGAAACTAATGTTAGCTCCTAACAAACGTTAAAAGAAAGAAAATTAGAAATCTAATGGAACTTAGCGATTATTTAGGAACTAAACGGTTCAAAATTTCTCTGAAAATAGGCCTTCATTAACATAACACATCTTGCAATGGACCCGTCAAGCCCAATTGAGAACAGAACCGGCCAACCATTTGTGTTTGTGATATCCTATTGAAATTGTTCAAACTTTATAAAGCACTATATTTATATATATCTTCATTGGTTTCCCATGTTCTTCAAGAATGGATGGGAGAACTGTCAATTCATTAGAAAATTGATTTCATTCGAATAGGGGTATCCTTGGCGGACCCATCCTCGCCTCAAAGAGGCTAATACAACCACCCAATACGGTCTTGCTTGTGATATTCATTTGAGATTGTTTCCAAGCAGCTGATAATACGGGCCGAATCCTGATTTAATTAACCCACTTTAATCCAATTTTCTTAAAATCGAACTAAAATTTAGACGCTCATTGCAACCTGATCACTACTGACTCATTTTTACATACCAGGCTGGTTTTGTTTGCATGTACTGACAATTTCGAATGACCTAAAATCTTTATTTAATTTTTTTAAGAATTAACTTATATTTATGAATATTTCTACCATTCATCTATAAAATTCATATTTTAATTTTTAACATGGAGTCACCTTTGCTTTTGTGACATAGGGGTTTTAAAATTATTATTATATTATATTATACATTAATATATATTAAATTTTAATTTTTTAACTCTTCTGTATTTTCACTTTTTAAAAGTAAACTTTTTAATATAATTTATATGATAATTTAATATTTAAAAATCTTGTATGAAAAAATTACATAATGTATTTAATTAAATAAATTATATAGTTTCATTAATATTGAATATATTTTCATTTATCTCATTAATCCTATTTTAAATATTTATAGTTTTATTTTTTTTGTATTTATCCTTAAATTTTATTTAATCATTTTTTTTTTATAAAGATGAAGTTGTAGTAGTTTATAAAATAAATTAAATCTAATAACTAAATTAGTATGTTCAAATAATTTTATTACTTAAACTAGTGCTAATAACAAAATATTACAATATTAAAATAATTAACAAATATTACACACTTATTTATTTACACACTTATTTATATTTCCCTAATGTGATTATATTTTCAGCAAAATGAATTTTTAAAAATAGGGTATTTCATTATTATACTATTGAGATGCATTTTTGAAAAAAAAAATTCCAAATATAAATAAAATTTCTAAAAAATTAATTAATAGATGATGATAACTCAACCAGCATCAATGATGTACATCCTTATAATATAGAGTCACATGTTATTATTAGATATAATAAGGATAAAGATGAAGATTAGAGGATTATGAGATTTCCCATATTCTGACACTTCAAGCTTTTTCTATATGTTATTCGTTGTTACTTATTTGTTTGGTACTATTTAGTTAGTTAGTTTAATACTTTGATATAAGAGTGCTTCATCATTATTTATTTATTTAAGTTTGTTTTAATATTATTATTATTTAGACCTAATTATTTTATATATTATTATAGAATTATATATTTATATATATTTATTTTATTTAAAGAATAATAGAATTTGTATTTTTTTTAACATTTTTTAAGTTTTTGCCAATTTTAGTCCATTTTGGCCCACAACCCGAAATTGGTCGGACTTAATTCAGATACCAACTCTAGTTTCACAAAGCACTATGAAATCTTTCATTGATTTCCAATATAGAACAAGTATGATGGGAGAATTGGTATGCAACCAGTAGCTCACCACAACAAGAAGGCTCAAACCAAGACCCATGCTTTCATGTGTGATGGTGATGGAGTACAAGGAAAATGGATCAGCCTAATGGGAAAAGAAAGTCCACTTTGGCCTACGCTTTGAAGGTCGAGTTAGGGAAAATGTATTCAAATAAAACTTGCTTATTGACCCACTCAAATAAGTCCACAAATTTATTCAATTTAATGACAAATTTCTTAATTTAACCCTTTTTGTGGTTATTATATAAAATTTATCGTGTCAGGACTATGACACAAAGTGACAATCTAAAAGAAAAGAGGAAGCAATCTAGGGTTTACCTCTACCTGGCATCGCTCTCTTCACTTTTGCCTTTAGGTTGGTCGTTTATGCACCTCTTCAATCGGCTGGAGGCTCTGTTTATTACACCCTAAAATTCGCATTCGTTGACCAACAATCGGCTAACTTATGGAAAATTGCATATCGAGCACCAATACCACATCAAGGTGTCCTATTGCATCTGATCCATAATTTAGAATTAAAAAAACGGACAGCCTTTCAGATACAGAGTGCCTCTACCCAACACCAACCTTCTCAAGTTAATAAATAAGCACATGATCCATATAGGGCCCAATATACAATGATCCATTTATGAGAAAAATGCCCTACTCCTAGCCTATTTATCCATGCTAAAAATATACAAGGCTATAATACAATAGTCCAGAGAGTTTAAATACAACACTCTATACAAAAAATATATAAAAAACTTATTTGTTCCAATATATTTCCATAAAATAACTATCAAAGCCATAATCCTGCTTATTCACATAATTATGGGCCTCAATAGCGCACCGTCCTCCGTCTGCTCGCACCCAAATGTTTCCATATAGGGTGAGCGCCACGCCGCAGAGAAAAACTCCTACCGTGACGCCCATTTCCAGGGTCCGCTGACAATCCATCAACTCCGCTGAATACTGTGGACGCCGCAACCCGCACACCACCACCAAAATCGGGCGTAGTCTCTTTGTACGGGGAGCTCTACCAAGGCACAACCTTATCCCAAAATTTTCACAACAACTACAATTCGAGTCCATATACAATTTAAATGAGTAAAATGGCCACTCTTGGGGCCTGCATCAATACTCACAAAATTACCTATCAACTATATACAATACCAAGAAATGACATCATCTTAATACAAACATATATTAAAAATTAAGAATTTAATACATGTTTCACATAATCCATGTCAAAGCCACATGCTCGCTTTCTTCTCAAACGCATCTAATGATGTCGCCCCGATCGCTCCTGGTAATTTGAAATAGCGATCCTCGACAAAGTGAAGAATGCCCAAGAATGATAATTTCCTACATATTACTCCCACCTACGTGACATGCCATGGCAAACAATCACACTAAACAAATACATGATCCACAGAACGCTCATACGCCCCAATCCCATTGCCCTTCCTACGCTCCTTTGCAGTCCCCACCGACTTCTCGCCAAGCCCAAACGCAGAAAATCATGGCCAAAACAAAAGCTTGCTCTCAAACCTACTACACGAGATCTGGCAATATATCGACGCCTCCGATACAGAACATGTTGATAACATTCAAACAATTCGGCGGTCCCTTCGACGGAATCTGTCGGGACAATCTCCCAACACAATTCTCCGGAAAATCTTCCGTCGAAATTCCTTTCACAAACATTTTTCCTTTTATTTCTTTCATGTCATGCACTCACTCCTAATATTCTGTGTGGTGCCCCATATGGAACTGCACATTATGTCAATCCCAACAACCTCATGCTAATATATAAAAACATGTATATATTAACATAATTAATTCACAATCTAAAGGGCATATTAACTACATCAATAACACCAAAATTAGCTTACATACAATTAGAAAATACAAGCAATTCATTTCGAATTCACTCAACAACACAATCACACTGAAAATCACGTGAACAATGAGTCCCTGGTCAAGAATCGTTTACGCCACACACCGAGATTTTCTCCACTAGGTTCAAATGTTTTTAGACCGAAATTACGGCTAAATCAAACCTCATAATATCCCTAACCATTCACATACTCTTAACTAAATAATACACACAAGTAGAGAAAGATCCCTACTCGAGTTGCCGAACTCCACAAAATTATGTCCACTACAGAGAACAAATTTTTACTTCTCGGGCCCTGAGCTAAATGATAGATCCTAATCCAATATAAATCTTAGAGAGAAGTAGCTCTCTCTCTAAAAACTCAAACCAGCCCTCACCGTCCATTTTTTAGAAGCCCATGGAGAAGAAAACTATTCTTTCTCTTTTGGTCTTATTCTATTTGTTCCTTCACTCTCATCTTATCCTTATGTTCATTTTTAATACTTACTTAATCTAAGTTTCATTCTTCTTCATCCTTCCTCTAATCATGCAACATGTGTCACATGAGTACATGGGTAGGTGACTTTTTTCTACACATCACATGTTCCCATAATTCTATGTTTCCCAAAATGAAATTCGACTGGTTTCAAAATTCGATTTAAATTTTATTTAGATTTCATGAGATTAATTCCAAACATGAAGTCTGCTTATTATCCGATATCTAGAAAATTTTGATTTTTACCGAATTACTGCTTTTGACTTTTGTAAATTTGAATTTTCTGTTTTACACCTACAAAGAGCTGCCCCACTCAAGAGCATGCACTGTCATGTTCACACTATATTCCAAGAAAAATGTGTAATTTCTACCAAAGAACTTATATGCTGAAATACGAGACTCAACATACCATGCCAGCCCCATCGACTCCCATCACACTTAGTCTTACCACCATCACATGACAATGCCAAAGCCCATGCATGATAAAATCCATCATTTTTGATTTATATCCGACGATCATTTCAAACAAACAAATTAATTTGTTTTCAAACTAAAATTCTTTTGATGTTACACCTCAATGATCATCAGACATGTCTCATGTGTCTTTCGTGGGTAAAAATTTTGGTGTCACACCGCAAGCTTCGTACAACTAGACACTTCACCCAAGCCATCAAGTGAACTTATGTCTAACCACAACTAACAGTTCTTCACAGAGGTAGCCTATCCGCCACAACACCCAACACAAGCTTTTTACTGCATTATTCAACCAGACGACTTATCAGCCAGACTTTGTCCCACTTGACTGGCCAAGCTCACCCAATTAAACACCAAATGCAATGCTGATTTTTCAACCACGCACTAACGCGACGTCCCTACAGATACGCAATACAACGCACTATTGAGATGTTATATCATGCCCTCATGTATAATGAATGCCAGCATGGACAATTCAAACCACACAATTCAAGATGCGCTATGGACACTATTTAGCCACTACCCATCTCGCCTAAGTAAAGAGGATGCGCACGGGGACTAGACTCCTTTAACTTACTTTTCTGACTTTAGTGGCTCCATTTCTATATAAACTACATACGGAAATAAATTCTTAATACCACCATTGTGGGTGATGTTTCACTACTTATACATATTCCCAGTTCATTTACTTGTACATAAACAAAATCCACTATTACAAAAACTTTTACATATACTTTACAAAACATAAACAAACCTACATTATGGACTTCTATTGTTGAGTCAGTTCCTGCTAATGCGAACGCCACGGATGTTCTCTTTCATGATCACGATGAAACACCCGTGTTGCTTTCTAGAGGCTTAGATGAGAAGGCATATGACCACTTGAAGTGGTCCACATTTACAGAATACAGATATCATAAAGCATATGTCAGAGTTTACGTATACAAAATTCTATAACAACGTTTTCATATACATAATGCTTGTAACAAAACTTTCATATCTCCCGTAGGAGTTCAGAACATATAACATATACAGGAAGTACCCGAGGGTACAATACAGAACAGAACAAACTGATTTCTTATGCTTTCTTCTTATTCATCATTCAGATTCTTATCATTTAATTTCATGTATCTTTATTATTCTATGCCGTGCATACAAATATATGGCAGATATACGAGACAAACCAACAACAACGAACGAGATGAACACAAAGATACAGGCATCACACGGTATTCGAACAGACCGTCAATCACATAACGAGGCGATGGCGACCACGTCATCGAGTTCACTAACGCAACGGCGCGGTTGAGAAGATCAGCGGCGTCGGCGACCGGATCGACCGCGTCACGACGCACGGCGCGTCGAGCGCGACCAGCGCGACGCGACGGCCAGAGATCATCGATCCGCCCTCGGCGGCGACATCGATTATACTTCCGGCGACCGATACCACCGAATCCCATCGGCAAAACGGCGCGCGAAAATGAAGACTTCGCTCGCGGCGCAAGGCCATTTTCACATAACTTTATGATCGCATCAATCCACATTTACCATTCGATCCCTCATCAACCAACGGACACCATCGCACGACGGTACGAGAGACCAACGGCAGCCGGCGTGCACGTCAGGGTGATTACAAGAGGTTCCCAGGCGCAGCACGATTACCGCGGTTAACCAGAGGCGCAACTCCTCGCGCCAACCAGACGGCACGCGATCCAACAGCGGATTCATCACCAGATGCAGACCATCTATGGCACGGTGGTACGAGCGAAGAATACGGCGACGATTTCACCACTTCCTTAACCAAAACCAACTCAACCAAAACCCGGTTAAAAACCATAACACCTATCTCATACCAATCATCAACATTTAGCAGGATTCTTCCTACACAACTTATAATAAAGATTTTATATAGTCCCATCTTATTCTTTAACTCTTCTTTCAATCATTTATTTTATCCTGTGGAAGTTTATTAATGGAGATATTTTTCATTAATAATATGTTCATTTTATACAATTCCTTTGCATTACTTAGGCTTTACACAGTCCTTTATTTGCTAATATTTGAATTTAATTTGTTCAAATCTTACCACAAAATACAATCTTTTCTATCTTATGACCTTTATCCCCACCAACGTCAACAATTCATCTCAACTTTGGCAACACGATTTTGGTTTATCATTTTTAGCAATATTTTATCCGAACGATTTTTATTTTCACATACCAACGCGATTATAAACCGGTTACGTATAATTCGGCACATAACGATCGACCGCAACACCCATTAATCACACATTCCGCGTCAATACACGATAATACATCGGCGATCTGATTACGTTAATCACATCAACGGCGACGCGATTCAACCGCGAACACCGATCCTCGAATGGCGTGACGATGATATTATTCGAACAACGCCCCAGATGTCGGCAAACAAGTTAACAAACCAACTGACATCCGATTAACTACGCTCCGCAAACAGACGGAACAATCACCAGTCCGTTGAAGAGCATCGACCACTACAATCAACTAACCGACACAACAACACGTCGGTAGTCCCGGCGACGAGACGCACCATAACCGATCGTCCACCAGAGATCCGGCGTCAATCGTTCGCAGATAACGCAGAATATAACTTTGATGAACGACGAACCACTTCTTCTCGTCGACCGGTAACTCACCAATCGAACGACAACCACCAACAACCGGCGGCGATTAACCCGCGAACAACCATAACTCGAATACAGAAGTCCGAATCGGCGAATCGGCGTTCAACGTTTCGTTAATACACCTCACACAACTGATAGTAACAGAGTCACTCGAGTCAACCAACAACCGAACTCGACCCGGACACAACACCAACACCGAACGCGACGCAACACCCGAGAACAATGGATCCATAACGGATTAGGCTATCCACACGATTATCCGCGTCAACAACATAATCGGTAACTGATAACTTCGGTAACACGTCAATCTCTATTTCGACCAATCGAATTCAATCGCAGCGAAATTTCACTTGTAACCATGGCTTCCAACGACGATTCTCATCCAACCGGAACTCATTTTGAATCAGCGAATCAAAAGGAGTGCAAAATCGTTCACGTTTAACCGGATTTAACAGAGTTGGTGGTGATCAAAGTAATATAAACAATCGAGAAAGAACCAGACGACAGACCCAGAGTTTAATGAGGTTAACCAATCCATTTCAACTAGCCATTTGGAGCCATGAGCAAAATATTATTTAATACATCAATTATTCGCAAACTTTGATCAACTCCAACTGAATACACGGATTATGAGTTAAAAACGGATTAAACACATCAAACCTTAAAAAACACTAAAACAATACCAATTTATAAATCTTTATCATTTTCTGTAAAATAAATAATATGGCAAATACAATACCACCACGATACAATAATCCCGGTTCAACAAGAATAATATCAAACAACTGAAATAACAATAACAGATGACCACATCCAGCACCAAACCGCACAAAGAACGCACAATAACAATAACTAACGATTCAGCATCCAAAACGATCAACGAACCCGATATCTCTCGATCCCGAACTCCATCCGACGATATATCACGATCTCAACATCCCCGCACGCCACGATTATCAACATCCAATAATTGAATCGATATATCGCGTTAACAATATAACTGACTATATTCGGAATTCCAAAATTATCACCGCTACAACAAACGAACATCCCATCGGTTTCGAAAAACTTATCCTGCTGTAAAGACGCAAATCACACAGAAACAAATAAGGTACAATTTTGCTAATTATTTAAATGTCAATATTTTTACATAACACTAGTTTATAATAAAACTATTTAAATATAACGATAATTTAGTTATTAAATTTAATTTAATTTATAGAAATTAGTACAATTTTATTTTTTATCAAAAAATATATATGATTAATAATGAATGATAAATACAAAATGAAAACTATAAATATTTAAAATAGATTAATGAGATAAATGAAAATATATTCACAATGATTAGTAATTTAATTATTTAATCAATGATTCGTAATTTTTCATATAAGATTTTTTAAAATTAAATTATATTAAAATTTATATTTAAAAGTTGAAAATAAAATAAAGCTAAAAACAAAAAGTTTAATATACCAATCATATTATAAAAATAATAATATTACCTAAAATCATACGACACAAAATAAGATATTTGATTCTATGTTAAGCCAAAATGATCGACTATAGATGAATATTTGAATTTTTAATTATCAATCAACATTAAATCAATATTACAATCAACTAATCAATAAAACTATACGAGCCACGGTCGGATCAATTTATTCATTTACGACGTCAATTTATAATCCGAACCTTCAAGTCAATAATAAGTTAACTCAGATCCAACCTGAACTTATATATTACCATCATCAGATGAATTCAATCTACCCTCGAAATCGGTAAAGATCCAACGCGTCGTTATCGGTCTATAACGAACTTTAAAACCCACTGCACGGTTCATGACCTTCTCGGACGGATTGCCCTACGAACGCCAATGTTCAGTTTTAGATTACACAACACGATGACATATCGTTTTTCGTATCATTCTATTATTCGATCCGATAGAAGATAACGGCTTTTAACCCTGAATGCATCACATTTCACACCATTAATATTACCACTTCGCCTTTGTGGTAACGAGTCTGTGAACTGAACGGAAAATGTTTATTGGGGCTGCAGAAAACTACAAGAAGATAATAGAAAATTTAAAATAAAAAATGTCGCTGTGATTTATAAATAAAAGTAGGATGATATCATTTTTTAAATAATCGAACAATGATTATTATTTGATTTATTCAGAATGTAAACTTAAAAATGATTTTATGTATTCTATTCAATATTAAATCATTTTTGAGAAAAAGTTTACATGAAAATGATTTAAAATAATATTTCATTTTTAATTAAAAACTTGATTGTTTTTATTTTTTCCTTGAATAATAAATTACTTTGATAACTGAAAATATTTAAATTTCCTTTTAATTATTATCTGATTGTTATTGATGAAAATACCTTTTAATATTCTACTTATATAAAAATACATATTTTATAAAAAAAATTATTTCGTTATTTATTTTTTAGTTAACTAATAAGGAAAACAAATTCCTTTATATCCTTCCCTTATCATTTCATTCAAATTTTTCAGAAGAACGATCTGGCACAGCTGAACTCCACTTTTCTAATCAATCGTGTACATAGAAAAATAATTTAATTTCAATCTTATGTCTGAGGCATATATACATATATATATATATATATATATATATAGAAATAGGAATCTTCTATCAAATCATTTCACGAATACCACTGTTTGATCGGATAGGAAAAATGCAAGCTGGGAGTCAGATCTCGATCCGGTCAACAACTGAGGAATCATGTCCGGTCGAATAAACACGACTGATCTTTTGACTTCACATTCTTATCACGACAACGACGCTGGATCGTTTCTCGGAGACGATTTTACTGACTTTTTCTCCCGATGATAATGAAGGTCGTAATGACTGGTCGATTATTCAGTATAATATTCATTGCTCCCACTCTAATGTCACATACCTCCCATCCCTTTTAAAGAAAAATTGATATATTCAAAATAAAAAACATTATACAAAATATAGAAACACTAGAAGAGGGTTTCAATATTTAAAATTTTATGTTATTAAGTTTCAATATGAAATATTTTTTCATAAATCAGGAAAGTAATTTTAAAATAAAAGAAAAATCATTTTAAAATATTAATTTTGGAATAATATATAAATATTTTAAAATAGTAATCAAAATAATAGTATGCCTATATTTTACAACAAAATATTTTCTTATAAAAGTATATAAAACTATTGCCTTTTGAAAGCTTAAAACTATTATTATATTTATAATTATTTGAAAGTTTATTTGCATTTTCATTGAGACCCTCATTTCGTAATAGTAATGAAGTGTTTGCAACAAAAATGCAAGGTAAAAGAAGGAGAGATATCCCAGTTCGAAATAGGTTAAGATGAATCCGCACAAGAACGCCAATGATTTCTGCTTATAAAATATTTTTTTAGTATAATATTTTGTCAATAATTTTAATATGGATAATAGTGATGCGATCTTCTTCTAAATTCATGCAAGATCAAGAAAAACTTACTAAATGATACTTAATTTTTCATAATAAAATAATTTAGAAAATAATGAAAAGAAATAAAAAGCAAATGTAAACTTTGTGGCAAACTTATGGCATCAAATTTAACAAAGCTCATTTAAAAAAGACACAATGAACAATGTAAAACTAAGCATAATGTAGATAAAATACATATTAGAAATTATATGCAATTAGTTAAAGATGAATGGAAATTTGCCACATTTTCTATTACTTAGCCGTCATGCGAAGGAAACGATCGAATACACACAAAGAAATAACAACCTTTTAATATGATGGAAACCGATGATTATTCAAAACCATTCAAACATTATTTAATCCTTAATTCCTAAATGTTGGTCCGTAAACATCGTTAAAAGAGATATTATGAAAAAATTTCAAACAGAATGAAAAAATTTAAAACAATATTTTGCAAATTTTGTACGAAAATTTGTCGAACATCCGAGCATTCACATCTTTAACGATGTAGCTCGGCGTATTAACGTCATTATATACGTATACGAACGGACGCAAATGTTAATAATTTAATTTTTAAACAATAAATAACACTCCACATAACTAAAAGAAAAATATAGCAACTTTTAATAAATGATGAAATTATAGGATTTCCAGATTCGCGATAAAATATTTTACAATAACATTGGGGATAACGCTTCAAATAATGACGTGAAGAATACAAAGATTAAAAAGATTTTGACACAAACAAAGCGATTCACAAAAATTATTTCACGTGACGCTAAGTTGTGCACATATTTTAAATTTGATTGTAAAAGATGGATTAAAACAAGTTGATAGCAATTAGCACATTAGAAAAATTAGAGACATTTATAATATTAATTGTTCCTACAAAACATGAATTATTTTTTATTTGCCAAAATCAGAATATTATGACAAGAAAAAAATATAAGTTTAGACATACCTTCAACTAGATGGAATTCTACTTCTTATAAGCTTTCTACAAAATATTACAAAATATAAAAAGTAGTAGCTACCTTATACGAAATGCACTATCTAATAATAATATCGACGCTGGATGTCGATTTATTAAATGACATGACAAGTATTATCAGGATCTTCACGTAGATCTAAATTTTGATATTTCAACAAATATTTTGTAGCTGTTGTATTATGATATTATCCAACTTCAGCATCGGGTCATTATTCATGATCATGTTCGGTGTTCGAACTAGCTACCGACACAGTAGAACTTAAAAATATCACATGAACGGATTCAAAGATAAGCCTTCATCACCGTAAAAATAATGATTAAAATATTTTATTGAAATGTATATTGTATTTTTTATTTTCTTATGGTTGAAAAGTACAAATGATTGACAATAAATAGGTGTCAACCTAGTCGGAATGCACTTATTTTGTAGCGACGTGAAAATTTTCATACATTTAAACGAATTATATATTCGATTAATAAAAATTTAAAAATGGTGTATTTTATTTTGAATGATTTTAAGCTTACTTTTTTATTTGAACTCTTGAATACAATTTAAAATAAAAACCTACATTGAGGGGTCTGGCTTTGCGGCTTTGCCGCCCATAAAAGGGCTTCGGGCGGGCCTATAGGACGAGCCTCCGTGGCGGCTTTTGGGGCGGGTCATGGCCTGCCCCCACGATTCGGCCGGCCCGTCTGCCGTAGCGTGGCTCGAACGAAGCCTGACGCCTCGCCCTCGCCTTTAACGGGCTTGGGCCTCTCGGGCTTGGGCCGGGCTAAAGCCCATCGGGCCGGGCCGGCCCAAAGACGGCCCGCCAGCTTTCGAGATCCCTACTGGGACTTTATCCACAAATTCCTTAAATTTAACGAAGACGCGCCCCTCATCGAACAGACACTTTGTTTGGTTCATACCTTTTCGAACCGACATGCTCGTCGCGACACTTCCCTCGCTTATTTATACCTCGCTTTTTCCCATTTTTTGAAAATAACACAAACTATTCTCCTCACTTCATCACCGCTATTTTGTGTAATTGTTCTCAAGAAATTGAGTTCTGGCCGGGTCCTTCGATCCGCACTCACTTCTGGCGAACGGACCGTTTCTACTCGAGACGATCACCCACCATCCTCGATACAAGTTGAGGCCAATTGCTCTGCAAGAATACAACGCTATCGTTGCCTCGGATCTGCTTTTATAATTGCTTTGTAATCGCAGCTTCATTTCCTTCATATATTTTGTGGGGCTCAAGTTAACGAAAAATTTGAACAACATTCTTAAGCAAAGAATTTCCACCTTTGATAGTTAATGCAGAACGAACGCTTCTGTTCGTTACAGATTTTTTTTTCGTTCACGAATTTATTCTTCAGTAGGCACGAATTCTGTATTGCTTCTGTAGGCACGAATTTCTGTTTTACATAAATCTGAACGTTCTACTTATTTACTGCACTGGATTTTCTTTTCCGAAAAAAAAAAAAAAAAAAAAACACGTTCTGTTTATGGTTTTTATTTAATACTGTGTGTACGTTTTGAATTTGAGCAAACACAAAGACATATGGAAAATTATTTACAGGAACAGTGCTAAACGAGATGCATTGTAGTACGGATCTGCATTGTTTTAAAGTTCTCATTGTAGTTCGTATTTATTTCTGTTATATTCAAATTTTGAAGCAGTTTTTCGTTTCTTTTATATTCAAATTCTGTATCAAAAAGAAACAAAGGCTATCCTATGTGGGGGGAAACATTAATTGCTGCACTGTAAAATCATTTCTGACGAATTTTGAAGCAGGTTTTCGTTTCTTTTATATTCAAATTCTGTATCAAAAAGCAACAAAGGCTATCCTATGTGGGGGGAAACATTAATTGTTGCACTGTAAAAGCATTTCTGACAAAATTTGACTCAAAATTTTTTTTCTGTACGGCAGTTTTTCCCATTTTTGAATAGCAGACGAATAGAAAAAGTGGGATATGATAGAATTGTTGTCCCATTAAAATATTCGTTATAGTGGGATATGATAGAAAAACTGGGATATGATAAAACTGTTTTACATTAAAAATATTTGTTACAGTTTATTTAAATTTTTTTTTTCCAGACTGCGATTTTCAAGTTCTGTTCGGTACATACAGAAAAAAAGTTGTTAAAGTTTTCGCTTCTGTACGGTATTACAAAATTGTTTTTTTTTTTTTTTTTTTGGTTTCGTTTCTGTATTACATTTACTGCAGTTTTTCGTCTCTGTCAAAAATTTTTTTTTCCCGTTTATGTACTGCAGTTTTAAATTCACATATTGTTATAGTTTAGTCAAATATTTTCTGTTTCTGTACTGCAGTTTTAAATTCACATATTTGTTATAGTTTAGTCAAATATTTCATGTTTTTGTACTGTAGTTTTAAATTCAAATAGTGTTACAGTTCAGTCAAATATTTTTTCATTTCTATATCAGAGAAATGGCTTCATTTCACTCAAGTTAACCTCTATTCGAATCAGCTGGTAAGTTTACAAGGCGTTCACTTACTTCACTTCAAGAGATGACAACAAAAAATGTTGTTCTATCTCACAACCTTGAACTTGGCAAGATTCCTCAATGAGGATGGTCCTAAATTGGACGTTGAAGAGACAGATAACGAAAAGT